>OY987318.1:7951504-8471709 GCA_963920655.1 Geranium rotundifolium
ATAAAATTTAATTTTCAGATTTGGTTCGGTTTCGATAAACCAGCGAGAACCGGTCCAAAATTCAATTAATCGATTAAACCGTCCGGTTTCGATAAACCGGAATTTTTCCACACTTAAGAAAGATAAAATTTGGAAAAATTATTTGTTTGATCAGCATGTTGTTTGATAACATGATCTTTGATAACATGATGTTTTCCACAAGATGCTAGCTAAGCCCATTAGATTTGCATTTTAATTTCGGTTTTGCAACCTGCGTGTTGCTTAATTTTGGGTTGTAGTAAATACGGCCTGCGTGTCGTGATTTGTATTTTATTTAATTTATTTTAATATGTAATCACGAAGACCGACACAAGAATCAAGTCAAGAAGGAGACTCGGATTGGAGGAGGCTCGAAGCCAGTGGGAGTTCAAAAGAATGGAGCAAGTTTGGATCTTGAAGACCTTGTCTTTAGGATCGGTTTTGCTAGATTCTTAGGAACTTTAGGTGGGCTTAGCTATGCATATTTTATTATTACATTTGTATATTTGAATGTATGAATGTATGATAGTTTAAATATACAAGTTTATGTATGATTTGCTATCACCCACATGCAAAGATTAAAATTGGAATTTAATCAGACTCGCATGTAACCTGCTAAGGGATCATCTTTTGCATGAATTTGCAATTGGTGATTCCAGATTAAGATTGTATCGATATACAATCAGACTCTTATAATTCACTTAAACGCAAATAATTACAAGTCAAGCGTGACACCATCCAAGTTTGGGCACTCAAAAGGGCTTTGACCCTATGGATGTCGGTACGCCTCCGCGTAACATTCATAGAGAAGAAGTCTGGATGAGATGAGTAGTTATGTGTGGGTGCGTGCGCCTCCGCGTAGTAGTCACATTAGTTCTATCCATAGTTCAAGCTTGGTAGACTTGTCTACGATTGTCAGCTAGGGCTGACCTAGGGTATCAGTATAGGGTATGCCACGTACTAACAAGTACAAACCCTAGCCAGGAACTACATGGTCTTGTAGATGGATTTACTCCTACCTTGATGCACTCAATTGGAGCAGTGAGCCTCCGTTCACTTCAATTGAGAGTATGATAGGATCCTGGTTCAGATTCTAAAGTTAGAATCAGAAAGTGTTTTATAATTAAATCTCCAACTTCAATTTTAATTAATACTAATTAAAAGTTGTTTACTGTGTAGATATAATATGGCAAACACGAATCACTCTGGTAGCGCGCTTAGGTCACTAATCGAGAATGATAAGCTTAACGGCGTAAACTTTCTCGATTAGGTCACTAATCGAGAATGATAAGCTTGAAAGTGTTATTTTATTGTTCTTGCTCTTATTTTCATATGAAATAAATTATGTACTTATTCATATGCTTTGCTCTTTATTTATTTTTCTTATATATTAATTAGATGGTCGGTTCTACCGCCTAATTATTGTTTATATTTATCGTCCATTTTATTTTATTTAATGCTTAATTATTAGTTCCATTTTCTTCATTTTCATTTTCGTTTTAATTTTGTTATTTTAGTTTTAATTTTTATTGTTCTTGTTCTTATTTTATTTTAATTTACTTAATTTACTCTACGTTTACGTTTATATGCTCCTGTCTACATCCTGGTATCAGAGCCCTTGTTTTGATGTTGTTTTAAGGTAGTTGGAGAAAATAGGGTGATATTTTCAAAAGGTTTTGAAAGCTGGATATCTCTTTCTTCAGTTTTAATTGTGAAATCATTTTTAAAGAGATTTAATCTATTTGTTTTGTAGATCTGAGTTCTGTGAACTTTTGGGACATCCCAACTGTTCAAGTTTTGTTCAAAATCTTCAATAGTGATTTCTTCACTACTGATAACATTTTTGTTTTTAGTAGAAGTAGTAGAGGAAGATGAAATTGAAGAGCTCCTACAAAAGATAGAGTCCATAATAGAAAGTTTTGAAAAACTGAGTTAAACAAGTACAAGAAGGGAAAGTAAGCGAGTGCAGGTGTTGCTACAGTGGGTAGAGCTTTAGCGGACTTGTAGCCTAAACTAGGTCTTACAGCCGACACCACTACCCCAAAACGACTCACAACAAATGCAAAATGCCTAATTTAAACCTACGATGCAAGTTATTTAAACTTTAGTTAATCCTTACCAACTCTTACGCCTATATATATATATATATATGCACTCCACTACAAATGTCCAACGCGTCCGAATCCAACGAATACATCCCAACCGTCCAACCCACCCAATCTCACCAACCAAAAACTGACAGAAATCCCCACCTAACGCGCTCTGTGTGGGTATTTTGGGAATTTCCCCCCAATTTTCGCGTTGATTGTCATCTACTCATTTATATCCGGTGTAATGTCGCGATTCTGAGTATAATGTCGACCCAACCTAAACCATATTAAATTTATTTGTGGCAAAAAACATAAACGGGTTTCACTATATTTATAATGGGTGTAATGTCGTGATTCTGATTATAATGTCGACCATTTTATTTTTCCAAAAGGTTGGTTTGCTCGCACCCCAAGTGCTCTACCGGAGCCTGAAGCCCGGCCCAACCCGTGCCGAGCCGGCCGGACAGACGACAGCGGCGCGCGTGTGGGTTTGGCCATAGCCGCAGTTTACCCCTAAAAGGCCTACACACAACTGACGGAGGAAGGAAGACAAACCAATATAAACAACAAAAAAGTTCCATATCTAAGCGATGTGAGATTCCAAGTATGAGAGAAACCAAACTTACAAGTGTATAGTCTAAACTTGTGAGTGTATAGTCTAGAGTGTGAGTGTTTAGTCTATGAGTGTATAGTCAAAGTTATGAGTGTATAGTCAAACTTATGATTGTAATGTTCAAACTTGTGAGTGTATAGTCTAAAATTGTAGGTATATAGTCTATACTTGTGACTGTATAGACTACACTTGTGATTGTATAGTCTAAACTTGTGAGTGTATTGTCTACTCTTCATACACCCACACGTCTAGAGTATATACTTACAAGTATAGACTATATATCTACAAGTTTAGACTATACATGAAGAAATTTTTGAGGGTTCCAATCAATTAATTTCATTCCCAAACAAGAAATTAACCTCAAAAGTCCAAATAAATTTAAGAATCTTATATGATCATTGATTAATCATGATATCTAGGCTAGAAAATTAAATCACAAAATTAACTTGGTTCAAAATCACTAAATTAAATTCAGCGACCTCTAAAGAACGTTCACACAGGAAGAGCAATCCGAAAATACTCACAACGATCCTTGCTAGAAGATCGAAGCAAGCAAAACGGGAAGGAGAGGAAGAGGGAGGCTGACCGACCAATGAGAGAGAGAAAGAGGAGGGCTAGGGTTTTTTCTTGAAAAAATTCTTGTGATTAAAAAAAAATGAAAACTTCCACTTTAATATCTTTTTAAGACTTAATGGGCTCAAAGCTTATTAATTAATTAATTAATTAAGTAGAGAAACACATTCTGACTTAGCCCAATCTGGCTAAGCATGTTTAGCTAAAATTAATTAATTAAATATATTGGTTTAGATTCTAATTAATTGGTCCATCTAAACCGTTCTTGATTTCCGGTTTAATCCTAAACAAAAATCGATCTAATCCAGTTTAATCCAAAACCGGAATTTATCTCTCTCATGATTCCTCTACATGATTCCATCCGTTTTACTCAGCCTTTAGTGTGTGACTCTCTAGGCTCACGACACGTTGGCGGACTAGTAAAATAACCATTTTACCCTTTCCATCATGAGTGGCCTCTAGCAAGACATCATGATTACCCAACGCTTGTGATTATCGAGATTTCGACTTAACCTTGTCGTACATGAAACTATCTTTTTATCCTATTGATATCTTGACAACCACGAGGCATAGACAAGTCATCCTCGTTCAATTGTCCCGTTTCTTGATCTGAGTTAACTGAATTGTAATTGATACTCCGTATCGACTGCATGACCATGCTATTGTATTTTAGTTGTACTCATCAAGTGGCCTAAACAGATATCTGCTCACACATCTGTATGAGTGATAAATCCTTCAGCGATCTATTGAGTCGACTCATGTGACTCGTGATCGATCCAATCACAGTCGTTATTGTAACCCTGTTACATGAGACGTTAGACTGAGTCAAACTCGTCACTAATCATATAGCGACCTCAAAGATCCTTCCGTCTGAGGATGTGATTTCACGTACCGATATATGAGTATGTTCATGACTGTATCTAGGGGTGTAAACGAGCCGAGCCGAGCCTCATTTTGGCAGGGCTCGGCTCGGCTCGTGAAAAAAGTGTTCGGCTCGAGCTCGGCTCGGGCTCGAACGAGCTTATACAACTAAGCTCGAGTTCGACTCGAAATAAAATAGACGAGTTCAAGCTCGAGCTCGGCTGGCTCGATTTGGTTCACTTAAATTTAAATACAAATATTAATTAAAAATTAAATAAATAATAAATAATTCATTAAATAATAAATGAGCCAACTTGAAATTGGTTCAACTTGATTCGGCTTGTCTAATTCTATTATAAGTATTTTACAAATATATAATTCTATTATAAATATATTAATACAAATATATAATTCAAAAAATAATAAACGAGCCGACTCACGAACCTATCGAGCCTTAAAAGGTTAGGCTCAAGCTTGGCTCGTTTATTAAACGAGCCCAATCTCGAGCTCGAATTCAGCTCGAGCTCGATTATAACGAGCCCGAACCGAATATTTAACGAGCCGAGCTCGAGCGGCTCGTTAAAAGCTCGGCTCGTTTACAGCCCTAACTGTATCTATGTAATATACTCAAGATCGGGTCGTCCTATATCACCCCGTCTGGCGATACTATCACCTAACTCTGGCCCCCTTCTGACCATGATCAGTAGAGCGTGATCATTTAGAGTTAGCCTCATACCGATCGCTTCTTATGAAGCTATTCTGATCGGGGACAACTTAAGTGTGATTTTATCTAATTTTTAGATCTATTATTATGTGTTGACACATCAATGATACAAATCAAATCATACTTAAGATATTACTACAACACTTAGTAATATAAATGCCGATTTTATTTCAACTAATAATCTCATTACATGAGTAGATTGAAAATACATTGTGCTAGGGCACAAAATCTCAACAGTCTCCCACTTGCCCTAGACCCAATTGGTATTCCAATCTAAACCCATTCCCTTGACATGCTCCTCATGCTTAGGCTGCGGAAGTGTCTTAGTTAAGGGGTCAGCTAGATTATCATGTGTTGAAGCGTAGCTTATCTCTACTTCACCTTTAGCAACCATCTCTCTGATGATGTGATACTTTCTCTCGACGTGTTTGGTCCTGTTATGAAATCTGGGCTCTTTAGCGAGTGCTACAGCCCCCCGTGTTGTCACACTTTAAGCTCACGGGATCAGACGTGCGCGGCAGTACATCTAATCCACTCAAGAAGCTCCTGACCCACACCGCCTCCTTAGCTGTCTCTGACGCAGCTATGAATTCCGCCTCCGTGGTGGAGTCGGCTATCGTCGCTTCCTTGAACCTTCTCCAACTGAAAGCTCCCCCGTTCAACATGAACACATACCATCCTTGAGACTTGAAGTCATCGGGGTCTGTCTGAAAACTATCGTCAACATATCCAGTGATGCTCAGTTCTCCTTCTATCCCGCCATACACTAAAAAAGGCGTCCTTTGTTCTCCACAGATACTTGAGGATACACTTGACGGCAGTCTAGTGATCTTGGCATGGGTTACACTGAAATCTGCTGGCACAACTGAGGGCAAACGATACGTGAGGCCTCGTACAGATCATGGCATACATAATGGATCCCACCGCTGAAGCATACGGGATCCCCTCCATCTTCTTCAGCTCATCAGGTGTTCTAGGACAGTGACTCTTGCTGAGCTTGATGTCATGTCTTACTGGGAGGTTCCCTTTCTTAGAGTCAAGCATTGAGAATCTTCTCAACACTTTACCTATGTAGGTGCTCTGACTTAGGCCTAAAATTCTCTTGGATCGATCTCTATAGATCATGATCCCCAGAATGTAAGCGGCCTCTCCCAAGTCCTTCATGAAAAAACACTTCCCTAACCAAAATCTGGTCTCAAGCAAGGTTGGGACGTCATTTCCCATGACTAGTATGTCGTCAACATACAGCACCAGGAACACTATATTACTCCCACTGTTCTTAATGTAGATGCAGGGTTCATCTGGATTTATGATAAACCCGAACTATTTTACGGCTTCATCGAACCATAAGTTCCAACTCCTGGAAGTTTGCTTCAATCCATAAATGGATCGTTGCAGCTTACATACATTTTCGGTATGATCCGGATCGACAAAACCTTCTGGCTGAGTCATATAGACATCCTCCTGCAAATTCCCGTTAAGGAACATGGTTTTGACGTCCATTTTCCATATCTCGTAATCGAAATATGCTGCAATGGCCAACATAATCCGAATTGACTTAATCATGGCTACTGGCGAAAAGGTCTCATCGTAGTCCATGCCTTGGACTTGACGATAACCTTTTGCAACCAGTCTTGCCTTGTAAGTCTAAACTTGTAATTGTAATGTTCAAACTTGTGAGTGTATAGTCTAACTTGTAGATATATAGTCTATACTTGTGACTGTATATTCTATACTTGTGAATGTATAGTCTAGACTTGTAGGTGTATGAAGAGTAGACAATACACTCACAAGTTTAAACTATACACTCATAAGTTTGTGGCCAGAAACATAAACAACTTTTTTTTCTCCAAGTTCTTTTTTCTCTTTATAATTTTTAATTCTATAAACATCATCATGATAGACAATTTTGAATATTTCTTGATCCATCACTTCAATCTTTTATTTTTCTCTGCTTTATTTTCTAAACTTGTGATTGTAATGTTCAAACTTGTGAGTGTATAGTCTAACTTGTAGATATATAGTCTATACTTGTGAGTGTATAGTCTAGAATTGTGCGTGTATGAAGAGTAGACAATACACTCACAAGTTTAGACTAAACACTCACAAGTTTGTGAAATATAAACGACTTTCACTATATTTATTTTTGGTGTAATGTCGCGATTCTGAGTATAATGTCGACCCTTTTATTTTTCAAAAGGTTGGGTAGATATTATACTCAGAATCGCGACATTACACCCAATGTAAATATAGCGAATTTTAGACAATACACTCACAAGTTTGAACATTACACTCACGAGTTTGGTTTTTCTCACATTTGGAATCCCGCATCATTTAGATGTGAAACTTTTTTGTTTATATTGGGTTGTCTCCCATCTTCTATCAGTTGTGTGTGAGCCTTTTAAGGGTAACCTGCCGCTACGACCAAACCCACAATCGCGTCGCCGCCGCCGTCCGGCTCGGCACGACATGGGCTCTGGCAAAGCACATGCGGTGTGAGCAAACCAAGCTTTTGGACAAATATAATGGTCGACATTATACTCAGAATCGTGACATTACACCCAATATATATACAGTGAAAGTCGTTTGTGTTTCTAGCCACAAATAAATTCGATTTGGTTAGGTTGAGTCGACATTTTACTTAAAATCGCGTGACATTATACTCAATATAAATATAGTAAAACGAATGGACGTCAATCAACGCGAAAATTAAGGGAAAATTCCCAAAATATCCACATAGAACCGCACGACAATTTAACGTCTCCGTGTTTTCACATGTCAAACATCTGAACTCTGTGCAGGAAATGGTTAGCTGGATCATCGTTTCGGACGATACACGAACCTTTCTTTGACATAATATAATGAAAAAAAATAAGTTGCTTACCAAAGTAAACGATACTCGGCGGTTATCAGTTATAAAAGCTATCGAACTCTCGGGACTTTTATTGTGTCACAAGTGACAAAAACGCCATAACAAATTTTCCCTCACTTTCTCGCCGCCGTATAACATTTTCCAGCACCAGTAGCAGCACGCCACTCTCCACGGGTCCGGGTCTTGGTGACATCCCGGAGAGCTGTGTGTAACTCTACCTCACGCCGCCCGAGATTTGCAATCTGGCTCGCCTCAATAGGGCGTTTCGCGGCGCCTCCTCCTCCGATGCGGTGTGGGAATCGAAGCTCCCACCTAATTACCAGTCCCTGCTCCATCTCTTGCCTCCTGAGAAGCGCCCGAAGCTCTCCAGGAAGGAAGGACATCTTCGCCCTTCTCTCTCGTCCGATTCCGTTCGACGATGGCATGTTTATCTAATTTTGTATCGTTTTTTTTTTCATTGTGATTCTGCTTGTTTATTAGTTTAATTGCTGTTTTATTTTTTTATCTTCTTAATTATTTATTCTTTTGGTGTTTGACAGGAAGTATGGATAGACAAAGTAATGGGGAAAATGAGCATGTCAATATCAGCTAAGGCCATGGCCATGACTGGGATTGAAGACAGGAGATACTGGAATTGGATTCCCATTGAAGAACCCAGGTCAGCTTCTAAAAAAACCCAATTAGAAGATTCTTGATAAGTTACCCAATTAAGATTGTAGTCTATTTGGGGATGATCACTTTAAAAAAGTGAAGATGCAAAACTGGTATGATATATATATTTTTGTCGTCTTCCTATTTGGAGGTCATGTGTCTAAAATCTTAACTCTATGAAAATGGTTGAACTATGATTATTTCTTGGTCGGTGAGAGAATTTTCCACCAGTAAGTGAATTGGACTTAGTTGACAGCTTATCGTCTCTGTCACTGCTTGAAGCTTTAGAATCCCTTGTCATCTAGTAAACACGGAGGAATTTTACGTGCATATATATTTTGTAAATATTTTTGTGATGGTTGCCAATGTTAAGACATGGATGGGAATAAATTTGTAAAGGAAATATAAAGTGGTGAGATAGATGGTATTCTTTGACCAAATGGTAAGTTATAAACCATATAGATTTAAAAGAGAACTTATTGATGGTAACAGGTGATATCTCCAAAAAGAAGACATTGTCATATGAAGAATATGAATACATGCCTCCATTCATCTGGTGCTCTGAATATCGAAATAATAGTGATAATCATGTTTTGCAAGGGTATGAGTCTCTATTTATTTATAACCTTGTTTTAAACTCTTCATTTTTTTTCCATTTGATATCTTTATGAGTAAACAACCTTTATTTTGTGAATGGGGTTACTGACTTTCATACTCAGCAATTTTGTTAAAGGTTGTAACTATAACTCAAACTCAGGCATATATATTTGAAGTGCTGCTCTTTTGTTATCACCGTGATGTCTTGCCAATTGAAGTGACATAAAAATTCAACTTTTCTATTGTATGCCATTCTTTAATTAACAAAACTATGCCTACTTCATTCATTCTACCTATTATAACATGGCTTACTTGGATGATGAGGAGGGTGAAACTATATAGCCAGATCAATTTGTGGATGGTATAAAACATATTTTCAGCATCATCGGTTTGTCATTCATTGACATCAATACCACCCGTGTTAAAGAGTACACCATTCAAGTTCTTTTTATAAAAACTGTGTTAAATTTTTTAGCATGATCCCATATAGGGAGCATCACACACTAAACCTTAAAAAGAGGCGATACAAAGAGAGCCTAAAAAGGTGAGAGAAAACAAGGTAAAAAGGAAAATCAGAGAGCAAAGTTGGAAAATCAGAGAGCTCAGAAATAAGTTCTTCGTTGGATGAATTCCCAAGTGTCTTCACCATCTTTCCTAAAATTCTTTTGTTGCATGAAATCAATGGAATAGGGCTCTGGTATGGGATCAGAGAAAATTGGTTCCTGCACGGAGGATCCGACCCGAGGCATGACCCTTGATCTCTTGAATTTTTTTGGCCTGGGAGAAATAAATTTTCCAACGAGAGGGTGGGTCAACTGCATTTTGCTGGGATTTGGGTAGAGCTATAGGCTACAGTCTTTGCCTTTTCTTCTTTCAATTATTTTTCCAAACTAAGTTTCTATTTTACATTATCGTTTCTATGTTCATTACATTCATTTGAGTTATTTGTAACATACATCAGCTGTATTAGATTTCCTGGATTTTTTTTCACTTCTCAATGTGTTAGTTGAGAGGTTCACATCTCACAATGTTCATATTTCTTTAGCAGACCATATCATTGGTCCTTGTGATTGATTAAAGGTGCATATTGTTGTCATGCTCTTCTATCACATTACATATATAAATGGGATGCCATCAATACACTGCAATTTCTTATAGTATCTGTAAATGTTTTCTGTTGTGTTCTTTAACACCATATTTAGTTCTCCCAGTATATGATTTTTCCATGCTTTGTTCTTGAAAAGTTAAAGCTTTACTGGGATATCTGAATGTAAAATTCAGTCCATATTTTGCCTGTGCAGGTTCCATGCTGTTGCCTATTTACAGCAAGTATGGTGGTTTCAAGTGGGTGGGGTTGTAAAGTTTTCTTTTCCTGCTGATATCTATACTTTGTTCTTCAGGCTTCACTTAGGGAGGTTTTCCAAAAGGTTTGGATGCCGTGTGTGTAACTTTGAGCGCATGCATGGCTGGGATATTAAGCCAGCAAAGTTTGAATTCTCGACTTCAGATGGTCAGCAAGCATCATCTGAGTGCTTTTTAGACGAGACAGAAACAGAAACAGTTGGTTCATATATTAACAACAAAGGGGGATGCTGGATAGACTACAAAGTTGGCGAGTTTATCGTAAGTGATGCAGAACCTGCCACTGAAGTAAGATTTTCCATGAAACAGATCGGCTGCACACATTCGAAAGGTGGGATCTGCGTAGATTTTGTATTTATAGTCCCAAGTGATTTCAGAAAGTGCAAAACAAAAGGGGTTTAATAGCAGCGTGGACATAAGAGGCGTGCTGTTTAGTGCCTGTCATCTCAAGATATTCCACTGAGATCATATGATACAGCTTATACGTTTGAAGGTTTTGTGAGTTTTACCATGTCTTTGGAGGATATCATCTTAATTGGTTTTTGAAGTAGGCATGCGTCCTCTGTGTTGATGTAGTTGTCACTCCATACTGTTTTGGTTCACCTTTTTGTTTCAGTCATATTACAGAATCAGATAGCCACTCAACCCGAGTTTGTGAATTTGTACTTATAAATTTCTCTTCACAACAAAGAAAAATAGTTGTATATGCTTGCATAACGATTGATTTGTTTCATATTGAATTATTCTCAAGTAAATCCACCTTGAGTTGTCACTGCACCTCCTATTTTTCTATTGGACACAAGAAAGTAATCCTCTTTTGGTGCATAATCTGTGCACAACAGATGAATTTGAGAGATTTAGCTCATGCTGTCCTCAATAAGAACAGGATAATTTTTTTAGACTGCAGTATCATCCTCACTTTACATATCTTCTTTTGATTCTAAAATATCAATTTACACGTCTGAGTTCTTCAGGTATGACCCTAGGATCCCATAGAAGGTGATGTTGCAGCTTCCGAAGAGGTATGTTCTCATTAACATGCAAGTTCAGGTAAAAATAGATTTTGATTTATCCAGCTAATGACGTGTTGTTAAATATATAGATAGACTCTATATCTTTGAAAAAATGAACCTGATAATTCATTTCCTGCAAAGCCATACAGAGTTGGTTTTTTGTTGGTTCAATGCTCCTATAGGTAGATTGGTCCACTCTTGAGCTCCAAGATGAGTCAGAATGATGACTGTCAATTTAGGCAGAGTGCGTAATTGATATCATTTTGAAACTAGTTGCAGAACTAAGTACTAACTATTAGCATGAACTTGTCGTGAACATCATTATGTTCTTGCTCTATGGGGTCCTAACTTATTTCCTTGTTCATAGCTAGGCCTCATGGCACAAGCAAACAAGCATTGCGATGGCTTGGAGCTGGACCACTGCAGCGTGGATCAACAAATTGTCCCTCGTGTGGTCAGTTCTCTTCCATTGCCTCTTGTTTCCAACTGTTTCCATAGTCCTGTTAGCTATTGCATCCATTAAAGCGTAGCTGTTTACAGAAACTCGTGTGGAACAACGAAATTGATTGCTGAGACGTATTTGTTTGTTGTTTTATTGAAACGGTTGGCTGCTTGCATTAAAACATTTCACATCGTACAACATTGTATAGTTCTTCTCAATTGTTGTAGGTTTATAAAACTAGTTTCTTCTTTCGGGTTCATAAACCCATTCTCCATCTTTTCTCTTCGAGGTAAAAACAAACACTCCTGAATCTGGTTAGAAAACAAAATTAAAATCCTTGCTTCTCAGATTCACCATAGCTCCTATGCAGCAGAGAAGTGAACTCTAACCTTGGAGGTTACATTTTTTGTATGGCTGTTAAAGTTGACCTTTTCGCATTAGAAAAACAAAGTTTGTGAGTGATCTGTTTCAGTTGAAAGATTCAAGGTGATGGTGGTGCCAAAATTAATCAGTAAATTATGGTTTTAGTACACGCTATAGACTATTGTTGTAGATTTGTAGCACCAATGAACACCATCTATGGACTATATGCATCAGCCTCATCATCTCCATTGAAAATTCAGTGTTATTGTGCAAATTTTTATGAGCAGGCAGCTATAAATTAGGTTTGGCGCCGGAAGATCATTTATTGTCCTTGTTGTGTTGCACAAGGATTTATAGATTTTGTTTTCTTACTCTACTTCATGTTTTGGGTAATTTCTCAAAATGGCACTGCCTTAGTCAATCTTATTTTATTGTTTTATTTCAATATAGTCTCCGAATTTGTCTGAATTATAAAAATGTGGTCCGTCGGTTTAGGATTGGACCGAGGACCATATTTCTTCAAATACTTGGGTTGGAATTATTTCAGTCGCAGACCAAACCGGTTTTGATTAAGAATCATTACAAATTTTATTTTGGTTCAGTACCATATCTAAATTAAGGTGTAGGGAAGTTAAGGGAGTGAGCTAGTAGGACAAAAACTCTTTTCCTTCTATTTATGGCCCTACGATCCCTTGCTCAAGTGCCATTAAGTCCCAAAGAAGCTTAAAGCTAGGACCACTGTCCTTATTTGATAGGGTAGCTTTAGGTTTAGGGTTTAGGTTGGCAGGGAGGAGTGTTGTGGGTGGTTGCTTGATGTGCAAGTTTAGGAGCTTCAGTCTAATTCAGGACCACTAAGAGTCACACTGTTACTTCGAAATGTCCTATTCTACTACTTTGCCTTTTGCTTCTAGGACGGCCTTTTGTGCCCTTGAACTTTTTTATTTTTATTTTACCTCCACATTTTAATATCAGTCATTATTATATGTTTTGTGAGGAATGTAATTCTGAAAACAAATCTTACTTTGCTAGCTATTACCAAATGTTTGAGGTAATTCTCTACTTAAGTTGTATTTATAATAGGTTTTCGGATTTGTTTTCACATAATGGTTTAATACAATTTTATTAAAATTTGTTTCCAAATCACTCTTTCACCTTAGATTTAAATCGAGATGATTAAATTACTAATGTGTCAATTGAATCTTTCAAATTATAATTGTGTTAAAATTGAAAAATAGAGTTGTGTCGAACTTATAGTTTTACCCAACTAGACACGAATAAGTCTTAAATAAAATATTTGTGTTGCGTTGCCCAATTTAAATGGTAATAAATACAATATAACGTAATGACTCAAATATAAATAAAAACGATACAAATAAGATGTCATTTAAATATCACATTCTCGAAAAGCTTCACAACTGAATGAATCAACAAGTAGGCAAATAATATATATTGTTTTGAAAATAAATTAAGAAGGCAGATATGTGCTAATATAAGGTATGGACTCAAACTTATTGATGACAACCACCCAATCCCATGGTCATGGTGATGGTGATGGTGATGGTGTAATGTGATCAGATGAGTGTGGTACTGAGTTCATAAATTGAACGGTAAGAGTACAATGTTCATCATCACATCACAGTGTACTTGTGTGTTTTGTCCACACTTAACGGTAACAAGTACCCTACTTTAGCTACTCTTTGCATTCGAGATAGACGTATAATTTAACTGTTCATCATTCCTCTTCTTCCACATATTATTACAAAACAAACACAACACAATTAATGTAAAACGTTAGAAATAAGTTGAACGCTTCATATCATTTTCTTTTATTTTTTTTAATACGAATTATATTAAAAATATATACATAATAATAATAAAAAATTTATTCTATGAATTTTTTTTGTCAATTTGACAATACTAAAGATCTCACAACCAGCACATGACACATTTTCCGTCTATTTTAATTAATTATATAAAAAATTGAATAATTTCTAATCAGTTTTTCAGATATAAATAATATACTCATTCTTTAGAAAAGTAAAATATAGACAACTTTAATTATCCCCTACTAAAAAACGTATAGGGAACATGTTTAATCTGCTTGTAGATAGGCACACTGAGATTAGAACATGATAATCTATACAATAAAATAAAAAAGGATAATGTTATCTGACTACTCTTAAATTTGACGTTTTTTTTATCTGGGCACCCTAAATTTTTTTTTTGGCATTGTGGGTACTCTAAATTTGCAAAATTATCACCGTTAGTACCCAAAGCCATTTCCGTCCATTTTTTTCAAAAATCTGTTAAAATTTGAGGTGAAAAGACTAAAATACCCCTATATGTGTTTTAAATTTTCAAAATGTGTCATTTTGTCTCTTTCTCTCGCCTCCTCAAAATCCTCTCACACTCTCTCTCTCCATCACAGCAGCCTCACCACCATTGTCTCCACCACCACTACCTGCACCACCACCGTCTCTGGCGACTACACCGCCCCATACATTTGTAGAAACTGGTTTAATCCATTTGGAATTTAGATCCAGTTCACAAAAAAAAAATTCAGCAAAACCTTGTTTATAAATTAGGAGCTCCAGATCATTGATACTGTACCGAACATACAAATAATTACAATACCAGACCAAAAGTAATTTTTCCCCATTTTCTCTAGCAAAAGAAAATTCACAATACACAAAATTTCGGAACCACACATATGTCTACATTCCTAAATCCAAAAAATACATGAAGATCATACTGAACCAATTGTGGAGTTTGATTATGCAAAATTTAGACCAACACTTGAAAATTACAGCACAAATTTGCAGAAACTGGTTCAATCCAATTAGAATTTAGACTGAACAAAACAAAAATTCAACAAAACCTTGTAGATCCAGTTCATGAGTGTAACCCTAATTTTTTTGGGGTCAAATGTGACCATAGTCGTTCATGAGTGTTCTCGCGGTCGTTCGGGGCGTACTTCCTGCGCTCCTCCGCGCAGGTCCAGCTGCGGTCGCCGGACGTGGCGGAACTGGTGCGGCTGGTGGAGGAGCTCTGGGAGAGGAAGTCGAGGTTGAAGACAGAGCTGCTGAGGGAGGCGGCGGCGATCGTGCCAGTGCTCGAGAGCGAGATCGCGGAGAAGAATGCCGAGCTCGAGAGGTTGTTGAGAAGGAGCGAGGCGGTGGAGGCGGAATGCGAGAGGTTGAGGAGGGAGCTGACAGAGGAGAGTATTAGAGGACCAACTCTGCACGTCCCGAGATTCAAACCCGTGTCCGCGAGGTAAACCTGCCTTTGATACTATATTAGAGGACCAACTCAACTAAAAGCTTAAGCTGATAGTTGAAGGACCAATTATAGTTTTATACTCTAACAGAGAGGTCGGATAGCGAGAGTAAGGTGAAGGCGTGGGATGCGGAGATGGTGGAGGTGAGGAGATAGGCGGCGGAGATCGCCTCGTCCCTAGGTGATGCAGAGAGAGATAGAGTGATGATTTAGAGAAGGTGAGAGAAAGAGACAAAATGACACATTTTGAAAATTTAAAACACATGTAGGGGCATTTTAGTCTTTTCACCTCAAAATTTAACAGATTTTTGAAAAAACAAATAAACGAAAATAATTTTGAGTTCTAACGGTGACAATTTTACAAATTTATGGTAGCTACAATACTCAAAAAAATTTGGAGTACACAAGTTAAAAAAAATGTAACTTTAAAATAGTCAGGTGGCATTATCTCTAGAATAAAATATGATTGATAATAATTCAGCAAGATTAAAACACAAAATGGATCGATCAGTGTGGAAACGAAAAGTTGTGATTCTGATGCAGCCTTTAACATATATGTAGATTGGCTGTGACGTCCCTCCCGCATAAACCAACTTGGGCAAGCCAAAAAATTAATGGCAAGTGAAAGATGAGAGCTCAGAAGCGTTAATGGCGGTTCACGGCTTCTCTGGCTCGGCTTCAGCCTCTCATTACTCACACAGAACTCAAGGCGGGTAAAGATATAGTTCCAATCCCACTAGAATCTTTCTATCAGTCTCTGTTACTCTTTCAATTTCAAATTCACTATATATGTATGTGATAGTGAGACTGTGCAATTCACCAATCACTGTTAGTCTTGGCAGATGCATTTCTGAGTTTTACCCAAAAGAAGATAACAATTGGATGTTTTTCCCTGCCTGTACCTTTTATGCATGCAAGGTGTTCGACGAATTTCCTCTGAGAGATTTAATTCACTTAACTCTTTAAAGTTGTGGGCATTTGTTAATTTAGTTGTTAGTTGTGTCTTCTTGTGGTTTTGGGATGGATAGAAATTTAGGGAAATTGGTCATAATTAGGGTTTAGTGTATGAGGTGTTGTTGTTATCAGAGACCCTTGTAATTAATGCACACACAAAGAAGAGAGCTTTTGAAGGAGAAACAGCTGGTCTCGTGTGTCTAATCTCTTTCAAGAGAATTTAGGGGTCTCATATGGATATGCGTATTGTCCTTACCATTACCCAATTCACGCTTTGGTTTTAGAAAGATGCCATTTCCTTGTGTCTGTGTGTACTTGTTGATCAGAGCTCATTGAATACAATCTCAACAAGCCAACCCTAGCTAGCTACCCAGAGAGAGAGGATTTAGCCCCAGCACAATAGTAATAGTACTGAGCCCTTTCCTCTTTGGTTGCAGTGTAAGTTCATTAAGGGTGAGACATATGATGAATGGTGCCAACTTGTTTCTCTCTTGTTTTATTTGTAGATACTTAATTGACGCAGTAGACATTGCAGGTTATGCGAACTAGCCTTGCCTTGCTAAGCTGCATTTTCTTGGCCTCACCTAGTTATGCATAATCTACTTGACTATATATCCTCTACACACAAGACACTGTTTTCAATTGTTATTTAGAGGGAAGAAGGAGAATTGTAGTGAGGCCAAGGCATGGGAAAGGGAGGGCATATTGTCAGTTAGTGTAGGAAGTAGGAACAGCCCAGCAGGTCCTCCTTTGGGACCAGATGGTGACCTTTGATTCAACTCTCTATTATCTCTCTCACTCTATCTTGCTTATATCTCTTCACCTCATCATCATCATACTCTCCTTATAACAGACACCACTCCTTGTTCCCTCCTATACTCGAGCTTTCTTGCACCCCAAAAGTGAATCTAAATCGACACATACAACAGCCTTTGATCTCTTTCCCTACCCCTATCAGTAGCACCTCCCATATAACAAGAAACAGGGTAGTGGAACAGAGACAGAGAGAAGCTGATCAATATGGATTGGAATGGTGGCACCAACCTTAAAACCTTTGTTAGCCGTCCAGCTGAGTCTCCCTTTAGCTTCCTTTATAACTGTAACTATGATCAGTATCCAGGTACGCACGCCCATTTTCAGTCTCTGTATTTGCTTACTATCACCTCCGTTTTTGCTTTCTTTATCTTTCATTTCACATGTATAAGTCAGTAGGTGTAGATGTCCCATATCAACATTTTTACATGATCATTTTCGATTGTGGAATAGTCATTTTAGGTCTAAGAGGAGGTCAAACTATGTTAAAGCTGCAAGTTTAGAACACTGCATGTGGAAAGTATATAACTAGGTACATGGATTTGGAAACATATGTTATGCAGTTACTTTTTGGTATCTTTCAAATTCTCTATTGGGACATAGAATATGATCTCTCTGCATTTCCTTTTATGGTGATGTTGGTGTGCTCCTTCATGTCAACTTTTACTTTCTTGGACAAGCCTCTGATCAGTAGCTTTCTGGATTGTTAATTTTCAGGCATGGAGGTGAAGCACCCGGCAATGTCAATGTCAACAGAGACACTACATGGGATGGTTCAGGTGACAGATAAGAGCATTGATTATGGGGCTCTGATGAATATGGAGAAGAAGAAGCGCCTGACAACCGACCAGTTAGAGTCTCTGGAAAGGAGCTTCTTGGAGGAGATCAAGCTTGACCCTGTGAGGAAGATGAAGCTGTCCTGCGAGCTCGGCCTCCAGCCTCGTCAGGTTGCTGTCTGGTTCCAAAACAGGCGCGCCAGGTGGAAAGCCAAGCAGCTTGAGCGCCTATACGATGGCCTCAAGCAGGAATTCGATGTCATCTCCTCCGAAAAGCAAAGGCTCCAAGAAGAGGTTAGCATAATTATTTTTCCATTCACAAGACTCGAATCAAAATATAGCCTAACTTAAACTATACACGGGTAGTGATCGCTGTTAGCATTTTGAATTGAAAAAATATAGATCCAGTCATCACTTGATAAACTTTTAAGGGAATCAAGTTATAATACGACCCATATGTTGTTTGCATATGCAAATTCTCACATTCCTCAATCTCCCGTGCATGCGAGAGGGATTGAAAAGATGTTGATTCTGTCATCACCTATCAGCTTGATATTTTCTTTTTGGTGGGTTGGGATCTAACAATCACGATTCACGAATGTAACAGGTATTAAAACTAAAATCCATGTTGAGAGATCAAGGCATGACAATGAAGAAGAAAGGGAGGTCCACAGGAGAAGAGGCGGTGGAGAGCACATCAGAGTTAATCCGAAGCAACTCAGCAAACACGATCAAGCCAAGAGCAACAACAAACCATCACCAGCAGATTGCTGAGTGCAACTATCTCTTCAACATAGAAGATTTTAATAACCCATCAAGTACATCACAGCCTTACTGGGCTGGTGCTCCTATTCTTCCACCTCCTTTTCAGTAAAAATAAGGGAAAAACAACTGCTTAGATTTAGAGTTAGCTGAGTAATTAACCAATCATGTTTTGTAGCTTTTAGTTGCATCTGTTAGCGTAATTTTATAAATGTTAGAACCTTACAAATACTTATCAGCAATAATTGTGTTGTGAAGGTGAAGGTGAAGATGGGTTGGTGCCGGTGTCTAATTTGTAGTTCTTGACTTGTATTTGGTACGTTTATCTTCTTAGAATGTTTAAAAGTTGTTGCATTTGTTTTAATTTGATATGTAAACTAATTTTTCATTAACTTACCCCTTTGTGTATGAGTATGATTATTTGTGTTAGGATATTAAAAAATGTTTTAATTCAATTAGTACAAATTAGAGACTTAACAATGTGAAAGTCACTCTTTATAGTGCAAATTAAGAACTATTTTAAGTCATTAGATTTATAAAATAAAGAGACGAGATTAAAACGCGTCATTAATAATAAATAAATTTATGGGAAAATGACAACTTTGTATACACTTTTAATTTTGACACACACATTACTTTACCTTTTCCAAACATCAAACTTGTCATTTTTCTCATAATTAGTCAAAATTTGACACTTAATTAAATGAAAAAACACAAATTTGGGTGTGCGGAAAAGATAAATTAATATTGGAATGTATTAAAATCAGAAACATATAGTTTTGGTGTCAAACTGTTTTTTACTCTAAATTTAATTCAATTTAAGTTTACCGAAGTTTAATTTGAGACCAATATTTTATTAATTCAAAGGTTAAGATTGATTCATAATTTTCAAGGAAAAAATAATTTTCATCTGTACAATCATAAAATTAAAATAGAACAAAACAAACTGAAAACTCAATCTGAAGAAAGTGATATGCTTAATACGTTAAATAAAAATAAAATGCCAATTAGATTATAACAAAACATTTCCTTCAACTTTTATAGGATTAAGTGTCTAATGAACTGATTGTAACAAATTTCCATCATCAATGGTCAACTTTAAAGTCCTCAATGGAACATTTTAATGGTTTCAATCTTACATTTGCTCTGGGTTGGAACCCTGTTGGGAGTGTACAAATATAAAGGTACATATATTGCAATTAAATTGTGCAAGGATAAGTATGTTAAATGAACAATTGTCATGTAGTTATTTGCAAAGTGGATAATTAGTGCAATCTATCTACATAAACTCCAATCGAGAGGTGGTCGGTTCATTTGAAAGTGGAGAGTGAAGTGATAACGTGGAATTTGAGAAATATTTAGAAGAAATTGAAGATAAAAACATATATAACCATTGGACGAAAGAGATAAATGATTGCGAGAAAAAAGAGGTAATGTGGTTTTGAATTCTTTTTAGCCGAGCACACTCCACTACAAATGAAGTTGAGCGTCCGAACGCTCAGTGAGCCGCTCATCTAGCGAGATTAAGACAGCACGCGACACGTGGCAGCACGCGATGTGCACTTAAGTGAGGGGCAGTTTTGTATTTTTTCACGCTCGCTCGTAGTAAACTTCTGCACTTTTCAGTAGAATGTTTGCACTTTTCAGTACAATGTTTGCATTTCAGTAGAAAATAACAAAATTGTTCTACTTAAAATGCAAATGTTCTATTGAAAATGCAAAAGTTATATTGAAAACGTACTAGGGTTCATATCTATGATTTGTTTTCATACGAAATGGAGTGTTTGTTTTGATTATTTGAGTTTTTGTGCATACATTTAAGTTATTCTACAGATATGTTGAACGTTGTACTAAAATGGTGAAACGTTCTATTTAAATGGCTAAACATTAAATGTATTACGTAAATGGTCAAACGTTCTACTTAAATGGCTAAAGGTTTATTGAACTGAATTTTATAATGATTACGAAACTCATTAAACACTATCGCGAAAACGAAAAAACAAAATTGCAAATTATAATAAAAAAATCGATCTAAAAAATCATTAAAGACGGTCTCTAAAACAATAATAACAAAATCGTAAACTAACTACTAAAAAGTGTAAATGTTCTACTGAAATGTTTAAAATTGTTCTACTAAATAGTTTACGATAGTAAACTAACAAAATTGTTCTACTAAATAGTAAACTAACAAAATTGTTCTACTAAATGTTCTACTGAAGTGTTAATCCTCATTATTATTTTAAAATTTTAATATTTAAATAAGCGATACCTCATATGACTAAATTTCAGTTTAGATGTTTCTTACATGACTATACTTTTTCTTCTTCAGATTGTTCTTGAAATGATATTAAAATGTCATGTTTGTGTTTTAAATTTTCAAAGGACTCTCTCTCTCTCTTTCCCTCCCTCCCTTACACATGTGTTTTGAATTAGAAATCTCCAAAATAAAATTAAGAATCTTAGGTTAGTCTTTTATTCCTTCCTCTATTTGGCGGATATGAAAGGTTCAATTAGATTATGATTAGCATATATAAACTATGACTAAATCACTATGATGCATATATATTTTTATTGTAAATGCAAATCATCACAGAAAAGTTAATCAAACCATATCTTTTGCTACGATTTTTACAGTCTCTAAGAAAATGAAATGTTCCGTGAGAAGGAAAAAGCAAGTAAACAAGACCAAGGCACAAACATGAAACAACTATGAAATTATGATTCGTAGCAGGGGCAAGATGTCGAACACAATGTTGTAACATTTGGTTCGACAACTTGCCAGATCGCAGATGATAGACAGTAAATAAACAAACATTAAACAGAAGACACACAATATGTTTACCCAATTAGGTGACTCCGCACCTACGTCTGGGGGCACTCTGCCAGTGGAAAGGTTTTCACTATTTGGTAGTCAATAGTACAACTTCAAGCATCAACTAGCTATCACACAAGCTATTGTCCTAAGCTACTATAGATCTCACCGTGAACAACCTCGACCAAGGACTTCCCCTGTCTTTGAGAACGTCTCAATTCCACCATTCGAGCAAGCCTATGCTCGGTTGCGTTGTCTTCGATAATCTTCTTCGTGAATCTTCAATCACGAACAAAAACCCATTAGACTACAAACACTCAAATCTCCTCGACTTGATGTATGTAATCAAAAGCGTCATATCTAAATAGATCAGCCTCTCAATCCGCTCGTCTTACACGGTTAAGAGCTCTGTCAATTTAGCACAGAGAAAATGACTGAATTGCTAATGGGGTAGCGCCTGCTTTTATAGCAACTCACATTGCCTAATCGGATTCCTATTCTGATTAGGAAATCCCTTACCGCCTTGCGTTTCTGGCAAGTGACAAGTTGGCGTTGCCACCATTATTAAATCTTGCTTGCGTGTCTTTCTTCCAGTTGGACCTTGCCTAAACATGTCCTGCTTCGATTTCTTCGCGCGTACATCTTCTGTGAGTAAAACATGAAGTCTTTGATGTCTTGCCTATAACTGCGAGTATCATGTCGCACTAACTGTGTTGCAACATATTGTCTGACATCATGACTTTGCGCTAAAAAATATGCCAATACTAAACGTTGTAACAATAATTAAATCTGAAATTCGTGTTAATTAATTCACATATCAGTATGATTATTTTACATGTGAACATTATGAACTAAACCAGTTAGGGATTGAGGCATGAATCTATGAACAATGATTTAGGAAAATTTAAGTAATTAATTTATATGTTTGTTGCGCCGAGGAGGGTGATTTCAATTTATATACACTTAATGCTTCGTTCCCTTAATTCCGAATAGATTGATTTAGTTTATTAATGTTCATACAGAAGGGGAGTTAGTAGATGATAATGATAATTGAAACCCGTGATTAAATCCTCACTAAGAATAGGTGGGTTAGCACGGTAGTAATGATTATATGTGACACACACCGAATGTTAGGAGAATTCACAAATCGCAATGCTTCTCAACTGGCTAAATCATTGATAAGAAATAGCGTGGTTGCTTACGGAGAGAGATGTTTTATTCGCCTGGAAGGGGTTCTATGTAGAATAATTTTAATTTAATTAATTTTCCCGAATTCATTATTTGTATGTTTATTGCCTCGACCCGTGTTAGATTAATATAAATTTAATTATTTAAACTAGTCTTTTTGTATTGTTAAATCACGAACTAAAAACCAACATTTTCGACTCACTAATATCAACTACAAAGTTAAATTCGAGTGTTTATAAATCTATATTAATTTGTTCTTTGGGTTCGATAAACTCGGGGTCGTAAATTACAACCCTATATTACTTTTGACCGGTACACTACCAAGTATGGATGTTCACGGTCCATAAACCGAACCGACCAAAACCGAACCGATCAGTTCGGTTCTTTAAAAAATTGAACCGAAACCGAACCGATTAAATTCGGTCGGTTTGAACCGAAAAAAACCGATTTTTCTTCTGACCCAAAAAAATCAACAAAAAGCACTGTGTTCTTCGGTGTTGGAACGAGTTTCGATCTTGGAAGTGGAGGTGCTCCTCTTCCGTCATCACCATGATGTCACGGTCGATCGTGCTCGCCGCTCAGCTGGAGATCATGAGAGCCATGGTGCTAAAGGGATCGGGGACGAGAACCAGTGTGCCAAAGAGATCGGGGATCAAATTGTTTGATGCTCGAGCCACGCACAGATCTTGTAAAGGGCACATATCTGATGAATGTCGCGGCTCCGGTCACGGCTCTGGTCGCGACTCCGGTCACGGCTATGGTCGCGGCTCCGGTCACGGCTATGGTCGCAGCTCCGATATGGTATTGACGGCCCTGATCGCAGCTCTGTTCTCTTCTCTTGTTTTGGAATTGACGGCCACAACACAAAGATATGGTATTGTGATAATATAATGTGGTGATGCCCTAAAGAAAAATGAGGATGGGCTTATAAAGAGTTTGGGCCAATTTTCATGACAAATCTAATTTACTGGGCCACAAAGCCTTAAGCCCAGTCACTGCAAATGGTATTATAATGTATCAATGTTGGTTTTTATCTTTAGTCGGTCGGTTCGGTTAACTGACGGTTCTATTTTTTTGAACCGAAACCGAACCGACCAAAACCGAACCGATCAAAACCGACTATTTTTTGGTTCGGTTCGGTTCGGTCGGTTTTTTTTAACACCCCTACTACTGAGAGTTAGAGATTCGACCCGCATTGTTTTGCGTGTTGAATTTTGGGCGCATCAAGGCCCAATTCAAATTTCAGTGATTTGATTAATTGACGAGCGTACCCTCACACTCAGTCAACTCGTGTGTTATTAGTCATGGAAATCACAATAATTACGTTCTGTGCCCTTGCTAGTTGGGTTTCACTTTAACCGTTAACTTTTTGATCGCGGTAGTGATTTATTCGCAGTTTTGCACTTTAATATAGCATTTGTACTCGAATATAGACCTGAAAATATATTCTAACAAACATAACTTAATAAAATGACCGCAATTGGTTGATTTTGTCATATATACTTGTAAATGGATTCTTAATAGCCTAGTATCATAACTCATTGCTTTCGAATTAAATAACGGCTCTAAATACAAGATTCTTGCATACAATGCTCCTCAGTCTATGCCATAAAACTATGTTGTTGCATACTAAACAAATAATTAAAACATTGTCAAAAGCGATTCACAAAACATCATGCATAGTTGACAGTACATCGGACGACGTCTTAAAATATTGTTTAGATTATTCAAGTTATTCTTTAATTTTTAAGAAATTACAAACTTTGTTCTATCTTTATCTTTAGTCTTTAGTCATCAGAATTGCTTATGTTTGCTTGTCACACAAGGGACACATATTCAAAGACTCAAGTACACGAGCAATTAAGATGGATAGGACACAAATCAAAACAAAATTAATCCTGGGGGCTAGGGGGCACTCGCCCCCTTATTTGGTAACATTCAACTGCAAACAGTGGCGGATGGGGCACCCACTTTATTCATTGGTTCATAATTATTATTTTTTCTTACAAATTATTGTATCAGTTAAGTTATTTTTTTCATTTTTCATTAAAAAAATTGTTTTTTCCATTATAATTTAATTAAATTATTTATTAGTCATTGAAATTTTGTGAATATTTTAAGTAAAGTTATACTGATATTAAGTCCAATATGAGTCGTTTGATAAACGAATCAAACTCAAGCTCAACCTATTAGAATATGTAAGTCGCGAAGTAACTCGTTTCGTATTTATATATACATGAAAGTTAAATTCAAAATCAACTAAAACATTAATCAAGCTCGAATTAGTTTTTGTTATGTGTATTTAGTAATTATTTTATCATTAATTTTTTTTAATTGATTAAATTAAATTTTTAATACAAAGTTTTGCCCCTTTTGAAAAATTGTCTGGTTCTGCCACTAATTGCAATCACCCATTAGCACTAGAAAATTCAAGGCAAATCAGAAATATCATAAAATTCTGAAACAAAAAACCTGTATTTTTTTTCACTATCAGTTTTTTCCACTCTAACGGCGCACATAAAATATGTGCGCCGTTAGAACTGAAATTAGTAACGGCGCACTTTATTTGTGTGCCGTTACTGACGCACATTTGTAACGGCGCACACCGTAATGTGCGCCGTTACAAAAGGTGTTGACCGTTGACCATTTTGTTGCCGTTATGGAAAACGGTCGGAAATGAAGCTGTTGTTGTTACCGTTACTTTGTAACGGCGCATCTTGGTGTGTGCGCCGTTACAAGAAGTTTTGTAACGGCGCACAATAGTATGTGCGCCGTTACAAATATGTATTATAAGTCTTAGCAAAACCTCCCCTTCTTTTTCCTACAACATATCTCACAACTACTTTTCTCCCGACAAGGGTGATTTCGTAATTTCGATATTTTATAAATTTTCCCGAGCACCCTCAGACAAATCTCCCGAGAAGGTATGTACAAATTTTTAAATAATTCACTACATATAACTGCAAATTTGTATATGATTTCATATTTTCATCCAAGTTTAGATTTTGTATGGTTTTGCTTGTATGAATAATTTGCATGTTAAATTTATTAAATTAGTTTTGGAATTGATGAAATAAATTACTCGATTCCATGAATTGCATGATAATATTAGGGTTAATTCTCCCGATTCCATTAATTGCATGATAACATTAGGGTAAATTCTCTCGTAATTGTTATTTGCATGATAACATTACATTAGGTTATTTGATCATAAACCACCATAATAGGGTATGTTGGACATTTATGACCTAATTAGGGGTAATAAGGTCATAAATGACCAAACAAGGGTAATTAGGTAATTTATGTGAATTAGAAGGTACGTACATATTTTTAAATAATGCAATATTATGTAAATCAATTGTTAACCGAATTTATATATATTACATATATAGAATGGATCGGAGATGGATGGGATCCGTAAAAATGAGTGAGGAATGGATGAAAGGATTAAGCAGTTTTGTAAAATTTGCGAGGAAAAACGCTCCAAGAGATGGTGTGGGACGTTTCAAGTGTCCATGCACGAGGTGTTGTAATTCTGCTTGGCACGATATGGACACCATTTGCGATCATATATTGAGGAAAGATTTCCTTAGATCGTATAATGTGTGGTTTCATCATGGCGAAGCCGAAGGAGCTAGCTCGAGCCGGAATTGGGATATCAGTTTAAGGGAAACATCGGCGAATCAGCCTTGTTCGACGTCGGACAACAATCCAGTATACGTTGATCCTGTGCATCAGCTCGTGGATGATGTAGACCCAACTAGAGATGTAAGGATTGACGAGGACGAGGACGAGGACGAGAACGAACAACAGAACATTGGAATAATAACCGAAGTCGAGGAGGGAGTCGCTAAGGCAACCATGACAGCATACAACCGGTTGGTGACAGAGTCGCAAAAGCCGTTGTACGAAAATAGTGAGGATACTTCATTAGTAGCAATGTTAAGGATGTTGTCCATCAAGCAGAGCACCGGGATGTCTGACGAAGATTTTACCAAGGTTGCCAAAGATTATTGTTCTACGTTACCCTAACATAATACGTATCCATCTAGCTATGCAGCGGCGAAGCAGAAAATGAAGGCAATCCAACTGCCACACGTGAAATATGATGCATGTCTGTACGGATGCACTTTGTACTACGGAACACAATCGCAACTCCAGACATGTGGCGTTTGTGGAGAAGCACGATACGCTAAAGCGGGAAAAAAATTAGTTCCGAAAAAGACGTTGTGGTACTTCCCATTGACTCATCGACTTCAACGTTTATATCTTGCCCCAGAGACGGCTGAGTGGATGCGATGGCACGGGGAGCGGAAGAATGAGGACGATGAAATATTAGTACATCCATCGGACGGTGCGGATTGGATTCATTTTGACGCTAAATACCCAGTATTTTCTGGAGAAATACGGAACGTGCGACTGGCGCTGTCATCCGACGGGTTCTCTCCATACGGGCCTAATGCGGCGAGTTACAATTTGTGGCCTGTAGTCACTATCCCGTTGAATTTTCCGCCCTCGATGGCTATGAGAAAGGAGTATAACATCCTCACCATGTTGATATCTGGTCCAAAATCACCGGGGAAATGCTTAAATAACTTCATGCGTCCGCTGATTGATGAGTTGAACCATCTGTGGGAGCACGGAGCTGTCACGTGGAATAGTTCTAAGAAAGAGGCTTTCATCATGCAGGCTGCTGTGATGTGGACAATAAGTGACTTCCCGGGTTTGGGAATGTTGGGGGGCATCCAGACTAAAGGCTATAAGGCATGTCTTTTATGCTTGGACGAGATCGATTCTGAACACAGTAACTCAAGAATCTCTTACCAAGGTGCTCGTAGGTTCTTACCACCGAAACATCCGCTGCGATTTCAGCCGCATGCCTTTAACGGGAAGACAGAAACACGGAGAAGGCCTACCCGGCATTCAGGGGCTGCTGTACTCAGTGCGATTCTACATCATCAATACCCACCGCCTAGTCTGCATCCGAAGTTCAGTAAACGAAAAGGGGGTGGTGTTCCTATATGTTGGTCTCATAAAAGCATTTTCTGGGAGCTGCCTTATTGGAAAACTCATAAAGTCAGACATGCGTTGGATTTGATGCATATAGAGAAGAACGTATGCGACAACGTCATAGGTACAGTTCTTGGAATGACGTGAAAGCTAGGAGAACTTACGAGGAACAGGGTGTCCGGCAAGACTAATGGGTGCAAGACGGGGAGCTCCCAGATGCACCTTATGGCGTGGCGGGTCATGATAGGAAGGAAGTACTAGAGCATATAAAAGCTGTTAAGTTTCCCTCTGGATATGCGGGAAGTCTAAAGAGCAAGGTGAATCCCGATGAGAAAAAGTTCCTCGGATTGAAGACCCACGATTGTCACGTGTTGATGTAACGTATCTTCCCCCTTGTCATTCGAAAGTACGTTCCGCCTTATGTGGCAGAAGCATTAACAGAGCTGGGCAAGGCCTTTCAATTGTTGTGCACGAGGGAACTGAGGAAAAAAGCCTTGAAAAGGTTGGGGGAAGATATAGTGGTTCTAGTCTGTAAGTTGGAAACTATTTTCCCTCATTCATTCTGTACAATTATGGTTCACCTTCTACTGCACCTCCCGGATCAAGTTTTGCAAACCGGCCCAGTTCATTTCACATGGATGTTTCCAATTGAACGGTATGATCCTTGAATTCGAAATATCATTTCCAATTACCATTGAACTGTATAATCGAATATGACATTAACCTTCATAATTCGATTGTAGGCAACTTGGCATGTACAAGAAAAGTGTGCGAAACCCGCGATATCCAGAAGGTTGTATAACCCAACAGTACTTGATGCACGAGTCTGTCACCTTCACTCAGATGTACCTTAACCGCGCCACTTCAGCCAGCGAAAGTTTTGTTAGTCCAGCTCTAGGTTTCAACTTATCAGTTGTTTCCCCACATATACAAGTTAAGAGCGTGGTGCGAAACGACAAATTGAGCACATCCAAGATGTTCTGGGCGAATTGGACAGTGATTGAGAATTGTGCCGAAGCAGATGCATTCGTAGAATCACATCGTGCAGGGTTCCAACGAATACACCCTAAAAAATCTCTTCAAGATCGAGTCATGTCCTTTGTCTTCGAGTGGCGCAGAATTGTACGTAATAGACATCAGTTAACTTCAATTACCATATACAAATTTTAGGGATAACTCATTTATATTCCGTGTGTAGATGAGTGCTCCAGGGTGGCAACGAGAGTTGGTACTACTATCTAGAGGTCCTCGTTCGTCTGCCATTTATTCGCAGTGTACTGTTAACGGCATCAAATTTTTATGCTTGAGAATCGACCAGGGCCGAAGAAATCAAAATTCAGGGGTCATGATTGAAGCAAACGACATATGTTACTACAGTGTTCTTATGGACGTATGTATCCTTACCTACTCGGAAGGCATGCCAGTCGTTCTATTCAAGTGTCGGTGGTACGACGAACGGACAGTTAGAAAGGACGCAAATGGATTCATTTCGGTCAACACGTCCACAGATCGTCACAAACAAAACCCATTTTGCCTTGCTTTAATGACAAAACAGGTATACTATATCGACGACCCTAAATCTGGACCGTGGAAGGTTGTGAACGTCGTGTCGCATAGGGGTCACTACAAACCGAGCAGTTTAGCCCGTGTCGATGACGACGATGACCTGGAGTTTGAAGTCGATGAACCTTACCAAGAAGATCGAATTGACATCGTCACACAGGGTGGTATCACTATCGACCTAGCAAACTTAATCCGGTATCCACCGCCAGTACCTCCAGCTGAGAACGATGAAGAAGACGAAGAAACCGAGCACGACGACGAAGAAACCGATGACAGCGATTTGGAAGGGCATGAAGATTATGATTCCGCCGACTCTGATACATAATATGTATATGTATGTTTGATTGGTTATGAATAAATGATTTTTTTAATCTATGATATATAAAGAGTAATTCGGTCAACTCCGGCCGAAATAGGGGTAATTCGGTCAATTTCACCTTCAAAGGGTAATTCGGTCAATTCCGACCGAATTAGGGGTAATTCGGTCATTTCGACCTTAAAAAGGGTAATTCGGTCAACTCCAACCGAATGAGGAGTAATTCGGTCAACTCCGGCCGAGTTAGGGGTAATTCGGTCAACTTCGGCCGAATGAGGGGTAATTCGGTCAATTTGACCTTAAAAAGGTAATTCGGTCAACTCCGGCCGAATTAGGGGTAATTCGGTCAATTCCGGCCGAATTAGGGGTAATTCGGTCAATTTGACCTTAAACTGTTTGTTTTCCTAAGTGTGGATATGTAACAGCGCACAAAGTTAAGTTGACATAGTACCCCGATCGAGATTCATACGTTCAACATAGTACCCTGAAATTATGAAACATGAACTAACAAGTCATTGCGCTCAAATTGGTACGGTCGGATTAACTTTTGGATCGACATAAATAAAATAATATTATTTTTGGAAGTTTGTAACGGCGCACTTTGCCTATGTGCGCCGTTACAAAAAGTCAAATAGGCCAGTCAACTATGTTGACTTCCCATTGACCGGTTAGATCTAGGTTCATACATTATCGGAATTGAATGAAATTTTGGCATATGAAGTATACATTCATTGCGCTCCTATCCGTACGGTTGGATTAAAACTTTGTTTTCAACACATTCCACATTCGTTGAAAGCGTGAGTTTAGGGTTAAGGAAGGTAAAACTCACAAAAACCCTAAACTCATTGATGATCAAACGTTCGGTAAATTAATATATTTTATTTTGAATCGAAACCGTTCGATTAGTTGGAAATTACATATACGTGGTATAGTACAAATTTGAAGAAAATCAAACCACGGGAAGACCGCTTATCATTCACGATCGAGTTTAGGTTCGTAACGGCGCACATAGCTACATGCGCCGTTACAAAAGTGGCGCCACGCGAAAAATCAAATTTCGCGGCGAAATTTCGCGAAAATTCAAATTTCGCGGGTAAGTTTCGCGAAAATTTAAACTTCCCGCGGATATTTTGGTTGTAACGGCGCACACCCGTTACAAATTTCGCTTGTAACGGCGCACATGATAGGGTGCGCCGTCGCAAATATGTTGACCGTTGCAAAAGTTGACCGTTGGGTTCAGACAACGGTAAGAAACGGCTCGATTTCTGACCGTTACGGTTTGTAACGGCGCACGTAATAGTGTGCGCCGTTACAAAAATTAGGTGTAACGGCACACATGGAATTGTGCGCCGTTACACCCAAATTTTGTAACGGCGCATCCTATTACGTGCGCCGTTACAAAATCGTAGATAAATATTGGGCAAAACCTTTTTTCTTCCACCTCTGTTTTTTTCTCCTTCTTCCCCTACTTGCCGTCGTCGATCCTTGCCGTCGCCGATCCCGTCGCCGTCCCGTCCCTCCATCGCTGGACCTTCCCGTCAAAGAGGTAAGTCAATTGTTAGATTGTTAGATATATTTTCTGAATATTTGTTAGATTTTGTTGATAATTGTTAGATTTAAGATGTTAAATTGTTGTTAGATTTTGTTGATAATTGTTAGATTTTGTTGATAATTGTTAGATTTAAGATGTTAAATTGTTGTTAGATTTTGTTGATAATTGTTAGATTTAGGATGTTAAATTGTTGTTAGATTTTGTTGATAATTGTTAGATTTTGATAATTTAGATAATTGTTAGATTTTGTTAATAATTAGATTTTGTTAATTGTTAGATTTTGTTAATAGTTGTGAATATAATAGTTAAATGTTGTTAGATTTAGATAATAGTTGTTAATTGTTGTGAATATAATTGTTAATTGTTAGATTGTATAATTTTTAATTGTTAGATTGTATAATTGTTAATTGTGAATATAATTGTTTGGAATTTTAAAAAAATTGACCGTAGGGGTATTATTGGAATTTCCAAAAATTTGCCCCTTAGGGGTATTTTTGGAATTATTAAAAAAAGTGCCACTTAGGGGTATTTTTGGAATTATTAAAAAAATTGCCCCTTAGGGGTAATTTTGGAATATTAAAAAATTTGCCCGTAGGGGTATTTTTGGAATATTAAAAAATTGCCCCGTAGGGGTAATTTTGGAATATTAAAAAATTTGGCCCGTAGGGGTATTTTTGGAATTATTAAAAAAATTGCCCTTTAGGGGTATTTTTGGAATTATTAAAAAAAGTGCCCTTAGGGGTATTTTTGGAATTATTAAAAAAATTGCCCCTTAGGGGTAATTTTGGAATATTAAAAAATTTGGCCCGTAGGGGTATTTTTGGAATATTAAAAAAATTGCCCCGTAGGGGTAGTTTTGGAATATTAAAAAATTTGGCCCGTAGGGGTATTTTTGGAATTTCCAAAAAATTGCCCCTTAGGGGTATTTCTGGAATTATTAAAAAAATTGTCTTACAAGTGTTATTTCGGTAAAATTGACCTTAAATTAGCGTTATTTCGGTCAAATTGACCTTAAAAGGGTAATTCGGTCAAATTGACCTTAAAAGGGTAATTCGGTAATTTCCGGCCGAATTAGGGTTATTTCGGTCAAATTAACCTTAAAAGTGTCATTCGGTCAACTCCGGCCGAATTAGGGGTAATTCGGTCATTTTGACATTCAAAGGGGTAATTCGGTCAAATTGACCTTAAACTGGTAATTCGGTAATTTCTGGCCGAATTAGGGTTATTTCGGTCAAATTGACCTTAAAAGTGTCATTCGGTCAACTCCGGCCGAATTAGGGGTAATTCGGTCATTTTGACCTTCAAAGGGGTAATTCGGTCAATTTGACCTTAAAAAGGGTAATTCGGGCATTTTCGGCCGAATTAGGGTTCTTTCGGTCAAATTGACCTTAAAAATATTATTCGGTCAATTACAGATAATGGAGCCTAGACGTAAGGCACCTAATGCCAGGGCACCTAGGCGAGCCACCATGGACATTCCATTTTTCGAGGTTTTACAGGCGCCGGAGTTACATGATGAGATGTACACTCCGTCACCGCCGCAGCTGACTCAGCCCACTCAGCCGACTTATCCGGGAGATACGGAGGTTGGCTGGCAGTTCCAGGTCCCGGATCCTCAGAGTTTCCAGGAAATGCTCGGAGACGTCGCAGGACCCTCCGAAGAGGACTTTGTGCCGGATGAGTTAGAACTCCCGCTGAACGAGTGGAGGCTCCTTCCCATCGAGTACAGAGAGATTCCGAGGTACGAGCTGTACTTCGATTACAAAGTGGAAGTCGACTGCCTGAACACGAAGAGTTGGGAAGCCAGGGCAAAAAAGGACCAAAAGATCGACATCAACATCGAGCACGAAGAGAGAGCAGTTCAGACGAACGGAGGTCCGTTGCTCTTGACGTGGGAAAACGGCCGACCACGTGTCGCAGGAGGAATCCTTTCAATGGAAAGGGTGAAGACGATTATAGGGAAATTCGCTCGGGAACGCGACGCTTCCTACCAGACGTTTGGGGATTTGCCGGCGTCTGAGTTCCAGGCGTTTTGGAGGAGTTTTAGGGTAATTTCAACATTTATTCACATTTTTTTTCAAATGCTCGTATTATAAATATTGATGTGATGTTTGTGAATTTTAGCGTTTGTTTGCAGTGACCGATTCGGTTGAGCTTAGGGGTTGGATTCGTGAGGCGGCCATAGGCGCTTAGAAGGAGCGAAAATCGAACATGAAGCGGTTATACAAGCTCTACGTCGACCCTACTAGACTGGACTGTAATGGGATTCCCAAGTGTCTGAAAGGGAAGAAGTCCCAGTGGCGGTGGCTCGTTCAACATTTCGATGCCAACGAGGTATATTACTAATTTTTACTTTAATTTTTTTTAATTTTACTTCAATTTACTAATTTTGATGTGAATTTACTTTTATTTTTTTTCCAGGAACAAGTTGGTACTCAAATGAGTGCCATTCGGAGGAGCGAGAACAAATTAAACCACCACACTGGTAAAGTCCCATTTCGACAGTTTTGGGAGAGGATGTCGGAGGCCGGGGAAGTGGAGGTCTCCAAAAAGTTGGAGGCCTTACTGAAGGCTCACAAGGCCTTACCTAGGCCTGGTGATGATGCACAGGAGGGGGAGGAGGAACTCAACCCGAAACTTGTAAGTTTCATTATTATTTTTTTAAATTTTAATATTTAAATTTATTATATTAATCAATTTTTTTTGCAGCTTTACATTAAGAATACGCTTAGGGATTGGAAGAATAACGAACTACAACGAGGATGGAACGTTGAACAAGATGACCGACGTTGAAGAGGATGAGGTCATGCGACTAGCTGCTGAGCATGTTCGCGAGATCGAGCTTGCCAGAGGAGTTACCATAGAACCCTCCAGAGGACGACGCATCCCGGGTTGCGGGAGTGCTTACGAGGCACTGCCGAGACAGAGAAGACGTTCGACCTCCTCCGATGGTAGTTAAGCGGAGATTGCGGAGCTCCAGACTGAACTCACGGAACTTCGCGCTGAACGTCAGGCTGAACGTCAGCAGAACGCCGCCCAAAAACAGCATGCCGAGCACATGTTCCAGTACTTCCAAGAACAGCTGAAGTTACTCAACCCTAATCTCGCCCCTCCACCTCCACCTCCATTTAACCCGAATAGTTCTACAGATCCTGGAGGCCCGTCGTCATAGATCTTATGTAAATTAAATATTTTATTCAACAATTTCAATATTAATATAATTTTATTTTCAACAAATTCAATATTCATTTTTAAATATATTTTTTTTAAAAAATAAAAAATATATTTTATATTTTATATTTATTATTTTTTTAAAATATTATTTTTTTATTATTCTGCATTATTTGTAACGGCGCACAAAGTTAGTGCGCCGTCACTAATTGTAACGGCGTGCGCCGTCACTAATTGTATCGGCGCCCACCGTCAGTGCGCCGTTATTAATTGTAACGGCACCGTCGCCTTCCGCAACGGTGACGGTAGCCTTTGTAACGGCGCACTAACTAGGTGCGCCGTCATAGTTAGTAACGGCGCACATCCGTCTGTGCGCCGTTACAGACGTTTTTGTGCGCTGTTACAAACTGTAACGGCGCACAAATCCTCTGTAACGGCGCACTTAACGTGCGCCGTTACGACATAAAAAACTGATAGTGTTTGTTGAAATTCATTGGGATATATACTCAATCAATTAATAATGTGCCTTTTAGTTATCAAAACGAATTGAGCATGTTTAACTTAATATTTGAATTTATATATTTATAAATTATGGAATGTTTGAATTAAATAATGCTACTGGCATATGGAAACAAAGTTCTGAAACATAGCAATACAGATTGGTCACACCATTTATTTTGATCATGCTGGTGTCAGCAAGTTGCTGACACTCAGAACCTAATGCAAATGCTAATACACCATTTCTGTTTCTTGACAAAACTAATGTGTTGGTCAACACGAAATTGACCAACATTCCCACTATAAATTACAAATGCTAATCACACCATTTAATTTTACACTCTGGTTTTGGCTGCTCAACTCGAAATTGTCCAACATTTCCACCTTATTCTTCTCTACAGCAGTATACAATCTTCTAGTTTACACTGCAGTGTCCACCAACAATCATTGGCTGCTGCAGAATCCTAAAAATCCCATGAACTCGTGCTCGCTTATCATTTTCACACTTTCCTCAATGCCAATCACACCTGAGTACAAATTGGGAAGCTTGTTAGTATTGTTGTTGGAACGAGGAGTCTAATGATATATCTTTTAGCTGCAAATTCTGAATCTATCGATATATGTGGTTCATATTAAAATTCCATGTGCACTCACCCATTGTGACGGCACTGGCAAAGATGACACCGGAGAGGATGAATACGATGATTGAGGCTCTCCTTAGTATTGCAACTATTTTCCTTATGAAATACTGTCCCCAGAAGCCAGCCAAAACTGAAACTGATGTGAGGTACAGAGCTGCAGAAGAAAATCCTCTCACTAAATGTGATTTCTCAGGAAAAACTTATCCTCAGACATAAGAAAATTCAGATTCGTACCGTAAGGAATAGGGAACCTCTTGAGCAGGTAAAACTCCACAACAGATAAAGAGGACGAGAACATCATCACAAACGTTGCAGTTGCACTAGCAACCTATCCATGAAACTGATTGAATTTAACGATTTGTATTCTAGCTGATTAAAAGTACATTTCATGTGATGTGATTGAGTATGAAAGAAAGGCAATGCAAAGGCTGATTGTATGACAAAAAATGGGCACATTAAGATTTTATAATGAGAGATGAGTATAATGCTCGAACCTGAGGGATGACGCCAATCTCTAGGAGAAGTGGTCCGAGAATGAATCCTCCTCCAGAGCCTAGCAACCCTCCAACGGTGCCTCCCAAGATGCCACAGAGGGCGCAGAATGTAATGTGCAAGGCGGTCCATTCTATTGAAGCCTCGCAAATTGTTTCTGTATTTCCTGTGCTCATCCTCTTTTTGTGCTCTCTGTACAATTTGACTGCTTCATAGCCAAACACAGCAAATGCTGTCGGGAACTGAAACCAAACAAAGGGATGGAAGATTTTGAGTAACTCACAAAACAGAAAGGAACATAAGATTTGGTATTGGTTAGTTAAAGCATTTTAATACCTGTAAGCAGAAAAGCACCCAATACCATGTGCTACAGACTGCTAAATCATTCTGCATGAAACAAAAGTATTAAATACTTGAAATGGAAGAAACAATTTGAGATAGGAGGGAGAGAAAGTGGGAGATTACTTGCCTTGAAGATCTGAAGAACAAGGAAACAAACCCATACAACTATTAGCACCAAAAGCCTTTTCCAATTAAGGTTAAAGCAAAATATTTCCTGAGGGATGAAAAAGATACAAAGTTAACTTAATTCCACTCATAAAAAACTGTAGACCCCAAATAAATTGTAAAATAGATTTTGCTCACCATTGCTGTTTTCTCTTCCCTGGGAATCAATGGCTCATATTCTGTGTCAATCAGAACTGTGAAGCAACAATAGACTTTATGAATTTCTCTTCAATAAGAGATAAAACTTTTACTGAAAGCAAAATGAACGTTCTCTTGGGTTTACTCTGTTTAAATTACTTACGTTCACCACGGGAGTTGACTGTTCCAGGCGGTCTTTCTCGTTCTTTCTGCAGTTACTCAAGTAACTAAACTTAGTGAATTGGCCTAATACAGGTTGTACGAGAAGATGCTAACATTCAAGCTGTCTATTCCATAGGTTTCTATATGTCCTTACTATTTCCAATAGATTAAGCTGTCTATAGGCCAAAGAGTATATTCCAGTAACTTGAGAAACTAACCTTGAAAATAGTCTCTTCCTTCCACATTTCAATAGCTTTAAAGAAAGACCTGGAAGATGTTCCTGTTGCAAAGCAAGTTTTGTCAACACCCATATAATATAATAGAAGAATCAGAAGAGAGGATTCTTCAGGTGCATACCCATGAAGAGAATGATGATGAGGACGGTGATGAGCCAATAAGGGAACACAACACTGAGGGCCACACCAACTGTGATGCCAAGCATAAGCACAGGCTGAAACAGAAGAGCCAAATCATAGTCTAAGATGGGTACTTCCTTTGTCGGATGGCGCACTCTTAAATTGTACCATACAGATGAAGTTGAGGCCCCCATTATCATACCTGCATCAATTCACACGCCAAAACCCAACTTCTTAATCAGAAAATTGGAAACAAAACATAACCATCTTTACCAGAAATTCTTACTATGAAGATCAAAAACTAAGAATGCTCACATTTTGAAAGGGCAGCGGCAGATTTAGTATCGAACCCAACAACCAAAGTAAGCATGGGAACAAAAATGCCTCCCCCTCCAACCCCTCCCACGGTACCACAGGCAGATCCCAGAAACCCAATCACTGTCGCCAACACGATTCTCCAGTTAAACTCCAACTCCTGCACAACCCAAAACACCATGAACAAAAAAAAACCCACATGCCCAATCAGTCATTAAAGTATGAAAGAGATAAAAGCACATCATACCGGCCAAACTTTTTCTGTAGCTGAAACATACATGGTAGAGTTTGGATATGAAAGGAGAGTACTGGGTTTGGTGTCCTCATCATACAGGTGGCTGACATATTGCACAGAGAGAACAGCGAGAGAAAAACCTGTAACTAGATACACAACAAATGCCTCTGTAGCCATGATTGAGCTCTGGACTCTGTGAAGGAGCTCCAAGCACAGCAGTCTTGAACGATTCACAAATAAGTTACTCTCTAGACCTGAGGAAGAGCTAAAATATAGAAACACTATAGAGAATGAGGCCATGTGGATGTGGGGGTGACACTGACATGCTATATTTTACGTCTGTGAATACAAGTGGCTAAACAGGGATGGTGGACGCCACCATTTGTTGCACGACATAAATGTCTTTTAAGGAAATTGGTCATATGTCTCTTCCATAACCATGGAGAAATTAAGGTAACATAATAATTGAAATTCAAGCAACTCTACTTAAAATAACTAATATTTAGAAATTAAAAGTATCTATTACATTTGAAAATGAAAGCACCAATCTTTGCAGTTTCACAATTCATAAAAGGAATTGAGTATATCAATAAACCAAACTAAAAGAGACAAGAAATGGGGACCGATAAGACCTGGATTGAGATGCAGTTGGTATTCTAATTTGAATTGAACACTTCTGCACATGTATGATGACAAAAATGGATAGATAAATATTTTTCATTTATGACTACATTTTTTCCTTCTCAAACCATTTACCCCTATCTCTGTAATTCAATAAAAATACTCAAAAAGTAAAACCCAACATACAAGTTAATTTTGCCGAGTTATTATTTTGATTTATGAAGTATACTATGTTTCAATATCTAACATTTTTATTGATGAACTTATTAAAATAGATGTGTCTATTAGTAATAGGGATGTGATACAGGGGGATAATAAATTTTCTTTAAATTGACTAGCTGAAAGCCACTCTTTGTATGAATGTTTTCTATTATGTAAGTATGAATATTTTATTTTCAATCACTGGAAAAAAATGGCTTTTATAGTGTTATCATTTTACTTCAAAATAGACTGATAGAGGCATACTCATGTTTATTAGATAAATGATTGATTTCTAAAATTAAAAAGAGGCATGTCGCTTTGAGGTAACAAATATATAACAAGGAATAGTTGTGATTGGTAACTTTGGGAATTTATAATAAAATAGAGGATTAGACTTATTGGATGTCTGCAATGTTTACTGGAAGGATCCAAAATAATTTTGTACAGCAGAATCTTGGGATTTTGTCTAGCATGTGATCTACCAAATCACAGGATCTACCAGACCCAGATTTAGCATCTTGCTGCAAACTAAGTGACAATAAAATACATGGGGATTTAAGAAAAAAATCATATAATGAACACTATGGAGCAGCAAAAATATAAAATGCCATCTTTTGACTTGTTAGAAATTTATTGATGTAATAATTGCTGATAAAAAAAGGTGTTCATAGCTAATCGCTGATAAAAAATGTGTTCATCGACATCTTGAGGATCAATATTACACTAACGCTCCATTCATACCCCAAGGTACTTATTAAATGATGACAAGATGTACATGTTTTTTATGTGAGATGCTAACAACATACAAAGTCAGTCCTCTCTAAGCTCCTCCACTCCTCTCACTTGCAGTCCCAACTCTGCTTCTGTTCCATCTAATACTCAGTTACTCAGAACCCACAACTAGAAATCTAGATAAATGATTTGAACATGGAATAAGCACAGCCACACAAAAGGAGAACAAACAGACAACTTAAGGCAATTTCCATTCATACCCTACCTATGCAAAAAAATGAGATTATCCGGACATTAAGTCCATAAATCCACAGCCACAACCACTCAACAGGCATTACAGTTTAGTTCTTGTCCCACCAAAATTATAGGGGCTAGAGAAAGAAAGCGACGTCAATGGACAAGTATACATGATGGAGAGGTTTACAAGGTCCTGTTGGAAACGATTGAATTAAATTCCCCCTCGATTAATCATTCACGTACCAGACTCCAGGTTCATTTACTTATGTCTATGTAACTGCTCGTATCGATATATCACATTAATAAAATTGAATATGTTTGTTCCATCTGATTGGTCTCCACTATACTGTGAATGCATGTTTGTTTGATTTGTTCGTATTCACGATTATGCACTAACCCTCGTCTGGTGCAGGTTTGCTTCTACAAACCTCAGTAATTTCTAACTCTACACAAAAGAAGAAAACTCATAATTATCTTTGTGTTGATAAGTTTAGAGAACTAATAATGCACAACTTTTCGGTGTAAAAAGGCCTCAAAAAAGCAGGAGATCTTTTATCTCCAATCAACTTAATTAACTTTGGTTGTGATGCAGAATAACAAGCCATCATGAATTCACAATGCCACAGAAACTATATATGTAAAATGTGAAGGTGACACCAAAATATGATAACTTTTGTGTCATTCTCCCAATTTTCTGGCACCCAATTCTAGCTATGAGGCAATTATGTTGCATTTTCAATCTAACACTCACAACCCATCAGTTCTATCCATTTCTACCTAGTGGGACATAATGTATAGTTTTGGTGCATTATGGGCTGATTCTGAAAATATGGGGCCTCACTGAGTGAGTTAGTTCCCAGCTACCAGTCAAATATTGTGCTTCAGCAATTCCCTACTACCACCTACTAAATTGTTTGGCTGTTTCTGTACATTACAGGATTAAAATGATTTGCACACTTTTTGTTCATGCCAATTTCAGCATTTCTTTCAATCACAAAATGGGTTTTCCTCTCAGCTGCATAAAATTAAACAGGTGATTATGTGCCATATTTTTGTTCACAGCACATTTGGGTAAATATAGAAAATATGACATTAAAGACCCGCAAATAGAGCACAAAAACCTACGGAAGATAACGCATTTGGGGATATTTAGTGAGAGGCGAGAGCTGAGCTTACCAATTTTGACTCTGAATTCGTCGGAGAATCAGTTTGTTTCTTAGAGAGTCAATGAAGTAGCGTTTATTTGACATCAAGGCACTTGTATTTTCACCCAACTTCTTACGTGCGATTAATTATGTTGGAATACAAAAGTCAACTGTTGGATGAAAATGAAAAAAAAAAGTTAGATGTAAACATTTGTGTGCACGTAGCTCAATTCTTTAACATTATTTAAATGTACTTGCCAATAAAAGAGATATACAGTAACAATTGCCACAATTTTAAAATATAACTCATCCAACAAAAATAATTAGAAATGCCACCGTAACTATATATAATATAATAATAAGGAAATGTAAGAGTAGAGAGAGGGGTAACATGAACTTAATATTCTCCTTAAAAAACTTGAATTGAATATGACGATAAAAAAATGAGTAATAAATATAAATATTCAAAATCTATAATTATATTCAGTGTTATAGATATTTTTACAACCGTCTGATATACCGGCGATATATTGGTTTTTGCAATTTTTTCGAGACGAAACGACCGATATCGGTAAAAATACCGGTTAATCTAGCAAAATTTAAATTGATTCTAGTCTAATATGGTCTAAATCAATTAATTATGGTCTAATATATTTTAAATCAGTTAATTTTGATCTTGTCCGATCTGATTCGGTCTTATTCATTCCACCTAATTAATATCGGTTTGGAATTTGGGTTAATAAACAACAAATAAAAAGTCAAACTCCAATTCATTCATCTATTTCAGTTTTACGTCTGAACTTCGAGTTTATTGACAAGTTTGGAATTAATGAGTAAATATTGTTCACTGTGTTTTTAATAAATAATAAATATGAGTTGTATATATTTAATCATTTATTTATTACAAAACACGTTTTTCCGCGATCTCCCCGAACTTGTCATATTTCCTTTTTTTGTCAATTGTGCGATATATCTCTGCGATCCGAATTTTATAGCCTTGATCATATCCTATCAAGTATATTAGAAGTTTGTCCCCGAGGGACATCGCAACAGTTTGAGCCTCACACTATTAATGGAGAAGTCTGGATTTGAATCATGTTGTGAACTGGACGAAGAAGAGTTAAAGGGTAGATTTAGGATGTGATGTAATTAAAAAAAATATATTAGAAGTTTTTATTATTCTTATTTTATTTTATTTTCTTACATGAAAACAATAATGCACAAGACCATTGAATTGTACTATTAATTCAACTAATATAATATTTGATTTAGTAGGTTATGGGAATGAGCTGAATAAATTCAATATTTTTAATTTTATTATTTCTCTTAATTATTTCAGAAGTTAGACCTTCATCCCTGATGATTTAAGGGTTTAAGAATAGACTTCGTGTAAAATTATAAGTCGTTAACTTGATTCGTTAACTTGTAGACCAATAATTATGAATATAAAGGAGAAGTAAAGTTATAGCAAATGAAATAAGGAAAACGTAAGAATTGTACCGAAATTGTTTAGATGGAGATTGCAGATTGTGTGAAAGATTCGTCCGAGTCCAGTAGGTTACTGTTTCCTTAAGACAATATTGCTCCCTCTGTGGCACTTGAAGGAATCTCGAGCAATTGTCTCCCAAGATAAAACGGACTAAACCACTAACGAGTGCTACGAATAGTGGAGTCTGGCGATCTAACGATCGATGTGTATTTAGAGTATGGAGGAGATGGTAGGAAGAAGATGGAAAATCTGATCCCACTTCAAACCTTTATATAGGAAAATCTGGGAAGGTTGCGACCCTTGAACCAAAAGACGTTCACTCCCTTTGTAGCCAAAATGTATCAACAATGTTCATGTATGTATGCATTCATTTGATTTAAAGTTGAATTAGTAAGGTTCATGATGCAGATGCATTTTATTTGGATAAAAAGAATAGGAAATGTACCAAGCCAAGCCAAGCCTGAACCGAACCGGGCTGGGCTGGGCTGGGCCAAGCCAGGCCGAGACAGGACGGAGGCGGTGGTGCGCGCGTGTGGTTGTTTATCAACTCGAGCTGGTCTGCGGGTCTCCCCACTACACGTTAAGTGATGACCCAAGGCCACACCTTAAGCTTTAATTTTCAAGAATATAAAGAGTCACATTCGTTCAAGTGTGAGCGATGTGGTACTCGATATATTAATTATATAATTTGTAACATCTCATTCAATATTTGATTGGTTTTTATAAGTGTATACCCTAAGTTGTAGTTCTCGAAAAGGTGAACACAACGGACATACACATTAACCGATTTGATTAGTATAATCGATCAAAATGTTTGCCGGAAAATCAAATCGAAATTTTGTTTCCAACAATCCCTCACATTGAATGAATATTAGCAGACTGTTAACCAAATAATTTTGTCGATACGTGGCGTACAGTGTTTAAATACAATGTGAGAAAGTTACTGCATCGGGTTAAGTAGCACGTGACCTTAAACTTTCCCAGTGACAAACTATTGAACCCACTAGCGAATCAGTAGACTTGTCTGTCTCGATCAATGTTAGATCTCTGTGTGTGTTTGTTTTGGCCTTGAACACCTGCTTGGCTCATGAATATGTATGAATATCCGGCCTTACCGATAGTCATTGAAGCGGCCCCACTTCACATTCACTAAGGTGATTCTATAAAGAGTATCCCGCAAATACCCCACTGTGGCCTAAAACATCCACAGTATAGACATCATTAAAAGCTTAACGTATCCTAACGAGGCGGTAGATGCACTGACTTATCATAAGAATGAATAAGAAGTCAAGTACTTCTCAGTGTCAGAAGTAGATCTGGCTATACATGTCTGTTTGGAAGATTTCCATGATACTGCTCCACCTCCCAAAATGAATATATAGCCAGTAGTAGATTTTGATTCATTGGAGTCACATATCCAATTTGCATCACAATATCCCTCGATGACCGATGAATATTTAGTGTACTGTATCTTCAAGTTTTTGGTGTATAGTAAGTATCCCAATACTCGTATGATGGCTTTTTAGTGATGCTTGCCAGGATTACTCGTAAATCTATTTAGTTTACTTATTATTTAAGCAATGTATGATCTAGTACAATTCATGATATACATGAGACTGGCTAAAATACGAGAATATTCTAGTTAGCATACAATTTTGCTTATGTGTTTAACCCATCGTTGTGTCATGTCAACTGGTGTGTTTAACGGGTGTGATTTTGTGGTTCTTGAATTTATCAAGTACTTTTTCAATATAATGTGATTGAGATAAAACATACTTGTCTAATATCTTTGAAATCTTTACTTCTAAATTAACATCAGCGACTCATAAATCTTTCCTGTCAAACTTGGATGATAACATTACTTTCGTAGCTCTTATTATGTCCATATTACTACCAAGTATGAGCATGTCGTCTACGTATAAACATACAATGACATATCCCGACTTTGTGTGTTTAACGTACACACATTTATCGCATTCATTAATTTTGAATCTATTGGATATCATTACATTGTCAAATTTTGCATGCTATTGTTTTGGTGTTTGCTTAAGTTCATATAGCGACTTAACAAGTCTGCAAACTTTGTTCTCATTTGCAAGGGATGAGAAACCTTCGGGTTGTTGCATGTATATTTCTTCATCTTATTCACCATTAAGAAATCCTTTTACTACAAGTCTTGCCTTGTGTTTGTCTAGTGACCCGTCGGTTTTTAGTTTTTTCTTAAAAACCCACTTGTAACCCAATGGTTTTGCGCCAGGGGGAAGATTCACTAGTTCCCACGTGTGATTTTGCAAGATAGATTCTATTTCACTATTTATTGCTTCTTTTTAATAAGAAGCATTTGGTGAACTCATTGCTTGTTTAAAATTTTGTGGTTCATCTTCCGCCAATAGCATCACAAAATCAGGTCCAAAGGAACTAGCTTTCCTTGTCATTTTGCTACGCCTAGGAGCTTCCACGTCAGTTTCCTCGTGGTTATCCTCATCTAGACCTTCTGGTTCCTCAGCTTCTCGTGGTCTCTTTTGAATACTTGATTCGTTAGGCATTTTATGAGGATATATGTGTTCAAAGAATGTAGCACTCCTTGATTCACTTATGGTATTCACATGGATATCCGAGATTTCAGACTTGTACACCAAGAACTGATATGCGCTACTATGATGAGCATATCCGATGAATATGGCATCAATAGTCTTCGGTTCTATTTTGACCTTTTTAGGTTTAGGTGTCTCTACCTTAGCTAAACACCCCCACACTTTCACTTTCAAGTATTTGTAGGCTAGTGATGTGTCTTTCCATTGTTCATATGGTGATTTCAACGTTATTCTTATGAGGTATTTTGTTGAGAATGTAATTTGCATAAAGCAAAGCTTCTCCTCATAAGTTGTCTGGCAAACCCGAGCTTAATAATAAGACATTCATCATCTCCTTAAGAGTTCGTTTTTTGCGTTCTGCAATACCGTTAGATTGAGGGGAATATGGTGTCGTAGTTTGGTGTATTATACCATTCACTGCACAAAATTCTTCAAAATGATGTTCATATTCTCCGCCCATATCGCTTCTTAAGGCTTTTATTTTCTTACTTAATTGATTTTCAACCTCAGCTTTATAAATCTTAAAGCGTTCGAATGCCTCATCCTTATTTCTCAATAAGTACACATGACAATATCTTGTAAAATCGTCAATAAAAGTAACAAAATATCTCTTTCCATCTCTGGTTTGGCACATTTTCAGATAACACAAATATGTATGTACTAAGTCCAAAGGTTTCGTGTTTCTTTCAATCGAGTGAAAGGAAGATCTTGTCATTTTTGCTTCAACACAAATTTGACATTTTTCTTTCGGATTAATTCTACACTTAGGAATTGCATCCAAAGAAATTAAACGACGAATAGAATCATAATTAACATGTCCTAATCTAGCATGCCAAATATTAGATGACTCAACGATATAAACGGAAGATTCAGTTTTATTTATTTTCATAGAAACTTTCTTGGGTACAACAATAATTACATTCATCTTAAATAGTCTCTCATTCACATATCCCCTTCCAACTTGCACTTCGTTTTTCGATAGAACAAACTTGTCAGACACAAAAACCATTTTGAAGCCATTCTTTGTAAGCAAGGATCCGAAAACCAGGTTCTTCCGGATCTCTAGAACGTAGAGAACATTTGTTAATATAAACTCCTTCCCATATGTCATTTTCAACACTATCTTTCGGTAATGATCAATGATTCTTCTTTTTATTAATAAATTAAGGAAACAAATGAATAATGGGAAAAAAGTTATATGGGTAGGTGTAACAAATTCTAAGAAATAAAACCATATTCTCATAGATGAAATAAATTTTAAAAAATAAAATTTTATTCTCATCATCTCCCTTTTAATAAAATAAAAACTCCATTTCACATAACTTTATTCTCATTAACATTTAGATTTGATTCGTCATGCCAGCCTCTGCCGCCCATCGGTAAACGACTCTACGATCTAGATCTGCTTCGTCTCCGCCATTGTCGCGAATGACTTTATGTTCCAACCGTGCCGCTAGAGATCTCCAAGATCTCGTCAGCGCTCTTCTCCTCAATTGTGACTAGGAACATATATGTTTAAATGATGCTAGTTCTGATAAAAGTAGCGGCTCTCTTTGATTTATATTCGTCGGAGACTTTACCTTAAAGTTTAATGGTAGTGTTGTCTTCGCCATCACGACCATGGCTGAGATCGTCTTTGCCGTTGGTTTTGTCTTCTATTAAAGGTATGTAAGAAAAGGAGAGAAGTGGAATGATTCATACCAAATTCTTAAATATTTATGTTTAGAGATAAATTCATAAATACGTGTTTTATTGGGTTTTTTATTTTATTTTTTTGTCATGATTTTTTTTTAAATGAACAAATTGAACTGAAAATTTGTGTCATTCTTTATGAAATTCAAGAAATTGATTATATTCATACTGATTTCTTGAGTTTCATGACAGTTAAGTTTAATGACTTTCTTCAGCTTCATGATTGCATCAGAAGTTGCATGGCTCTGTATGCATACTTATTTTAAAAGGTAATTTATTTTCATGTTTTGATCTTTGAATTCTAAAGCCCGCTAGTTTTTTGGTATATATGAATGTGCAGAAATAATTAAAAAATCAGAGCGATGTAGTGAAAACTCACTTGTTAAGCAAAATTTTATGTTAAAATGGAGATTCTGAAAAATGAAATAAACAAAACACTCATAATTCATATTAATATTGAGTGGTTGAGAAATGTGTTGTACAGTTAAAAATAAATTGATGAAACATGTTTATGTGAAATATGTATTTTATAAAAGTTGAAACATAAATTTGGTATCCTAAAATGAAATTATGAAAAATATGTGTAAATAATGTGATTGTAAAAATGAATTGAAAAAATACAATAATAAAAAAACAAAAAAAGTTGTGTAAATATCGTAGTTGTACCGATAAAATATGAAATAGTAAAAAAAAATTGTGTAAATTTTATATTCGTAAAAGTGAAAACATGAAATCGTAAAAATATAAAATAGTGATTGAATTAAATAACAATTAAGTGAATAAATCTTATAATTAAATATTAAATGATTTAAAGATACAAAAAATAAAAATCATATATTTCTATCAAAGATAAAAACAAATAGAAAATGGTGAATAATTACGTTCAATTAACACAATTAGTTATGTTCATACTGAAAATAGGGTGTCGGTAAAAACGGCTCCTTTTCATATCTACTTTCTCTCTCTCTTCTTTTTTGGCTTTTCTCCCTTAGCTTTTGGGTGTTCTCTGGGTCGCTTGCGGTGCCGCCTTACTCTAGACTCACCGGTGATCAACTTTTTTCTTTTCTAATTCTCTTACAAGAATACGGAAGGATGCGGAGACATGGGTAGCGGTGGTAGTCATGCTCGGCCACAACTCTTTTCTCTGATGGTGGTGGGCAGAGTTGCAGTCCAAACAGGGAAGAGGTGATGGCGCGTGCTTCTGTAGGAGGGCCGACGGCGGCAGATTTTTTCTTCCGTCCCAAGTTGTAGTTTGGAGAGTGGGACATATTTGGGAGGTTTCGAGTCCAGATCTGGCTTCCTTGCCAGACCTATTTCGTTTCTCTCCTTCTTCGTCTCGGAGAGGAGCGATGCGCTTTTCAGAGCTCTCGGGTCTCTTTGATTTTTGAGTTTTTTCTCGCCGGCGGCTAGAGACTTCAGTGATGGGTCGGTCTGCGTGTTTGGTTGCCGTTGACTAGGCTCATTTAGATATTCCCTTAGGTAATATCGAAACCATATTTGTGATGTGAGGTTTTTATGAATCAGGACACGCCGAGAAACCCATGATTTAGTGTTTATCAGATACCCCCGTGGGAGATGCTTGAGTATCAGTGCTCGCTGAAGTGATTGGGCTCATACGAGAGGATGTCCCCCCGAGAAAGGTGGATTGGTGGTCTGGTTTTTGTTTGTATTGTAGGTTTCGTGTTTTGTTTTCAGTGTGTTTAGCGGCGCTCAAATTATCCGACATGTTTAGTTGGTTTAGTGTGTTTTTAGTTTCGGTTGTCGGTATATCCGATGTGGTTGTGGTGTCTAGAGAGGTAGGGTGTATTAATGATGTCTTTTACTATTTACTTGTAAATTGTACACGGCTGATGTTCGATTTTAGGGTCCGAAGTTTATAAAAAAAAACACGATTAATTCTCATTTTCTCATATAAAATGATTATAATTTAAATATAAGAGAAAATAGTAAAAATGTACCCTATAATAACAAAAATATGTTGTATTTACATTTTACATATACTAAAAACGGGGCTTATTGGTGGAGCATACCTCCCTCTTTATGTGTAGTGTTGTCAGATAGACATCAAAACATATGTTTTTTTATTGTCATGTTAGTAGGAATGTGTGCGCGCTTTAGAACAGGCTTCCATACCTGACAGGAAGAGGTAAAGGGAGAGGCTGATGTTGTGGTAGATTGAGCGATTTAGTGAGGTGGGTTACATAGCGTGGGTGATATGAAAAGCTCAGAACGAGGTGATTTATAGGAACAAGACGTTGTCGTCTGTAGCTATGAAAGCCGAGGGCGTTTGCCGGAGAAAGGAATGGGAGGCGAGCCAGCCTAGGATCCCGAGAGGCCTCAGATCGTCCCGGCCCTGAAATGGAGAGCGCCTAAAAGAGGAAGAGTCAGATTAATGTGAACGGAGGTGAGGACATCGAGAAATGAGTCTTCATAATGGGTAACCCTCATAATGGATATGGTTATAATCTTTCTGTGGACTTCGGGAAATATCTTTCATGTAGCTTGGCAAGGGATTGCACATGAGAAGTTCTTGCAGCCAAAAGCTTTTCTGGAAAAAGAATCATGAACGCAACTATAGTAAAAATTGTGGTGATCATAGCGGTGCTTTCGTAGGCATTTAAGAAGCAGTGAACAAACGCCCGTGTCGAGAATGACAGTCATTCTTTGACAAGCCACTAGGATTAAATAGTACGGATTGTCATCACTTGTTGGCAAATTCCTTTTCGATGTTATGTTTGTTAAATGTTCAGTTAGTGGAGCCGTCTATGTTTTGGCCTTAAGCTCTATTTAGATGTCTAACTAGATTAGAGATGAGAGATTTGTCCCATTTTATTTCGAAGAGGCCATGCTTGAGAACCGGCTTTAATACATCGGGTCAATTTTCTTTATTAAAACACACCTTGTGATGCAGCGTACGTGGCTAGGAAAAATTCTTTTATCAAGTTCGTTGATTCTTGCGAATACCGAATGTGATAGATTTGAGGGAAACCTCGATTTTTTATTAAACTTCAAAACTAATGAATAACATAAACGGCTAACAGTGTTTAAATAGCCAAAACCTAAAAGGAAATTCTAAACCTATTGGAAAAAGGAAAGAAATTATAAAAATTGCAAATAGTGCCCGGAACTTAGGAAATTGCGTTTTTGACCCCAAGATGACCTCGGATGGCCGAAATCCATCGTACATCATAGCAAAACCATGTGTTTTGCTCGGAACGCCGTTTCCGCCCAGAAAACACTAGTCTTTTGTTGAAATTCGACACTTTCTTGTTTTACATTGCATCACCTTGTCATTTTCCATAAAGAAATGATGTTCATTACTCCAAGAAAATTAAGAATTGGATATAAGGATAATACTTATATAAGAAAATTAAATTTTTAGAAGTAAAGTCGAACTTTATTTTGTAAGTAAAACTAAAGGTAAAATGCATGATATGCTCATATATAAATATTTGGAATAACATGTTCAAATATTTCAAAATATAAATTAGTCAACTTACTAAAATACGTCCATAAAACTAGTATGTAAGATCCTTTCGCCGAGGATGTGACAGAGGAACAAACATAGAAATAACAAAAAATGTCTTCTTGTGCGTAAATTATTGGGTATAAGACACAAAACCTCGTTGAACAGATAGGAGCGCATCTTATGCATGATCTATACATACTTGTTTTTGTGTGTAGAAATAACATCCACATGCGCTTCACTCTTTACGGACAATCTCACCTAATTATCGAATATTAAAATTGAATTTAGAAAGAGCACACCAGCTGAAGCATTAGACCGACTAGAAACTAGATCTTTTCCAATAACTTTCGTGATCTTGTTAGATCTGCTTTTTTGTGGTGAGAGTTACACTTGTGTTGTGTGTCATTTGGTAAGAAGATTCAATCCCGACAGAATGGGCCTATAAAATGGGTTCCGAATTTGTACGCCGAATTAAATATAGGCCCATCTTGGAGAAAGCAGAGCAGATGTCAAGAATGAACACACGACTTACAGAATTACGAAGAAGGAACATAAGAACTTTAATTATAGCATGCAAGAAACATAAGATAACATAAAAAGCATAACATGTTCGTCGAAATGGTGAAGTTGGATAGGCCGTGACATCACATCTTGCCTTGACGATCTCTCTGATCAGACGACGACGTATAGGTGGAAGTGACGAGGCCTTCCGGCGTCTCCTCCACATCGACCACCACTCTGTCCGCACCCTTTGTGTGTTGATCACGCGCCGCCGCTGGCGTCAGCTTGTCCCTCAGCGAGCTCAATATCCCTCCTCCTCCTCCTCTTCCCCTGTAATAACCACAATGTCAATATCTGAACAAATTTCAATTATAATTTGCTTAACTACACAATGTCTCTAGCTCATTCTAAGTACCTTTCAGCTTCTTGTGCTCTCCTGTCAGCTTCTTCTCTCTCTTTGACCTTGATGTCCTCCATCCTCCGCCTCGCTGCCTCCTCTGTTTCGTACATCTTCTGCTTCGCCGCCTCCCCCGTCTCGCTCATCTTCTGCCTCGTAGCCTGTCCCGTCTCCCCTAGCTTCTCCTGCAATGGGTTGCTCATCATTTAACCATTCAGTTTCCAATTACATTTCATGATATCATTAATTTCTTACCCTGGCGGCTTCTCCAGTTTCATAGGTCTTCTCCTTGGCCTCCTCTGTCTTGCCAGAGAGGAAATCCTTGGCGCGCCTGGCGGCGTCGGCAGTGGCGTCCTTGAGCTGAGTAAGCTTCCCCGCGGTGGCGTCTTTTGCCTGCACTGCAGTGTCCACAGTGGCATCCTTGGCCTGGTAGGTCTTGTCGGCAGTGTAGTCCTTGGCACGCGTGGCGGCGTCCACGGTGGCATCCTTGGCCTGGTAGGCCTTGTCGGCAGTGTAGTCCTTGGCCTGCCTGGCCTTGTCGGCCGCGGCCTGGCCGGTCTCTTTGGTGGCCTCGGCTGCGTCCTGGGACTTGCCCACAACGGCGTCCTTGGCGTTGTGCAGAGTGCCGGTGACGGCGTTGAAAACGGAGCCAATGACGCCAGGCTTCTGGTTATGATCGGTTCCGGCCGGGCGGTCTTTGTCGAGCTTTGTGCTCTCTTCCAGGTACCTTTCTCTGTTCTCCAACTCCTTCTCTCTGTTGATGTCTCTCAGCTCGTTCACTGCGATCCTCGCAGCCACCTCAGCCCTCTGCTCCTTGGCTTGTCTCGACGACATCTTCTAATTCTCAACTAAATTTACCTTTTCTCTTTGCTCTCTCGATCAATGAAGTGTACGTGTGACTACTCCGGTTGAGGTTTCTTGTTGGCTATATAGATTACAGGTCGACTGCGACACGTGTTTTGTTCCTGTGTTAGTTAGATGACGCGTGTACAGTTTGTATGGAGGTGGCACGTGGCGCTCATGCCGATAACGAGTGGCAGGCTATGTTGAAACGCGAAGCGGTGGTACGGAGACATGAGTCGGTCATGCATGCTACTCTATGAGCGACGGACACGTAACTGTTTGTCGGTGGCATGTAAATAGACTGCCACGTTCCAGTCGGCGTGTCGGTTTTAGGATTGCTCTGTTGCTTCTTCACTATATATTATTTACGATATCATAGAAGTAATACTACATTGGATACCCCATCATTTTAAGTTAACATCAAATTAGAATAATTTAAATATATTATCGTTATTCAAATAGACAAGGCCAGCTCTAAGAAATTGGGGGTCTAAGTCAAGAATTTGAAACGGGACTTTTCATACTAAAAGATAATACGACGATAATTTCATTAATTAAAAAAACTAGCACATGCGACATAATCCGGTACTACATTAATCAAAATAACACATAAAAATTAAAAATCCATCGCTCCATCCTTGAAGTACATCTAGCATCCATCGCTCCATCACCATCCTTCTTCTCGATTTGATTCTCATGTTCTTGTTTTTGATATACTTCAGCAAGCTAATCGCCTTCAAAACAATTAAAGTTCACATGAAATGTACTCTTCTTGCTTTTTTAGATGCAAACTCTTTGATTAAATATTCATAATCAAGTTCTTGTAACAAGTTTTTTTCAATAGATAACATAGCCAATCCATTTAATCTTTGTTGCGACATTGTAGATCTTAAATAAATTTTTATCAATTTAAGTTTTGAAAAACTTCTTTCCGCTGAAGCAACTGTTACATGAATTGTTAACAATATTCTATATGCAATGTATGCATTTGGAAACGAATTAAGTTTTTTTTATGTAATGTAAGACATCAACGGGAGTATTCTTATCAATAGGCATGCACTCTCTTAGAATTCTCAATTCAAAGAACAAATCAACACCATCAATGTCTGAACAATTATTCAAGTTTAAAACATTTTGAAGTTTCAAACAACTTTCTTTCAAACAACTTTCCTCAATCGCTTTTAATTTCTTTAGATCAAATAGAAAACCAAAATTACTTTCATACACAATAAATTGATCAAATCTACTTCGTAGAGATAAAATAGCTTGATCAATTATGTATAAGAAATAATCGGTTCTAAAAGATTCTTGTGGAGTTTTCAAAGTTTCATTGCCGACATTTTCATCAAAACGCTTGTTTCTACGAATAATACGTCGCTCACGAAATGTAGCTTCTATATTCATCTCTACAGCAATTTCTTTGGCATTATCAAATCCATCTTCTCTATATTTTTCAAAAAACAGAATAAAACCTCTTAATTGTTCAATGGCATTATCAATACAAATATTCATGGATAGTAAATTTTTATTGACTAAATTCACAGCAGACAGTACATCATGCCAAATAATCATTCCAAGTAGAAACTCAAAATTCTCAAGTTCATATGATGCTAAACATTCTGCCTCACTTTTTGTTTAGAATCCTCACTATCATTGGATAATTGCAATAATGCATCTCTTAGTTGAGGAGTTTGAAATCTAATTACTTTAACACTTTCAATTCGACTTTCCCATCGTGTTTGAGATAAAGATTTCAAGGTCAAATTTGGTACATGATCAGTTAAAACTTTCCACCTTTTTGTAGATGATGAAAACAATGAGTACATACGTTGCATGACTCCAAAAAATAAGGTGGCTTTAGGGCAAGAATTGGTCATATCACATATTACCAAATTAAGACTATGACATCCACATGGAGTATAAAATGCTCGAGGGTTAATATCTAAAAATCGCTTTTGTACTCCCTGATGCTTTACTTTCATATTAGACCCGTTGTCATACCCTTGACCTCTTAAATCATTTATATCTAATCCCATATTTTTTATTTCCTCAACAATACAATCAAAAAGGCCTTTACCAGTAGTATCATCAACTTCCAAGAATCCTAAAAAGTACTCGGTTACTTTCATAGGGTTTGAAGAAATATCCAAACATCTTATCACAACAGTCATTTGTTCATTATGACTAATGTCAGGGGTACAATCAAGTATGATCGAAAAATATTTAGCATCCTTAATTTTTTTTTTAATTTTTGCTTTTAATCTCACATGCTAATAAATTTAACAGCTCATTTTGTATGTTATGACCGAGATAATGATTATGAATCTCATTGTTGTTTATTCTTCGAACATGCTCTTGCATAATCGGATCAAATTCTGCAATCATTTCAATTAATCCCAAGAAATTACCATTATTTTCTTCATAGATTTTTTCATTTGTTCCGCGAAATGCTAAACTGTTTTTCCAATGCTCTTTATCTTTATTTATTCGATCTTGAACATGTTCATCGATTGTCTGTTTTTTTGTTAATCTTAACTCCAAATCCACCCATGCACTCATATTAGCAATGTGTTCGTTACTTGTTTCATGACTTTTAAGTTTAGCTAACAGATTTTTCCAATCATTAGTACCTTCTTTTGCTAACATGGATATACATGAAATAACATCAAAGAGTTTACAACAGAAGCAAAACACTCTACCCAAATCCATAGAATATACCAACCATTTTCTTTCATATTTTTCCCCATTCGACAGTAGTTTAGCATAGTATGTTGAGGAAAAATGTCTTAATTTCTCATCTTTGGGAAAATCTATGTCAGAAATTTTAATGGGACCTTTTTCTACCAACAAGTCTCTCAATGCATTATTCATTTTTTCCCATTGACTAGGATCATAAATGTTTCTAGAGACTAAATTATCAATGTCATCCATTTGTTCTTCTTCATTAGTTTCCGGATCATGGCTAGAATTTTGAGTAATTAATTCTACTTTTTTAGTTGTTTCATGACCATCTATGCATGTAAGATTGATTTGTTCGTCTAGGGAAGGCTCACATACATTTTTTTTGCAGGTTATAAACTTATCCAATGCTCCTTTTTGCGAATTTATAAAATCCTCAATTTTTCTTTTTTTTTTTCAATTTTGCAGAGCCCGATTCATACTTCCTAAATGACATTACTAAACTTAAAGAAGAGAACAATAGAACCTGATTTGACGTGACTAGTTGTCGTGCCACTAAAATTGAAGGATCTCGATTTGTACCTGTCAACAAAATTAAATAATTGCACAAAAAATCAGATGCAAAAAAAAATCAGTAAGATCAAGAACAGAACAAATATATAGATAACCCCATCTTGCTATTAAGATCAAGAGCTGTAACATATATAAAAAATTTATGAACAAATTGTTGTTGAGTTCAAATTTAAATCGGGCTCAATAAAAATCAGCAATATGAAATTTGATTCGGGCTCAGTATGAATCAGTTGTTAAAAATCAGTAAAAATCCCCAATATGAATCCGAAATTCCCAATAAAAAATCCTAAAAAACTTAGGGTTTAGGGTCGAAAATCCCCAATATGAATCGAAAATAGACAATCGTGAATTCTAAAAAATTTACACCGGAAATCAGAATTACCCAATAACCCTCAAAATTTAAAACAATATGAATATGAAATTTGAAAACCCAAGTCTCTAACCTCAAAATTTCAGAATCCGTTAAGTGAGTGAGTGGGAAACTCGAATTTTATTTGAGAATTGAGATGAGTTTTGAACAAAACCCATGAAATTGCAGTAAGTATAATCCAATTATTTTAGGTATTTATAAAAAATTTGATGTTAGGGTTTGAAAACTTATCTCAGTGGACTTGAAGAAGGAATGGAATCAATTGTACCGTTGGCCCGTTGCCGCTTCGTTCCTCCATATTGACGACTCGTCTTCGGCACCATCCTTCCCTTTCGACGTCTCTATATCTTACTCGTCTTCCGCGTGTTGATAATTGTGTGTGATAATGAAGCTTGTGAAATTAATCTTTAATTAATGTTTAATAGCTGCATTATTGACTGTTCCTTCAATTAGCTTGTGAAATTTAATAGCCGCATTTAATTAGCTTGTGAAATAGCCGCATTTAATAACCGCATTATTGACATGTTTAATAGCCGGATTTAATTAGCTTGTGAAATTTTGGGCTTCAAACATATTGGGCCTAAGTTAATTATCTTCAGCTTTGAGGCCTCTACAGGGCCGGGGCCCAAGGCGAATGTCTTTCTTGCCTAATGGGCTGGCCGGCCCTGCAAATAGAACCAATACATACAAATTGTTTGCTTGAAGGAATATGATATTTTTCACTTAATACTGACTAAGTTATTATTGATACTAACTGCAACTACATACACAATAGTCTACGTGAAGATGAAAACAATACAAGACTTTTGACATAAGAACGGCGCACAACACGTGTAGGCAGGAGGCAAAAAAACGCATGTACATAATAAAGACGGCGCACAGTACGCAGGCGTTGTCACGTTGTTGGTAAAAAACATGTATAAGATAACGACTGGGCACACATTTATATATGTGCGCAGTCAAAGAGTAAGAACTGCGCACCTTTCCATACGGACAGTTAGTTGTTAACAACTGCATACCTTGCCATATGCGCAGTTAGTTGTTAACAACTGCGCACATGGACAAGTACGCAGTTAGAACTTAACTACTGCATGCTTTCTTAGTATGCTCTATGAAGTTAAGAACTGCGCACATTCTTTAGTGCGCATGCATAATCTTCTGATTGCGCGTTCGACAAAGAGCGCAACAAGGAGTTTATGCATGCTCTTTTGTTTAGGTGTGCATGCTTTATGGCAGTGAGTTTAAAAAAAATTATTATAGGAAATCGGCATCCAAAATCCAATTCCCGCAATAATTTTTTACAACCTCGATATATAACATCAAACACATCCAATCCAACACATAATATAACAACAATTACCATAATAATAACGTTTTCAAAACCGTAACAACAAATAATATTCAAGTTGCATTCAAGATCCATATGTTTTCAAAATGAAACGTTTCAAAGTTACTAAATTATAAAAGGTTGAGGTGAGAGGATAAAACAACCTAAGCATCTTCATCCTCCGAGTCGGTCGGTGACTCGGGCATTAGGAAATTGGTCTGATCACGCATGTGTTGACGCAATTTTCTTCCAAATGCTTTACGCTTCTTCTTCTTCTTCTTTGCCTTTGCAAGCTCTTGGGCCATTTGCTGGGCCATTTCCTCTCGGGTTTGGGTGAGTTGTGTAGCTAGCGTTTGAATTTGCTCTTTGAGTCGTTCAATTTCCTCATATGTTCTTTGTACAAATGCTGCAGTCTGCAAACTCGCCTCACCTGGTTGTCTAACCTTAGGTGGCCTCATAGCAGCTCTGCCGAACCCTCTGATATATTTTCCCCTCAGCGGACAACCGTATGTCATTATGTGGGCTCAGTTCATTAAGTCTTCCTCCTATTACAGTATCATCGGGTCGTTGTGGGTCGCACATCACTCAGTGAACAATTTCTGGACGCAATCCTAAAAGTAATGAAATAAACATTAATATGATTTTAAAAACCGATAATCTAAAATAAAAGACATTCTTAAAATTACCAGGTGCTTCTTCAATTCTATGTCTTTGACGTTCGCGTAACGTTTAAGGTGGTTCTCTATGTTTGCCGAAATAAGTACCGGACCTTGTTTCTCCCTCTCCCTTAACAACTCCGCGGACGAGCTTTTGAATGATATTAGACCAAAGTTGTGATTTGAGTTTTTCTTTCAGTGATCATCCATTTCCTCCCCCAAGTTCTAGCCAAATATATAAAATAAATTTAAATAGAGAAGAATAGGTACCATATTTAAATAAATATTGTATGAGTTCGAGAGAAATACCCTCATCAATTTGGAGTCATAATACTCCACGAACCACATCAACTGTTCCTTCTTCCCAGCCAGTATGTATGGGATATCATTACGCTGAAGCACGCCACGGTAGACATTGTATAACCTCTTGTAATCATTTTTCCGTTGCTGGTTAGCAGCCCGTGCTCGCTCATCTATCCATTGTAGGAGTGACGGGGAGAGAAGGTCTACATCGTATTCCTCTGCATGAGATGAAAAACAAAAGGTCAATATATTTGACAAATTATGGAAAATAAAAATTTTAAAAAAATTACCTGCAACTTGTCCATGTACTCCATCCTCAACTCCTGTGGCACATAATGCCATTGTCGATATCCAATCGGGACAATGGAGCGAAAAATGGACCCCATGACATTCACGAGTCGTTCATATGTATTATTTTTTGACTTCTAATCCCTCACAATAGAAAGTTGCAGTTTCTTCGACTATCAAAGTTTTAAATTCTTCCGCCCCATAGTATTGGCAGTGTCCCGTTCCAAGTCAGTAGAAACATCATCCCTCATTTTCTTCTGCCGTGTCCACCCGTCCACGACATCCGAGGCGGGTGTTTTTATATCAAAGTACAACTCCCGGTCAAATACTTCCGGCTCGTTGAGTCGTTGCCATCATGACGGGTCGGGATCTTTTGGGGGAGCCACATGAGGGCATGCCTGGATCGACTCATGACCAAAGTCGGCAACAGACCCAAGATTACGGTGGTAGGGAGAAGACGAGGGAGACTCGTCAGGCTCGTCCAGGAGCCCGTCTGCCCAAAAATCTAGACCCTACCTTTGTACCTCGATCTGCTCGCGTAAATCGATCTCGGAATCCCACGGGGATGTGGGTGTAGGTCTGCGATCACCTATGCTTATTCCAGGAAGGGATCACCTCTGCCCTGCATCCTCCGCATCTATAGCTGCCACAACGGCCGATGTGGCCGGGTCGAGCTTGATAGTGTGATGTGAACCTATATCTCGACGAGAGGACAAATTTTCCACACGAGAGAAGAGCCTACAATTTTCTTCTTCTTGGCCTGCTCCTTCTCTATTTCTTTACCCTTTCTCTTATCTTTTTTTGCCATCTTATAATAGCAAGACCCAATAATAGAAAATTACAATCAAAACCATAGCTTATATATTAATGCATATTATTCCAAATATAATCAAACAATCAATACAATCAACAATCAATACATACAACAATGCATATGATCAACAAAATGATGAATATGCATATTAGATGAACATATACATTAGTCAACAATGCAGCAACTTTCAACCAAATATAAGATACTAGTTTGATATTCAATCACTAATAACATACTAATTAACATATACAATCTGATCAAAATGATAAACACAAACATCAAACACATAAAGTGTGTATATATATATATATATATATATATATATATATATATATATATATATATATATTAACATATACAAATTAATAAATTGAAACTAAAATTTTAAAAAAAAAAACTGTTAATTAGCATGCTTACCGAGAAGGAGAACTGCGAGGATGGGAAAAGAGAGGGAGGATGGGAAGAGAGAGAGAGAGAGAGAGAGAGGTGACGACTGGCCGGAGGCGACGATAACGAGAGGCGGGAGACGAGAAACGAGAGAGAAAATAGAAGAGATAGTGGAGAGAAAATAGAAGAGAAAGGGTTTGGCTCGGGTTAATTGAAGGCTAACGCATGCGTACATTTTGATATGCGCAGTTGTTAAGTCTAACAACTGCGCATATTTTAGTGTGCACATTTTTTAATGTTTTGAAAAGTTGACTTGAGTGGTTGACTAAATATTTCGTCGACTGATCGGCTATAATCTCGTGGTTTGATTTGGATAAAATTTAATGTCTACAGGTAATCCATCATGATCTACACATTCAACAGTTTGGATTTGTATAATTCACTTTTATTACATTCGGGATGGGGACATCGTATATTTAGTGCATGTGAACCCTTAGTTTCCATAATCCTAAACCTCTACACTCAAGACGATTCAATGTTACTAAAAAAAAATTTCAAATGCAACCGTACAAATGCAACCAACCTCGATCAAGTACCAGATGAGTCGGAGCACGTGTATATATATTGAGATCATCAAATTTTTGGCTAATTTGTTAATCGATTTGACGAAACTTGGGTTCGATTTCGTGCATAGGAAACAAACTATCATAGTCAACACTTATGATTAAAAAAATTAATTTCAATCGTTATCGAAAATTGAGGTCAAACGTGTATTTAACCTAAATGGTCAACACTTTACACTTAACGCATGCGCACAAATGAAAATGCGTTGTCCTTAAGTTACAATTGCGCGCATTTTCTTTCAAATTTTGACATTATAATCGTAGAAATTTGCAAACTTTTAGATTTATTATCAATTGTGAACAAAATTACAACACTTTCAATCAGACACATAATGCTCATGCCCTTCCATAACGCTATTGTCAAATTCACTGCTACTATATTTTTCTATGTCTTGTGGGATGTCGGCAATTTGAACGGACGGTACAATTGATTGGAACTGAAAACCGCTAATATCAATTGTTATTCCTCCCAGCCTGTCAATCTCAATTATGTTCGTGTTTGGCTCTTGGTAAGGCTTGTTCACTTCGTACTTTGGGGCTTCTTCGGTTGTACGGACCAGTGTCTTCCGATTGTAACAACCCATTTGGCTGACAAAGTTCACAACTTTCCACCCGCGACTAGTTCTCGGATCTTCGACATAGAAAACATGTTTCGCCTTTAAGGCGAGACAGAAAGGGTTCTCCATGTGACAATTGGTTGTCGTGTTAACCTACATCAAACCCCGATCATGTCTTAGCTTGCTCTCATCGTACCATCTATACTTGAACACAACCACATGCAAACTCTGTGGTATTTGAGTATGCAGACGTCCAAAAGAACACTAAAATATGTCTTGTTGATCGCTTTTATCATTACTCCTGAATTCTGATTCACCCTTCTTTCGTCTAATCGTTAACAAATAAACTTCACGCCATTTACCGTGCATTGCAAATATATGCCTGAACTCTGAGGTCCAAGCAGCGTCAATTTATTCTTATACCAAGGATGTTGCATATGTAATGACAATAACAGTTAGAATAAGTCCAAATTTTTAAAGGTAATTAATACACTTTCTAAATTTGAGCACTTACACATTTTGTGAATTTTTTGTTAAAGAAAATGACCCGATCTTCAGTGCTGCCACTGGGTTGTTTTCTTTCGAACGGGTTTTCATGCGTGTCTACGAATATATTCATCTCTGCGCAATTCTCCGTGACTGTCCAGTGGGCCCAAAACAACTATTCTCTTGGCAATTTTGAATTGCGAACGACGCTCCGTAGTTCAATCAACTGCGACACTACCGAGAGGTCATGAACCATGGCTGCATTCACTGCGTCGGGAATGGATGAGGTACCCCGATTTAGGTACATGCGAGTAAAAAAACGGACTCGCGCATCAAGTATTGTTGCGCTATGCACCCTTCTGAATACCGCATGTTACGCACAATTCTCTTGTACCCATCGAGTTACCTGCACGTAAAAGAATAAAGTCAAGTTTATCTAGGATGAAATGAACTGTACTAGCCAGATAACTGAAAAATCTCATACCTTTTAATCAGAAACATCCACGTGAAGTTAACTGGTCCAGTTCGCAAACATGATCTGCAAGATGTATAGGTAGGTGCGCATGTATTGTAAAGAATGTCTGGGGGGGGGGGGGGGGGGGGGGGGGGAATCATCTCCAACGTGCACTAAATCATCGCAATGTCTTCTCGTATCTGGCGGAGGGTGGATTTTTTAACTCTCTGGCACACAACTTATGAAAAATGTGCCCAATTCGACCAATACGTCTGCCACGTCTGAATCAACGTATTTTCGAATCATTATGGGAAATATCATCTAAATCAACACGTGATAGTCATGCTTCTTGAGCCCGTAAAACCTTTTGTCTTTCTTTATTTTACTCTTTAAACTTCCCGCATATCAACTTAGGTACTTTACCATCTTCAGATGGTCAAGTACTTCTCCACGATCTTTTGGCTTCACAACATACCCAGCCTGAGGAAGCCCATTTTTCATCATTACCACGTACATGCTATAGATGCGGTCGCATGTTCAAATCTTATAGAATGAATCGATCCTTCTCATCATCCTTAGTCTTCCCACCAACTCACATAACGGTGCTCATAACATTGTTGCACACATTCTTCTCTATATGCATCACATCAAGGGCATGTCTGACTTGATGAGTCTTCCAATAATCCAGCTGGCAGAATGCTTTTGTGCGTCCAACAGTACTTCTCCCGAGTGGCCCTGGGTTTCAACAGCGAGTCCAAACTCTGTACTGGATATTCATTTTGTAATATGAATGAAAAAAGTTCCTCCCTAGAGCAGATACGAGGCGCGTCTATTTCTTCCACTATTCCATTAAAAACTTGTCTCGCCCGACCCAGTCAATCAATTTGATCTAAGTACACGTGTGCACCCAAGTACGACATTCTCCCCGTTTATGAGTGGAATTAATGTCGTCCATGCATATAAGACAGACCTTGTAACCTTTTGTCTGAATTCCGCCCAACATTCCCAGCCCTAGATAGTCGCTAATACTTCTGATCAATCCAGCACGCATTTGGAAAACTTCATCCTTAAACCCATCCCATGTCGGAACTCCTTGATGCCATAGTTCCTGCAACTCCTCGATCAATGGCCTCATAAAATTATTCAAACATTTGCCTGGTAACTTCGGACCAGATATCAACATCGTCAGCAGATTGTATTCCTTCTTTATTGTCATTGATGGGGGGAAATTTAGCGGGATAGCGACGACGAGTCAAAGGCTATAAGGCGGTGTGTTTGGTCCGAACGGACAAAAACCGTCAGTTGCAATGGTGAGTCGCGCGTTACGAATGTCTGCTGAAAAACTCGGGTATGTCCTGTCAAACGTAATCCAATCTTCCCCGTCTGCTGGATGTTCAAGTGTATCATCGTCCACCCTCTCCCGCTCCCCGTGCTAACGCATCCACTCAGACGTTTCGGGTACGGCAAATAGTTGCTTCAAACGCGGTGCCAATGGAAAATATCACAATGTCTTCTTTGCCACAGTTGAACTTATGTGGCCACATACCGGACACTTTGTGGAATTTATGTGCTCTTTATAGTACAATATGCAACCGTGGTAACATGCATCATATTTCACCTACGACAATTCTATTGACTGCAATTTCTACTTCGCTGATGCGTAGTTTGCCACATGCGCATTGGGTTGCGACAACTTGCTGGAAACGTACGCAGCTACTTCGTCAAATGTCGTGTCTGTCATCCCCGTCTTATGTTTGATTGACAGAATTTGCAGCAGTGCGACCAACGTTGTATCATCAATACCATCATACAATGGTTTCTCCATCACTGCCACCAACCGCTTGTACTTTGTCGTCGTTGCTTCATAGCATCAGCATCTACTTGAATCACTATATCAGTTGCTTCTCCAAGTTATTCAACTCTAACATCTAGTCCTCGATCTACATCATGCATGAACTAATGAACATGATCAACCACGAGACTGTGAACAGAGGAATAACGAAGACCCTGGTTACTACTCTCCCCGAGTTCTCCCACTTCGCCATGTTCGGTCCATATTGTATAGTACCTCATGAACCCTTTCCTAAGTTGTTGCTACGTTTAAATGTTGGCATGATTTTTTAGCGCAAATGTAAGAAGTCGTGCAACATGTTACATGACATGTGGAACGACTTGTTACGGTCCAGATTAGGAAAGATCTGAAGCTTTCCTATTTCGACGAAGCTTGGAGCAAAAGAAGAAAGGCGCCACGAAGACTTGGAGCGCAAGAGAGTGACGTCGACAAGTCAGGCGACTTCCAGCTGGCAGTTACACGTCAGTAATAGACGGCAACTCGACTTGCCTGATTTATTCAGGAAGTCAGAACAGGCAAGAAGACTTCCAGCTGTCATGGAAGGCGGCAACAACTTGCCTGACTTTCCTGTTCCTGGTCCGAGGAGGATTAGGAATGTGAGCTGCTATAAAAAGCCCTTGGCTTCCCATTAGCAGTTCATCCGTTCTTGTTCTAACACTGCAAGATTTGTCAGAGCTCTTAACCGTGCACCATCGGCGTGTTGAGAGGCTGATTAAGATTCGATAGAACGGATCTTTTGCTCCGATCAAACATTAAGTCGCGAAGACTAAAGTGTTTGGATCGGTTAGGGTTTTTGTTTTTGATTGAAGATTCACAACGCCGTCCAAGAAGACAACGACACCGAGCATAGGCTTGCTCGAAGGGTGGAATTGAGGGAATCTCAAAGACAGGGGGAGAGGCTCCTGGTCGAGGTGATTCACGATGAGATCTATAGTAGCTTAGGACAATAGCTTGTGTGATAGCTAGTTGGTGCTTGAAGTTGTACTATTGACTACCTATAGTGAAAAACCTTTCCACTGGCAAAGTGCCCCTAGACGTAGGTGCGGAGTCACCGAACTGGGTAAACATCTCTGGTGTCGTTATTATTATCTATCCATCACTTTGCTTACGGTTTCCACAAGAAGTCGATACACAAGTTAAAGACTTTGTGTTCGACTTCCTGACTCGGTTACGATTCAGAATTTCAATTGGTATCAGAGGGGGCACCTTTTCTTTTAGGTGATTTACCTGCAAAATTTCTGAATAGCCAATATGGACTCAAAGGAAGGAGGATCAATAAATCGACCACCGGTGCTCGACGGAAAAAACTATGGATATTGGAAAGCACGGATGTGTGCCTTCTTGAAGTCCCTCGACAGCAAAACCTGGAAGGCTATTATCAATGGATGGGAGGAACCTTACTATGCTGATGCTCATGGAAATCAAACTAGCATCAAACCAGAAAAGGAGTGGAGCATGGAAGAAGATGAAGCCGCCCTAGGTAATTCTCGTGCACTCAATGCTATTTTTAATGGAGTAGACAAGAATGTGTTTCGACTCATCAACACATGCACAAGTGCCAAAATTTCCTGGGACACGCTTGTTGTTGCTTACGAGGGAACATCCAAAGTCAAAGAGCAGAAGTTACAGTACCTCACGACTAACTTTGAGGCCCTGACCATGAATGAAGACGAAACGATTGCGGAGTTTAATGTACGCATCAAGGATCTGGACAATGAATCATATTCACTTGGCAAGCCTATGACTGATGAAGATTTAGTCAGAAAAACGCTGAGAGCTCTAAGTCCCAGATTCAAGATGAAGATAACAGCCATAGAAGAAGTCCATGACTTGAAAACACTGAAGTTTGACGAGCTCATGGGATCTCTAATGACTTTCGAGCTCTCCCTACCTCTTGTCGAGAAGAAACACAAAGGTGTGGCTTTCAAAAGTTCTACTCATAAGCAGAAGAACTCAATGCACTCTGATTCGGATATTGACATTGAGGAAACTATCGCCATGCTGGCCAAAAACTACAACAAAGTCATGAAAAGATTTGGCCAGATGACAGGGAGAAAAGTCACCCGAGAAGTCAGAGACAAGACACAGCACAAGTTTCAGAAGCTCGAAAACACAGCTAATGATGGAGGACGAGGAGAACGATCAGGTAAAAGAGTTCAGTACTTTGAATGTGAGGGGTATGGACACATAAAGAGAGAATGTCCCAACTTCTTAAAGAAACAGAAGAAGGGATTCAATGCCTCTCTAACTGACGATGAAGATGAGGAAGACAGTGACCTTGAGCATACAAGTAACTATATTGCTTTCACTTCATCTACAATAGATCAACCAGCTGAAAGCTCAAAGAAGTATGACTCTGATGATGAGCTATCCGATGAGACTCTCAACAAAGCTTACAACGAATAGTATGTCAAGTGGCTTGAAGACTCTCAGGTAATCGAAAAACAGAATGCTCTCATTCTTACTCTTAATGAAGACAAGTCAAGACTTCTTGAGACGACTATTGATCTCAAAAATGAAGTTGCTCGACTAAAAGGCGAGTTAGAGCAGGTCACCAAGTCTGTAAAGATGATGAATCCAAGTACTGACACTCTGGACCAAATACTTTCGATCGGGAAACCATCTAGGAATATGGAAGGTCTTGGATATTCGAAAGAAGCCTCATCATCGCACACCATCTTCGTTCCTCAGAAGTCTGTCTCCCAGAAGTCTCGCCAGAAGTCTCCTAACTTCACGGCTGACCAAGCGACCAAAAAGCCTTCTACCCTGGCCGCGTCAAAAACCCAGAACAAAAGACATAACTGGGTTTGTCATCACTGTGGACGAAAAGGACATATTCGACCCTTCTGCTATCAGCTATATAGGAAGAGCTTGGTCAAGAAAAGGACCACCATCAAGAAAAGCCAACCACGGAAGGAATGGCGAGTCAAAGAGGTCAACTATCGAGCTAACATCGCGTACACCGCCTTAAAGGCCTCAACCAGCAACGATTGGTACTTCGATAGTGGATCCTCTCGACATATGACGGGCAATAGCTCTTTCTTGGTCACTTTAATACCTTACATGAATAGCTTCGTAACTTTTGGAGATGGAGTAAAAGCTAGAGTGCTCGGGAAAGGAAAACTCAATCTTCCCAACTCTCCATGTCTGAAAGAAGCTCTACTAGTAGAAGGCCTCACAGCAAATCTCATCAGCATAAGCCAAATATGCGATTTAAATCTGGATGTCCACTTCACTCGTGACAAGTGCTCGGTCAAAAACGAACAACAGAAGGAAGTCATGACAGGCCACATGTCCCTTGACAATTGTTATCTGTGGTCCCCAACAGCCACAACCTTGCCAACCAAGTGCCTTTTGTCCAAAGCTATGGCATCAAAAACTTGGTCACATCAATTTGAGGAGCATGCAAAAGATTCTCTCTGAAAAGGCGATCATTGGAGTTCCCAACCTCAAGATCATTGAAGGAAAAATCTGTGGAGAATGCCAGATTGTGAAACAAGTCAAGACGTCACACAAGAAGGTACAACATCTTACTACTTCTCGTGTTCTAGAACTTCTTCATGTTGACCTTATGGGACCCATGCAAGTAGAAAGTCTAGGAGGGAAGAAGTACATATTTGTATGTGTAGACGACTTCTCGAGGTACACCTGGGTAGACTTTATTCGAGAAAAGTCAGATACCTTCTCAGTCTTTGAAGCCTTACGTCGAAGAGTTCAACGAGAAAAAGGAGAAGACATTGGGAAAGTCGTCCGACTTCGGAGCGATCATGGAAAAGAGTTTGAGAACATCAGCTTCGCAAACTTTTGTGATGCTGAAGGTATTGCACACAAATTTTCTGCTCCCATTACTCCTCAGCAAAACGGAATCGTTGAAAGGAAGAATCGCACTCTTCAAAAGATGGCAAGAGTCATGATGTTAGCCAAAGACATCCCGCAGCACTTCTGGGCTGAAGCTTTGAATACGGCATGCCATATTCATAATAGAGTGACTCTTTGCCTTGGAACTTCGCTCACTCTTTATGAAATATAGAGGGGGAGAAAGCCGAATGTCAAATATTTCCATGTCTTTGGATCGATCTGCTACATACTTGCAGATAGGGAACCTCGACGCAAACTAGATCCTAAAAGCGACGAAGGCATCTTCCTCGGATACTCCAGAAATAGTCGGGCTTTTCGTGTATTCAACAAACGCACCCGGACTATCATGGAATCCATCAATGTCGTGATCGATGACAGCAACGAACAACCTAGTGACGAGGACGAAAAAGTCCTAAATCTCTCAGGAGAAGTCAGACCTGAAGTCAGGGGAGAAGCCAGACCAGAAGTCAAAGATGATGAGCGCAACAAAGAGTCTGAAGACGAAAGCCCAAGCATCCTGAATAAAGAGGCATCCCCTATAAGGCAAAGAGCTTCGTCAAGAAGAATTCAGAAGGATCATCCACCCCAGGATGTGATTGGAGACATTAATGAGGGAGTGCGGACTCGACAAAAGGCATCTCTTGACTACAAAGAGATGATAGGTAACATCTGCTTTATTTCCAAAATTGAGCCAAAGAATATACAAGAGGCCATCAATGATGAATACTGGGTCTGCGCGATGCAAGAAGAATTGGTTCAGTTTGCAAGGAATGAAGTATGGGAACTTGTACCCAAGCCTGACAATGTCAATGTCATCAGGACAAAATGGATATTCAAAAACAAGTCTGACGAGCAAGGAAACATCACTCGAAACAAAGCGAGACTGGTGGCTCAAGGGTACACACAAGTCGAAGGAGTCGACTTTGAAGAAACCTTTGCTCCGGTAGCCAGACTAGAAGCCACACGACTTCTTCTCGGCATCGCATGTCATCTGCGTTTCAAACTCTATCAGATGGATGTAAAGAGTGCCTTTCTCAATGGAAATCTTAACGAAGAAGTCTATGTAGCCCAACCAAAGGGATTCGAAGACCATGACTCTCCGCACCATGTCTACAAGCTAAAGAAAGCTCTCTACGGACTCAAACAAGCTCCACGAGCATGGTATGAACGTCTTACCAAATTCCTTGTACATAATGGCTATACTCGAGGGGGAGTAGACAAAACTCTCTTTGTGAAGAAGGAAGGAAGTGACATCATGATTGCTCAAATATATGTCGACGACATTGTATTTGGAGGGAAGTCAGACAAGATGGTGGAACGTTTCGTCCAACATATGCAGTCTGAATTTGAGATGAGTATGGTCGGTGAGCTCACATACTTCCTAGGCTTCCAAATCAAGCAGATGTCAGATGGAATATTTATCTCCCAGAGCAAATATGCAAAGAACATTGTCAAGAAGTTCGGGTTAGAAAAGGCTTCGTACAAAAGGACTCCTATTGCCACACATGACAAATGCACAAAGGACGAGATGGGAGAATCAGTTGATCAAAGCCTCTATAGAAGCATAATAGGAAGTCTCCTCTATCTAACCGCAAGTCGACCCAACATCGCTTACTCTGTGGGATTCTGTGCTCGATACCAAGCCAATCCAAAAGTCAGTCACTTGGCCCATGCAAAGAGGATCATAAGGTACATCTCGGGAACCTCTGAATTGGGTTTGCTATATTCCTTTGATACCTCTCATACTCTGGTTGGATACTGTGATGCTGACTGGGCGGGAAGCACACCAGATCGAAGAAGCACCTCCAGAGGTTATTTCTACCTGGGGAACAATCTTGTATCGTGGTTCAGCAAAAAGCAAAATTGTATTGCTTTATCTACTGCTGAGTCTGAATATATTGCAGTCGGAAGTAGCTGTACTCAGCTTCTTTGGATGAAACAAATGTTGGCAGAATATGGAGTCAAGCAAGAAGTCATGACTTTGTTCTGTGACAACATTAGTGCAATCAATATCTCGAAGAACGCAGTGCAACATAGCAAGACAAAGCATATTGACATCAGGCACCACTTTATTCGAGAGCTTGTAGAAGACAAGAAGATAAAGCTCGAATATTTACCCACTGAGAAACAAGTCGCAGACATATTAACAAACACGTTAGACGCCAACAGGTTTGAAAGTCTGAGGTCAACCCTCGGACTTTGTTGTCTAGAGTAACCAGAAGTCAAGCAAGAAGAGGGAGAGCTTTTAGTTGATTTTACTCTCTCTCTCTCGATCAGGACCAACCAGGGTCCACAAAATCAAGCCGGGCCCAAATCCTATTATCAGAAGCCCGTTAGTCTTATTTGAATTTTAAGAATGATTACACTCTGACAATCAACCAATCAGCAATCGTTCTGTTCAACTCCCACGCAGAAAAGGCTCTGCACCTCCTCCACCTTTTGAAACCGCTAGGGCACCACAAATCAAAATTTCTGCAACTGAAAGATTTTGTTCTCTCCTCTCAAGAGCAAATCCTATCTAGCTTTTTGTCAAATGGTCGGTACTCGAAGCGGACGAATACCATCTGCCTCCAAAGCGCTACGAGTAAAAATGAGGGCAAAAGTGATTGCCAAGAACTTGTCGGCCTCTAAATCGACGACAAACAAGCATGGAGTAAGAATTCGAGGAGGAAAAGTCTCAGGGGAAAGTTCGGCAGCACCTCAGGGAGTAACGACTGCACCTCCAACTATCACACCAGAAGAGGCAACTCACGTCGTTGAGAAGGACGACACTCTAGCCGAATCTGCGAACAAAGAAGAGGAAGCTTCTCTCTCTACTCCGACTCCAACACAAGGTAAATCTGCTATCCTCTCTGAAGAAAACACGGTAGAAGTAAGTCTGCCTGTGGAGAATCTAGAAACTAGCACCAAGGACCAATCCAGCCCCTCTAAGTCGACACCAACACCAGAGAAATCTCCTCTAAACGAGGACTTGCAGAAAGAAGGAAGTCCCCATGTCGCCCGGACAGTGATTCAGGGCTTAATGAAAATCCGGAAGCTATTCCAGAAGTCACTCGACCTTTAGAGGAACTTGTTGATATCGAAGAAATAGTCGACACTGAAACCATGGAGAAGGAAGAAGCTGTGCCCAAAAGGGCTGAGAGAAGGAAGCTACCAACACGAAGGTTGGTTGATGAAGAAGAAGAACCTCAAATTCCGAGGAGATTGACCCCAAAGAGGAAAGCCACAGAGAAAGGAGGAGCATCTGCGTCTAAACAGCCGAAGAAGTCAAGAAGGAAGTCACTGACTACTGCAGTAATCTCTTCTGCTGAAGAAGAGGAATCTAAAGAAGAAGAGACCCAGATTGTGCTACCACGAGTCAAAAAGGCGATGGGAGGTCAGAAACTCCCCAAGTATGTGCCTAAAGCGCATACAGGCAATGTCTCTTTCCACTCTGTAGACAATGTCGTTAAGTGGCAGTCCGTCTACCAACGCAAGATCTATCCAGAAAGAGAACTCTCCACAGAAGCGTATGAGATAAACTCGATTGTAGAACTTCTTCGAAGAGCAGGCCTGACCAATACGGTCATATATATTGGGCCGTTCTACCCAGCATTGGTCAAGGAGTTTATTGTCAACCTGTCAAGCGAGTTTGATGAACCAGAAGACGCTGAATACAGAAAAGTGTTCGTTCGGGGAGAATGCTTCGAAATCTCTTCCTCAACCATCAACGCCTACCTTGGCAGAGAAGACCCAGAAGTCACTCCAGAAGTCCCGCACTTGAACAAAGTGGCGGTCGAGATCACTGGAGGACGGAAGAAGGTCTGGCCCGTCAAAGACACCATTGCGGCTACTGAGCTTACAGCAAAATATTCAATTCTCTACCGCATTGGCCTGGAAAATTGGGCGCCTTCCACACATGGGTCGAGCATCAAAACCGAATTGGCTAAACTCATATACCAAATAGGTACGCAATCTTCTCTTGATTTTGGCGCATATGTTATTGAACATCTAGTCAAGCATGCCAAATCATGTGCTATCAAGCTTCCTATCGGGTTTCCTTCACTGATCACCGGTCTCCTTGTCCAACAATGTCCTCACATTGTTCGAGAATCGGATATTCCGGGTAAGAAGCCACTGTCCCTTGCTATCAACCTCAAGAATTTCGAAGGGAAGCAGTTGAAGGACCTCGGACTCCCTATGGCCAAAGCATCAGGATTTGGAATGTGAGCTGCTATAAAAAGCCCTTGGCTTCCCATTAGCAGTTCATCTGTTCTTGTTCTAACACTACAAGATTTGTCAGAGCTCTTAACCATGCACCATCGGCGTGTTGAGAGGCTGATTAAGATTCGATAGAACGGATCTTTTGCTCCGATCAAACATTAAGTCGCGAAGACTAAAGTGTTTGGATCGGTTAGGGTTTATTTTGTGATTGAAGATTCACAACGCCGTCCAAGAAGACAACGACACCGAGCATAGGCTTGCTCGAAGGGTGGAATTGAGGGAATCTTAAAGACAGGGGGAGAGGCTCCTGGTCGAGGTGATTCACGGTGAGATCTATAGTAGCTTAGGACAATAGCTTGTGTGATAGCTAGTTGGTGCTTGAAGTTGTACTATTGACTACCTATAGTGAAAAACCTTTCCACTGGCAAAGTGCCCCCAGACGTAGGTGCGGAGTCACCGAACTAGGTAAACATCTCTGGTGTCGTTATTATTATCTGTCCATTACTTTGCTTACGGTTTCCACAAGAAGTCGATACACAAGTTAAAGACTTTGTGTTCGACTTCCTGACTCGGCTACGATTCAGAATTTCATAAGTAAATGTGTATTAATGGTCGGCATCTCGTGGAAACAAAAATTACAACATGTCAAACACGGACACTTGAATTGATCTGGGCCCTCTTGTATAGCATTTTCTCTCGCAAAAATTACGAAACTGCTAACACCTCTCTTGAAAGAATTTGTTAACCTATCCACTTTCATCCACGATCGTTCCATTTCTTATACACGTTTTAAAAAATCACTAATTACTAAATCACACTACTATATCTAAACTCTATTTCGAAATAAAACGATATATATATATATATATATATATATATATATATATATATATATATATATATATATATATATATATATATACATACCTTATAATGGACGAATGATGTGCACGCAGGATGACTCCGATATTCTTGATGCGTTTATTTACCTCTATTATTTATCTCCCCCACATATATTTGAAACCTCGATTTTGGAAGAAATATCAACTCTTCAAACTCCCACAACAAAACACCAACTTTCTGCAATTTATAGGCAAAAAGACAACAATTGCGCACACTTTAAAGTACGCAGGCACAAGCTAGGGACATCGCACATTTACAGTGTGCGCAATCCTTAGCAACGACTACAAACACAGCCGAACGTTGCCAACGGTCGGCCAATTTTGGGGAAATGCTTCAGACAACACACTCACATTTACATGCACAGTCTTTATATTATGATTGCGCATTTTAATGTGCGATGTTCTTGCCTTAACTACTGACTGCGGACATTCGTTGTGCGCTGTGCTTGCCTTAACTTACGCCTGCGCACGTGGTTTATGTGCGCAGGCGTCAAGATAATATGGTGTAGTGAAAAACATCGTTTATTAATTGTACTATTCACGGGAAGAACTGATAAGTGAAGAAGTCAATAACTTGCGTGGTTAACAGTATTAGACATGAAATTTGGAGGGTTTCATGCTACATGTCAATACCCCTCAACTTGAAGTATGTATATTACTAGATCCAATTTGCAAAGAGCATGGCTGGCCCGCTCATAAAGCAAGAGAGAATTTTGTCTTAGGCCACGACTGTGGAGAGGCCCCAAAATAATTCTCATCTGGCCAGCCGAATATCAAAAGAGACCCAATTTTTAATTATTATTTACATATATACCAATCAGGCCCGACCTAATAAGAAGGCAATTGAGACATTTATCAGGTTGCACTCCACTACAAACGTGGTGATAGCGTGCAATTATCAGAACAGATCTATAACCACTCGTTTGGAAAATGGACGCGCAAGATGTCATCGTAGCAATCTTGATTTGAGCTCCAAGTAATAATCGGCCTATAAAATGCCAAGTAATAATCGGCCTTTAAAATGCCAATATTGCCCAATATTCGAGCATGGTGTGCTTACTCCTATAAAGAGTCGGTGTTGTTACGGAAGAAGAAAGATTGTGAGTCTGCAACATTTGAGTCCATTGTTATAGAGGATGTCAAGTGCATATTTTCATTAGGTGACGGAGCAGAAGTCTATTTGTTTAAACTGGTTGTTCGCACGCGAAAAATTGGCCTGAACTTGATTGGGTGGTACCCTGTCACCTCTAGTCTGTCGTATATCGCCATGTCTGTTAGGTACCCCGAGTCTGTCACGCCATCTGGGCCGCCACTCAACTTGGCGGGTGAGCACCCCCCGTCAGCCTAGCCCGTCACCATCGAATCTGAAGCTGAACAATCTGGAGTTTATGCCCTGCATTTAACAGGGTAGTATGACGTGGTGTCATCACCTTAAGCCCGACACCTTGACTTTTGAAAATGATCATTTTTACTTTTGAAGATTGATTTTCTTCATTTACGCTTTAAAAAAAATCGTTTTTTCATGTAATTTTACCCTAGAACATTGTAAATCTCAAATAATATAAATAAACTTCAAAACTAGCTAAAATAGAGACATAATTGAAGTTAAATGGTAAAATTTAATTAGAGAGATAACAAAACAGTTTTTATCAAGGTATTTTGATCTTTTTAGAAAGTTCTAAAATTTTAGTTAACTAATACTTTTATCGGAATTTAACTATAGGAGTAACTATGACAATTTTGTAGTTCTAATATGTTATTATTATAGCCGCTAGTTTCATGTGTAGAGTAGTTAAGAGAAAATCAACATATTCTATTATGTGTAGATAACCATATAATTATACACAAAACATGAATAACACTATTAATTCAAAATCAAACCCAACTTGATATATAAATGTTACAAACTCAAACCGTCTACAACTTGTACTACATTACACGTTGAAGTGTTGGTGGCGAGACACTGTAACCTTATAGTTATTATACACTTATCCACAAATATAGCGGCTATAATAATAATTATAGCTTATTGATCATGATTGAGTGACTCTAACATTGAGCCTCCTGAGCCAAATAGAATGAAGAATCATATGATAAACATCAAACCTCTTTGGAGGAGAATTCACCTCAAAGTGCATCCTCACCTGCGTCACTCTCCTCTGCATCCTTATGTACTGCCTCCCCGAGATGCCGCTCAAAATCCTCTTCAAATCGGGTATCTCCGCCACCGACACCTCGACCGAGAACGCCTTCCAGTTGAGGACGTCGCTGAAGGGCGGCACGTAATGGTCGGAGACGAGCACGGGCACGCAGCCGGCGTATATGGCCTCGACGACCCTGGGGCTGGCGACCTCGTACCCGCTGGGGCAGATGCAGAACTTGCTGGTCCTCATCATGTCGCGGTAGGACACGCCCTTGGGGAGGTACTCGTGGACCCTGATGTCGCCGTCCTTGTCCTGCCAGTGGCGGAGGAGGATGGGCCTGATGGGCCCGTGGAGGCCTCCGGCGAAGAAGGCGAGGATCGGGCGCTGCGAAGGGGAGGGCCCGCCGATGAGGCCGTCAGTGGAGCCGGTCAGGAGGTTGATTTCGGGGAAGGATACGTCTTTGGCGGGGTTGAACCCTTCGGAGGTGTTGGCGTTGCAGAGGACTCGTATGGACTTCTTGTACAAGTTTGGAACCGAAAACGATGTTTCTGGCCCCTGTAATAATTAATAAAACATGCATCTGCACAACATTATTTATGATACAATACGTACGTAGGTGTATATATAATATATTCTATTCATGCGACAATTATTCATATTTCATATAATATATTAGATTTATAAGTTATCATGATTTCAATAACAAATTTAATATTCCCTTGAGTAGGAGGGATGGAGTATAATACAAGAAATATAGATGAATTTGTATTATGAGACTAAATGTTCTAACAAGAATATATTTATATTTATCCGGGAAAAAACAAATTAATTAGAAATAAAAAATCACAATCGATACTAAAAGTTATAGACAAAGGGAAAATTTTGAGAATGCATATGTATGTTAAAATTAATATAGAATTATATTTTGATTAATTTGATCGTCTAATGTGCTAATAAAATTGGACCAAACTTTAAAAATAATCAAACTAATCACATTTACTTTATATATGTCTCGTGGGGTGGGCATTTTGGACCCTGAATCGAAGATCAAATTGGGATCGAATTGAAAACGGAACCAGAGAACCAGGAACCATGAGTAACGGTTCCAGTTTTAAAAATGAAAGAACCATAAATTTTTGGTTCGGTTCCAGTTCTTAAAATACCGATTTGTTTTTTTAATTATATCATATTCTAAATTTATCATTTAACTCTTTCCCACTTTGATAAAAACGATGTTCAAAACTCAGATTTCTCCACTAATAATAATGTAAGACTCAAATCGTTGCAGTGTCCTCTCGGAAATAGATCGGATTTGTTTTGTTCATCTATAAATTGTAATTTGAATCATATATATAAATTATGATTAAGTTGATGGAAGTTCAATTTGATGCGCTTAAATGTATGTTCTTACCCAATCATGGCAAGCGACCATGAAATGATCAGCTCCGAGGCTGCGGTTCCAATACGGATACTTTGAGGCAATGACGTTGACATAGTCTATGACGGTGTGCTTTATCGGACCGAAATCGCGACTGTCGCGTTGGTACACGAATTGGACGAGCATTGCGACGCTGAAGGGAAGGAAATAAACATGGGCCTTGTCGGGGTCGTTGGTCCGGAATTGCCTATCCGTTTCCATCAAGTTAATGAAATTTCCCTCCATGGAGTATATGCTCTTGCACGGTCCATTGTGAAACAATGGCGGCTCTCCCTCCGAGTACACATATACCTTAAACTGCTTTTCCATTTCAATGTAGCTCCTATATACACAATAATAAGCAAATCGTCATCGTGTTCAAAACCTAGTAAAACTGATCATGTAAAAGTTATGATCAATGTATATAGATTTAGACTTCTATACATCAACACTATTCATGTTGTGAGCTAAGATTTAGACAGTTCAAGCGTTTGTCTAGCTAGTCAAACAAAAATTTTACGTACATTAATTTATCATAACAGTTAATTCATTTGAATATAAACCACAACCTAGTATATGTGCGTGACTGAATTTCAACACGAATGTAAATTATAACTCATCTACGTATAAGTGGATTTTCACACGTAAACCATATATATATTAACCATCAACTCGATGGACCATTTCAACAAAATCAATCAAAAGCACGTTCTCTTCTCTGATTGCATGAACTCATCAAATGGGGGGGTGAGCTACTAGCTTTATGCGACCCATTCCACACATTGCATATAATAGCAATGGAATAGCATGCGAGCCCTTTCTATGACCCATCATATTGCATGCCCCAAAAGTCATGACTACGTACACAATTAAGTACACTATGTTTATTTTCCTTCTTTATATTCAATTGCACCAAACATTATATGCCGAACTTAGAGTTGAAACAGGAGTAGAAATTAAAGATATCTCAATTCGGTAGAGTTTGCACGGGTTCGCCCAGCGTGATCTAATTCGCACCAGATCATGCCTCTATTTATATTTATCAGGAAAAACGAATTAGTTAGAAATAAAATATCACAATCAGCAACCCAAAATTAGAGTGCATATTCAAGTGCGAACCAGGAGGCTGTGTGTGTACCTGTGGAAAGCTTTGGCATTCCGATACATTGGACCAATGGGGACATGCTCCGTGTCTTGTGTTTGATTTCCTCCATTATTAGCTTCTCTTATCGAAGCTCGAGCTTTGCACAAATCGGCTTCAAGCCTCTGCAAATTGGTAGGGGCTTTTGATTCGTTCATGTGCGGTCCCTCCATGGGCAAGGTTAAGTTGCTAGGATGTTCTTGACTCCACTTCTGGTCAAAGTATATATTCAGTTCGCCATGAAAGCTATCGAAAACAAACTTGAACCAATACAGCTCAAAATATTACGTAGTGTAGGGACAGAAATAGAAGAAGTGTTGTCTAAGGAACCTCTCCTGATGCCATGAATGTGACATCTTCAGACATGTTTTGTTCCTTTCAGGTGCAAGGTAAAGAAGATGAAATGGAAACACATTAAGGCAAGTAATATTAAAACTCAAACCCAATTAAAAATTTAAATAATTAACATGGTAAGTAGTTGAAATTTGTTTATCAAAGTAATGAATATATTCACCCACATTTTTTCCGGACATGATCCTCTAATATACTGACTCGACATTCGAAATATTAGAGATAAATTATCCACCAAGATCTGGTAGCATGTCAGATGATCAAGTCACCTAAGAAATTCATTCTTTTAATCATATTTTATGAGCAAGATTCTTATTGAAATTGGAAAATAATCCCTAAGGAGGACAAGAAAACCAATCAAGCCATAATTAAATCTTAAACAAGAAACATAGAGACACTATATATTGGTTTCATTTCCTACCCATTTTGGGTCATTAGTAATGTTTTAAAAGTAGCTATGCCCTAATGATCACTCATTGAAGAAGAAAAAAATAGAGAGAGCCCTTACAGCAGAATCTTGAAGTGTATCAACAGAAAGTGGAGGAGAAGCAGAGTCTGCTGAGAGCAGAAACTGAGCATCCAAAACCACCGCCCTCAACGGAGCCACCACAGAGGCACCACTACTAAAAGTGGTGGTAAAGCTCTTGAAACCCACCAGAAAAAGAACAACCAGTGGAGCCATGACCAGAACCAGTGTCATGGATATTGATGACCAAAACCCACATCCAGATTCTTTGTCTTCATCAGGATCTCCCATCTCTCTCTCTCTGATCAAGCTCAAGTTTTGATATTTAATCTTAATACTTCAGAAAAAGGTTGGTAACTGAGAGGAACAACGTTTGGTGTCATGTGGTTGCATCAACAAGCCAAGCGTCCTAAAGTTGTGATGTTGTTGTTGTTGTGTTGTAGCTCCTCTGCTTTTGTGTGCACTATATATTTTCTCTCTTCCCCGTTTTGCCCCGAATCCATAATGAGTACTCATATTTATCACTTACTTCATTGGCAAATTTTCTCTCTAAATTTAGCAGGTGTATCTTGGTTTTATAAATCAACTGTTCGATCTATTTTAGGAAACTTTGAGGATAACAATTGTAGATGGATTTTAAATACTTTATATTGATTCTTTTTTAAAAGTTACTGTTTGTAACACTTGTCTCCTATATTCATCCCACTTAAAATAATTGTTCCCTAAATTGTAATAACTCAAAATGAAAACCAAAGTGTAAATATTAATGCCATTTTTGAAAACATCACATAATAACTGAGGATATACACACATTAATTATGATAAGGTTGAGGTCAATTGTTTGCACAATCCGCCACTACTAAAATAGAGACTTGACCACCGCTTCATTTCTTGTCATGAAAATCCGCTAAAGCTTTCTAAATTTAGAGACCATAAATGACAACATCCTTAAACTTTCTAAATATGGATTCTCTTGTATTAAGCTTTTGTTATTCCCAACTTCAATTCGACCCAAACCCAGAAGCTTCCACGAGTATTGTGACTTAAAAGTGTAGAGGTCAAGGTGTGAAACAACATTTTTCTTTACAAGTTTTACATAATAATGTTTTTTGGAGTTTTTGTTGTTGAGAAAATTGAATCAAATGAGCTAGAAGGGTTGTTTCGTAACTCAACATCGATATAGTGATAAAAGCAAGTATTCCAAAACACCATCTTAGGCAAGCTTGAGATTCTTAAATACAAAGTCCGAGACCGAACCGATTGCTCAACCCAATCAACATTTTATGTATGCATTCCGTAACGCACTAGGCATTTAATACTTTAATCCTTATGTTGTAATTATGTATAAGATTCAGAGCTCAAGTGAAAAATTGTTAAGGTTTGGATTAACTTAATACAATACATTGACTAGTTAATCCATATAACTAGTTAGGCAGTGAATTTAAAGACGGATGGTTTCTTTTATCTATAATACTCAATAATAATTAAGAGTGGATGTAGTTTTGGAACCGAATCGGACTTGTTAGAATTGAATGTGCCCTTTATTATTTAAAAATTATAAATTTATAATCATATCCTAAACCATTGTGTAAAAAAGAATTTAAGTTTTGATTGCAATTTTTTGTTTCGATTTCTGATTATATGCTCAATTTATAGGATGAATTTGGGACTAAATTATAGCCAAAAGCATTTAATCTTAATTAGAACCGATACTAAACTGAATGGTTCTCTCATTTTCAAAATAAAAAACAAACCATCAACCATGTTTCAATTTTTAATTTGAATCTAAGATTCCCACCACTGATAATAGCATATACTGAGCTCTGTCATTTCAAGTACCTTTAATTAAAGATTGACAAAAATTGAGAGCTAAACATATTGACTAGTCAACCTATACATAGAATTTTGATTAGAAAGAGATCACTTTTTTTTACTAATGAAAGCCGAGCAAGTGAAAGGATGAACGAGAACACAGTGCTTACATATATTGTGCGGAACTGTTTTATTACCATCATGTTGAAATACGCCATCGTCATATTATTTTCAATATACTACAAGAACGAAAACTTGTCCAGCAATGAACAAGACCGACGGGCGAAGCTATAACGCAGTCAACAAACCTAACAGAGCCGCTGATTTTCAATAACTAAAAACAACAACATAGAGGGATATTCATAACTTACTTCCCTCTATAATTTTCCCCTTAGAATAGAGCTGTTGGAGCCGGCTGGATGCGGGTTGCTTTCCATCCAAGTAACATAGATGCACAAAAAAACCATTGCAAGAGGGTATGTATATGGCTATAGTCATCAGTGCATCAGAAGTTGGAAGACATCGTCACCCGTTACCACCGTGTAATCATATGATAAACAGATGGCATGATCATGGAACTCGTTCATTTCACTCTTTGGAACCTGGATCCCGACCAATACATTGGCGCCTGCCTGGCCCTGTCACAAACAGAGAATGTTTGTTGAGTTTTCACAACAGAATTCGTTAATGTGATGGTAAAATATGGGGCGTGGGTTTTGATGCCAACCTGTGAACGGTAATGGAACAAACTAATATCCCAGCGCGGACTGAAAGCGTCTAAGAACTTCATCAGAGCGCCAGGCCTCTCTGGGAATACAAAACGGCAAAGAACCTCGTTTTGAACATTTAATCTGCCCCCCATCTGATAAGTTTCGAAACATAGTAGATTTAGGGCCACGAGGCAGGACATCCAGAAAGTATGGGGTTTAATCTAAGCAGGCAGCTAAAACAATATAGGTGAGTTATTGAAATAATGTTGTTGTTACCAGATAACGCAAGTGGTCTTTAACCAGGTCACTCCGTGTGAGATTGTAGGTTTTAAGTTGAGAAGATTCCATCCTCTCATGCATTTCCTTGAGCTCTGAAGTTGTGTGAATGCCAACACTGCAGAAACAAGCAAATCAGTTTCTCAACTGTTAAAATATCTCCCAAACCAAGATGACATTGACATCAATAGATATGTAAACTAGTGGTCATGTCAACATTGCACAGACAAAGTCCCTGAGTTGTAAGAAAATAGGTACCAGCAGCCACATTTCATTACAAGCGGAAGTCACAAAGGTTTTGCATTTTATGATAAATATATGAAGTGATCACGAGCAAATACTCACCTATAAAGTACAACAGCCTGTTCCTCAGAATTTTGTCTATATTTGAACTCTGTAATATTCATAGGTTCAACCTGCCCACGAAAACAAGTTTCAGAGAACACCACAAGAAAAGGCTCCCTGGTTAGATCAATGTCGATCAGTTTCAGTAGCATACCAGTTGACAAAATTGTTTGATGCTGCCAGGTTTCTCTGGCATAATTGTTGCAAGCACAGCCTCTTGTTGCCTACCAACGTTAGCAAGTTCAGTCACCACCCTCAATTTGTCGAAGTTCATATTCGCCCCACTGGTTATGGCAACAACATTTTCTCCCTTGAGACCATAATACTTACAATAAGCTTCAGCTCCAGCAAGTGCAAGAGCACCTGCCGGCTCTAAGATGCTTCGTTTTTCCTCAAACATGTCCTGCAACAATACACTGTAGCTGTAAATATAAAGTTCAAGCTGAATAAGATACTTTCAGATTGACCATTAGCCAGATATAGCCATTTCTCCTTATATGGTGTATACTGACTAAGAAATGGAATCAATGACCATAAGAAAGGTGTATGCCAGATATGGAAGAGAGTGTTCATAGCAGGCATATAGCGTCTTGCTCGGCAAGGACTTGCCATTGTAAGAGTATGAACACATTCTATAGTTACTTGGATATTTGGCTTGGATTATCAACTACATGATACATTCTCTAGTTGAAAACCAACAGATAATTATTTGTTTCCAAGCATGCCAGCCACTCTTTTGGACAGAAACTGAGCCCCAAGAGTACATTATCTTGTCATATTTAGTGAGATTTCGATATGAACATATGGAAGAAACATCACCTTTATTGATGCACAAATAGCATCCCGGCTTACTAGAACCACCCCTTCTATCAGTTCCTCGCAAAGGCGGAAAGTTTCTTCACCAACAACTTTAACGGCTACACCATCTGCAAAACCTCCAACTTGGTCCAGCATAACTCTCTTACCGTGATGTAATGACAATGCCATTGCATTTGCATCTGAGGGTTCAACCCCAATAATCTTTACCTGTGATTAGAACAGGGGGGAGGGGGTAAGAACAGTGTCATCGTGCTTAACAAGTCAATTTACTCAACTATTCCATCTAATTGCATCATGAAAAATCCAACAATGTTACTAGAAACAAATAAACTAAATGTAGCTCATTTGAAAGAAGACAGAATCGTGAGAGTTCATTTCCAAGACTCCAGAAAAAGGTTAAACTTGCACCAGGAGCCTGGTGCACACATGTGTGAACCAGTGCCATAACGAAATATGAACTATAAAATGCCAAATATACAAGTAGGGAAATCAGCAAGTGGCTACATAATATACAAGAACTGAATGCATATAGATGTTTGCATGATAAATGGCAACATGAGGGTTGAACTGATCATATCCGATTCTCACGAGACAGGGCGCGAAAAAGAGTAGCAGAGGTCAGAAGTTAAATCAAAGAAGACAATCTAACATGATAATTAAGAGAGGGATTTTGACAGGTTAAGTTGATAAGATAACTGCTGATTCACACATGTAACAGATCACTGTCAGTTTTTGGGTTCAATTTCTTCAGACTCTGCTCTCTGAAGATCCGTTTTGATATCTTATATACCTCCCATCCCATTTGCCATTGTGTGTATGTATGTAAGGAATACCAAAAGCAGAAACTAAAATCAAGACAGTGGCTGGGTATCTATCTGTGCTAACTAGAGGTATCATTAAACTCCAACATACACAGCATCAGAAGTTTGTAGCTTGAAAGATAATACCAACTTAAGATTACTTGGTCCAATAACTCACGAGGGTAAATAAATATAGTGCATAAAACACAGTATACCTGTGGACAGACTCTCTTTACATACGCAGCAATACCAGCTATTAGTCCACCACCCCCAACAGGTACAAAGATTGCATGTAAGGGACCCTTCATTTGACGCACAATTTCCATTCCAACTGTTCCCTGACCCATGATGACATCAGGATGATCAAAAGGAGGCACAAATGTACGACCCTCCTTTAAGCCTCGTTCTTTAGCATATGCTTGTGCTTCATCATAAGAATCCCCCACAAGAACAACTGTTGCTCCCAACCTCTCAACAGATTTCCACTGCAAAATAGAAACCAGGATTAGCATGGCAAAGAACATATTGCGACTACAAATGTGTGAAAGAAACATCAATGATCAAATATGTAACCTTGATGTCTGGAGTAGTGATGGGCATGACAATTATAGCACTGCAACCAAGTTTTTTAGCAGCCAATGCAACCCCTTGTGCGTGATTTCCCGCTGACGAGCAGATAACACCTTTTTCCAACTCTCCCTTTGAAAGTCTAGCCATCATATTATAGGCTCCACGGAGCTTGAAAGAAAACACCTACCAGAAATCCCCCAGAACATTAACTTACTAGCATGACTCTTAATCTGAGTTCATAAAAGCAATCACTTTCAAATATAAATAAACCCATCTACTAAAAGTGAAACAAAAATTCTATATTAGCTCCGACTTTGGATCCTGGAAAAGCAATAACCTATACAAGTAAAGCTATTCAATTGCATATGATGTAAGTTGCAAGAAAATGAAATTTTCCACACAAAAAAAGACAAACATGTAATATCATTATCATATAAGATTAGGAGATCTGAACTGCAAACAAAATCATCAAATAAAACCAAAACAGCTCAATCGAGTTAGCAACAAACAAATAAGTAATTGGATGAAAGGTACATAGCAGTATCTATCTATTTGTACAGAGATTGCACGTACAAATTAGTTCCAGAGCATCCTTCATATTAATGAATTGAAAGAGAAGAGAAGTTACATGCAAGTGAGGTTTAAGAGTTGAATTCAAATTTGAACAACAATCATCAGTTGGTGCAAATTGAGGTAAACATACCGGTTGCAGATCCTCCCTCTTGAGCCAAACCCTAACCCCCAAGCGATCGGAGAGCTTGGGCGCGAGCTGGAGGGGCGATTCAATGGCGACGTCGTAGACCTTGGAGGAGAGAATACTGGTCAGGTAGCTCATCGCATTCACACCATCGCCGTCGTCAAGGCCCTTACGCTGCGGCACGGCTCCCAGGTATCCCGGCGGGTACTGCAGCGAACCGGAGGACATTTCCTCGAGCACCGGCGGCGGAGGAGTGGCCGTCGGTGGCTTCTCGAGGGGAGTGACGGCGGCGCGTGATGCCTCCGCGGTCTGAGCCTTGGCCTGAGAGAGACCGGCCTTCACAAACGGCTTCACGCCAAAATCTCTCAGGGAGGACGGAGGAGGACCCACCTTCAACAACTTTCGCCGGAGAAGAGAACAATGCGGCGGATTCAGCCGGAGACCTTCCATCGGCGGCGACGGAGAGACTAATTGAAAATTGAAAATTGAAAACTGAAATTGGCCTTTCGTTTCGTTTTCACTCTCATGTTACTGGAAGTGGTGTGGAGGCTCTTATATAACCTAATCGGACGCTGACACGTGGAACCATGGGGAACATAAGAATGACGTGGCAATTATTATATTAGCCGTCACAAAATTAATAACAATGAGACCAATTATATACAAATCTCCCACGGCCTCTGCCTCAACTACTAAATAGCAAATCACGTGTCATAACATAAATAAAGAGCCACGCCACATGTAATAAATAGGACGATAAATTCTCGAATGTTTTGCTTCTGTTATTTAATAATACTGTGTTTCTGTCTCTCTCCTATTTTTCCTGCATTTTTTTAGCTACTATTTTTTTTATTTAGATTCTCTCTCTCTCTGTCTCTATATTTTTTTAATTTAAATGCTCTCTCTTCTTTTCCTCTCCTGTTCGTTTTTGTGATCAACCTCAACTTGCCTCTTTCAAGTTTCAACTTTTAAGGGTAAAAGTTTTTTTTTTTTGAATAAAAGGGTGAAAGTTTCTTGATTATATTAACAATAAATTTAAATTACACATTTAAATTTAAACCTTCATAAGACGGATGTTTTTATTTCAAACTATTTTTTTTATACAAAAACTGTTAATATGAGAGCTTTATTTTATTGAAAATGTATGTTATATAAAATTAGTTAGAAGTGTAATATAAAAACGTATTCTTTAACTCATGCCTTGAAAAATTATTTTTTAAAAGAATTAAACATCTAACTTTTTAGAAATTTTAATTTTATTATTTATGGCCAAAAAAACTTTTTGGACAAAAAAAATATTATTTGATGATTACTGTTGCAACTTGCAACTTATAGCCTATTACATTACAGTTCAGTTCTTTTTCACAAGTCAAATGGGTTTATTGATGACTTAGTTTTAAGGTGATTTGCAACTTGCAACTTGTAGCCTATTACATTACAGTTCAATTCTTTTTCACAAGTCAAATGGGTTTATTGATGACTTAGTTTTAAGGTGATTTAGGTCCGAGACTAATTTAAAATCTCAATGCTACATGTGATTATATATAAATTACTGTTACCTATAAAAAAAATTAGGGTAAATTTCACATGACCTCCCTTAATTATACGCGTGTCTCACATGCCCACCTTAACTACAAAATCAATCTGTGAGGTACATTAACTATCCAAAAATCCCACTTTACATTTTTTTGTTGAACTTTTTCAAAATTCTGTTAAGTTTTTTGTGAAATGACGAAAATACCCTTATATCTGAAAAATGAAAATAAATAAATAAAAATGATTTTGAAATTTTTTTCTATTTTCTCATTGTACAAAATAAAGAATAAAAATAATATTTTAGTATTAATTTTTTATTTAAAAACAATTATTTATAAAAATGAATAAAAATAAAAAACGATGTTTAAAAGTAATTTTTTATTTTTAAATTTTTTTTGTAAAAAAAACTTTTTAAAAATTATTTTTACTATTAACAAAATTTTATTCTTAATTTTGTACAACGAGAAATTAGAAAAAAAAGTTCAAAATCATTTTTATATATTTATTTTAATTTTTCAGATAGAAGGGTATTTTCGTCATTTCACAAAAACTTAACAAAATTTTGAAAAAAGTCAACAAAAAGGTAAAGTGAGATTTTTGGATAGTTAAAGCACCTCACAGATTGATTTTTTAGTTAAGAGGAGGCATGTGAGACACGCGTATAGTTAAGGGGGGTCATGTGAAATTTACCCAAAAAATTATAATGATTAATCCTATTAATTATATAGTTTTTTGACGGAATTACAAAAAAAATGTGTTAATAAATATCACCACAACTAACTTATTTTTTTGCACTTTCAATTAATATTAATAAATAAATTTTTTATTTGAGTATCATGTGACTATTTTTTAAAGACGTAAAAAATCTTTAATCAATAACAATAAAATAAAAGGTTAAAGGGGTGATTATCTTATATAAATTTTAACTTCTTTTTAGGGAAACTTGTGTTAGATTGACACGCATAAACGTCAAGATAACGTCGTCGATGATTCAACGAGTTGGACGTTTGTAAAGGTGGGAGTTGACCCTAGTGGCATGGCAGAAGACAAATGTTAGCTCTTCCTTTCTAGAATTTGAATTCGACGGTAATTTGGATTTTTGATTTGATTCGTCAAAATAGAGAAGAAGGGGATAATGTCATATAACACCCTTCATTTAAATTTTGTTTTTTTATTCTTCAAAAATATTTATCTTGTAAGATTATTTTTTATTTTTAACCTTAAAATTTAGCAGTGTTATGACTTACTAACTTACAAAGTTAATCATAATATTATTAATCTATTTTGTCAATCAAAATTTTATTGGTTTGGTATAAAACCAATATATTTTATACAAAACCAATAAAATTTTATTTATTTATTCGAGTTGTCTGAAAATGATATTTTTTCCATTGAGACTAACTGATTTGATAAAACAAGTTTAATCTCATTTGTGATAGATTTTTCTTATTTTCTTATCATAGACAAACATTATATATGTGGACACATTCGGTTACAAACGGCTGTAGATAGTCTGATCGTTCTACAGCCGTTGGATCAGCGCTGATCTGAAACCGCGTTGTCTCAGCGTGCTACACGTGGCAGCAAGGTTCTACAGCACACTTAAATGTTCTGCGAGTCCATCACGTTCTACAACTTTGCACTACACGTTTTACATGGTTCTATAAGTTTGCACTACACGTTCTACAGAGTTCTTCAATTTTGCACGATCTATCATGTTCTACAACTTTACACTACACGTTCTACAGTTCGGACGTTTAGACACCTGGATTTGGTTTGTAGCGAATAGAGAGAGGGAAACAATCATGTACAAATCAGGCGAAGTGTCCAAACTGTCTGAACAGGTAGAATTTTTTGCGCTGAGGGTGGAATGTTTGGTTCATGTGAAAATTTTGCATTGAGGGTGGAACTTTTGCAAATCGGAAAAACAACGCGGGTCAGCCTTCATGGCCACGTGTCGCGCGCTGGAACAACGCGCACGCAGGTTTTCACTGATCTAACGCCTGAGATTGATTCGGACGGTTTGGACGTTTGGGATGGTATATATATAACATTTTGTATTTTTTTAGTGGTTGTGTTGGTGATTAATAAATGTTTTTCTAAAAATTAATTATCCATAAAAAAAGAGAAACCGAAATTTCAGTACCCTGCTTTTACAAAATGTCGTTGTACGCTTTCTGCAAAATATGGGTGCTTCTTATTTTCAATATAATAATATTATTATTATTATTAACTTCACATTTTCATTGGTTATTATGTTTTTAAAGTTTAGTGGTCGTTATTACGGGGATTTTACTTATAATAGAAAAACTAAAAAAATTATCAGGGATGATATTATTTTTCGTCTTCGACGAGATTCCTGAATTCGAACAGAAATAGGGTAGGAAATCCCCAAATTCGTACGGAATGGGTTAGGTATTATTGCCCCGCTCTACTCCAATATATTAAAATATATCTTCGTAGTTAAAAATTATATTTTAAAATGTATATTTAGTGAAAAATAATACATGTAAATATATTTTCTATTGAAATAATATTTTGTAATACATATTTAATGAAATAATAATATTTAAGTGTTTTTTTTAAATATATTTTTAATACAAATTTTATTAAAATAAATAAATATATTTTAACATTAATTTGGGTTGAAAACTAAAAAAAAGAAATTTTTGTACCTATCGGAGAATTCTTGTCCTGTTTCTAACGAGACGGGAACAGGATTGTCAAATCTGGCATGAACCCGTCCATTGCCATCCCTAGAAACTATGCAAAGTGATGTAGTATTTATTTTATAGTAGGTTCAATGATTAAATAATAATTTAAGCCAATAAAATAATTTTATAAATTTAGTTTAATTAATATATTTTGATAACTTCAGTTGAATCAAATATTAGTAAAGGATAAAGGATAAAAACATTTTGTTACACCTGATTATAGCGAAACGACACTTTCATATTCTAATTAATTTTCACTCTTCTTATTATATTGACTATTTTTATTGACAATTTATCCCTAAAATATCTCAAATACCTAAACTATCCCTGGTGTTGATTTTATTTCTGCCCGATTTATCGCGGACTGGTAGTGAACCGAAAGTGAATTAGAACTTAGTTCAAATTCATAATGGAATTAAACCCTAATTTCACCAACGGCCCTCTCAAACCCTAAGTTCACCCCTTCCGATGTATCCACCTTCTACTTCATCAACTACCTAGGCCGCCATAAAGTTTTCAAAGCCGTCGACGAGCTCCTTGCCGCCGCACGCGGCGTCGCCGACGAGAAATCCCTCATGGAGCTCATCGACCGGACAGTCCGCGCCGGTTGCGCTACCGAGAATTGAGTATGAATTCAGCTAAATCGCACAAAAATTAAAGGAAAAGTTCCCCAAGTTCAAATTCACTATCGGTCCGCAGTTAACCGGACATAATTGAAATCTAAACAAGGGATAATTTAAGTATTTGAAGCATTTTAGGGATAAATTGTCAATAAAAATAGTTAGAGTACTAGAAAAAGAAAAAAATTAGTTAAGATATGAAAATATGATTTTGCTTAGATATGATAGAGTGTCATACCCATATCAGTGATCATTGAATATATATTTAAAATGGCCTCCATTACATTATATGCTCTCCTTTTTATCGAAATAGGCGTTATGTTTTATGATATTGATCACATTTGTTTTGCTCAAATTGGCGATATGATCTCTCTATTATGTTCCTTAGTCATTTTTAATTAGACCGATTCGGTCAATTTGTATCATTAGATGGTTAGATCAATTTATTAAAAATAAATTATTGAGTGTAATATATTTAGAAACAAATATCTTTTTTAAAAAACTGTTCTGTTTAAAATAGTATTAATAATTTTATTATTTATAAAAACAATTTTTGGAGGGGAGTTTATACTCCGGATCTCTTAACAGTTGTTCGGTGGGATGCAGTTTGGTTCGCTCAATGAAATGGGGATTTTCGAAAAAAAAACAGCTTTTACAATAAATTATTTTAATATCTTTTTAATATTATTTTCTTGATACAAATATTATTTGAATGAAATTGTAAATATAAATATTTGATAATAATTTAGTTTTTAAAATAGAATACATTTTTTATTAATTATTCTATATTACTAAGCATAATTTCTATGATTAATATGTGTGGGAATATTATATTATTTTTTGTAAATAATATCTAACTCTTAAGAAATTTATTAATTTAAATATTTTTTTGTAATTTCTTGACTCCACTTATTAAAATAACATTTACGAATTTGAGTTCGTGTATAAGTGATGATCTCCCATTGACATTATCTCCTGAAAATGTAATGCTAAAATTGAAGTTGAAGTTAAAGTTGAAAATGATCGATTACTTTTGAAGCCAATTAGTACGTACGCGAGGAATTACTCCTTGTCCAAAAATCCTACAGAGCCTTTTATTGCAAGTCGAGAATACAATCTCGTAAAGTTTGGATGCAGTAAGTAAAGTTAGAGATGCATTCTAAACAGATGACATTGTAATTATATTTCACTAAGCTGTCTCAGTTATATTCGAATAACTTTATATGATTATTAATTTATGGAAAAATTTATGATCAGACCCTAAAAAAAGATTGCTGATTAGATGCTCCTACCCCGCCATGCTTGCCCTTATCAAATTTTTTATCTATATAATTACTATTTGTGTGTAGTATTCCTTTAAATTAAGAATTATATGTTAAAAAACAAATAAAATTCTTAAAAGGTTTGTTCAAAATATTTTTGACTAGAATTTGTATAATTAACATTTCAAAAAAATGTATAATTATTTTTTTAGTTAAATCATTAAAAAAATTATTTATAAAAATCTTAACTTTTATTTATGAAAATTCTTAAATTTTTTGTAATGTTAAGAAACCTAGTTGATAACCAAACACATATTTTGCATTCACACTAGAGTTCATGCTCACTTAAGCCAAAAGTGTGTTTGTTATAAACAGTTATTTTAAAGAATATGTGTTGGTTGTAAATCGTTATCAGAACTATTGAAACTACTCGAATAGTGTACAAATACAAGGGAAAACACTCGACACATTTGATGGGGACTGGAGGTCTTTGAATATGTGAGATTAATAATCAAAGTGGTTTTGGCATGATAATTTAATTGGATAAGAAATATTTTAATATATTCATTTAATTTGTATTAACTTAAATTAAATTTTAATAAATCATTAAACACTGTCGAATTTAATAAAATTTTGTTTGAATTGACTCATTTGATAAACTATTCAATAAAATTTTAATTTAGTTAAATTTCAATCAAAACTTAAATTCCATTAATAATGCTAAAATTCATTGTAACTAGTTTGAACTAATTATATAAAAAAGTTGAATAAAAAAAAGTAGATAAAAGTTTGATTCTTTACACAGTTGGTGTTCCAAAAAAAGTTTAATAGCTTGGAGACATACTTAATAGACTCTAAAGTGAATCCAGCACAAGAAACAAAACCGTTTTGTCCACGTTAGTCCACTTTTTTTTTTAAATGAGTTTTATATTTGTTAATAACTGGTATTAATACATGGCTGTAATAAAATATATATTTGAAATATAATAAACAATGACCAATTACCACCCTACTCTTTAATTGTTTTTGTTGTATGGTCACAAGTATCTCTACGTACTGTTCAATTTCGATTTATATTAACAAAGCTTCAAGTACATTAACATTAATATCATCCACTAAAAGATATTTTATGATTTGGTAGAAGATTTAGTTGATAGTAAAGTCGTATTCAATTAATCAAATTTATTAGGTGAAAACAAGAAGTCCATGAGTAATGAAAGAAAGTTCATGAGTTCACATCACAAGGCAAGCCCGCAAAAATGATTGAAGGTCATAAATTACAAACCAGGCCTTGAATTAATATTTAGATATTTATGGTTCTATAGGCCCAATTTATTTTGCATATTTAATGGGCTTTAGTATAGTTCAAGTCCGAATATATCTTAATTGTTCGACTCTTAACTGAATAATCCTTACAAATAGTGTTTGTAGCTTCTGTTGAGCTCTGAGATAGACAACCAAGTAAGCCACCCGAAATACTCATATTGTCATCAAGCAAGCCAATAGTAGCTTTGGCAGGGATTCCATATTTTATTTTTTGTGAAAAAGAAGTTGCTTGCCCAACAAGGATGTTGTTGGATAGTCGGATTCTTGATCTCTTAAGAATCAAAAGTTCAGAATTATAAAACTCTAATTTCCTCCAATTCCCCCCGAGAATTAAGAAAAACCAAGTTGACCGAGTTTCAAAATTTCATAATTTCTCACTCCGTCGACTCATACTTGGTCAAAGTAAAAATTTATTTTATTTTGTATAATTTGAAACTGTTTTATAATTTATTAAGTTGTTTGAAATTATCTTTTTAGTTTTTATTAAAATGTGGCTATTTTTGTATTTTTATGTGAAGAGAAAATGATACTTTTGTGCACCTAAATATACACTTTTCACACCCTACCTTTTTTTAGTACCTGAATTATATTTTGAGACAATCTACTCCTAAAATACTAAAAATACCTAAACTACCCTTGAAATTTAACCAAAATTAAACACGGTCTAATCTGGTTCAATTTGGTCCAATTTCAATTATTGAAAATACCGGAATACCCTTAAATCAACTTCAAAATTTCAAAAAACCTACCCCTCCCATCTCTCTCCACCTCTCTCCTCCTCCTTCTTGAAGACTCCGGCGACGCTGACAGAAGTTGTCGAGCTGGAGGCGGGCATGGTGGACCCCACACCCGACAAAGACGACAATGCAGGACCAGTGGAGGTGGCCGAAGTGGTGGTGGAGGTCGCTGGAGCGGTGGTGGTGGGTGCCGGTGAGGGCATGGGAGTGACCGAAATTGGTGTCGGCGTTGGAGACATCGTTGGATTCAGGGTTGCTGGAGCAAGTGGTGATCCAAACCCAATAAAAATTTAATTTTTGATCTGAACCCAAAAAAAAGATCAAATTTTGATCTGAGCTCATAAAAATCGATTTTTATTGCTTTTAATTACCAAAAACATCGCCGAATTAGTAGGCCTTGTTGAGATGTGTTACAGTAAGGCGGTGACTTACGTGGTCGGCGACTCCGACGCCGGCGACACCTGCTCCGGTCGATCCGGCGGCGTCGAGGAAGGCGGTGACTTACGTGGTCGGCGACGCCATGGGATGGACCATTTCTCCCAGCAACAACAACGACACCTATTAGGCTTGTGCTCTCAAGCCACCGCTCTGGCGACCCTCGAGAGGCGATTTTTCGGTGAAAACGGCACAACATGGATTGGGTCTTGACGGAGCCGGAGGAGGGGCCGTTGTTAGCGTTGAAGGTGTTGAGGAGGGTTTGGGTGAATGAGTTGTAAACGGTGATGTGGTGGCCGGAAGCGGCGAAGAGGAGGATGAAGTGGAGGTTGAGGGAAGTGAAAATCAAAGAGAGAAAATTAAAAAATTAAAAATTGAAAGGGTGGCATTCAACCAAAAATTTGATGAATAGTTGAAGGTAATTTCGTCTTTTTACACTCTTTAAAAATTGGACCAGTTCTCTCAATTAGACCAGATTTAATTTTGGTTCAATTTCAGGGATAGTTTAGGTATTTTGGAATTTCAGGAGTAGATTGTCTCAAAATATAATTAAGGATACTAAAAAAAAGAAAAGAAAGGTAAGATATGAAAGTGTGAAAAGTGTATATTTAGGTGCACAAAAGTGTCATTTTCCTTTATGTGAATTATATAAAATATATTTATTTATTTAATGTAAAATGAGTTTTGTCAATTTCTTTTTCGAGTTTTCAAAACTCCTTAATTTTTCGTTTAATAACTTATCAGATTAACTTGTGTACATTTTGAAATATAAAATATTGAACGTTATATAAGACATACATTATTTTTAAGAACAACTAATAAAATATTAAAGATTGATCATCACATTTCACACACGCCAAAAAAATCAATGGAGCCAGCAGGTATTATATTGACTCTTAATCATTACCCCTTAGAATTAGGTGAATCTTAAATAACTACACTTAAAAAAACAAATTCTCAGCACAACTCACTTAAAAACGTAAATCTGATGGTTGGAGTTAATATATGTAAAAGAATTTGATATTTATACCAAGACTCTCAAAATCATTCAAAGTCATCAATTTATTGAAATCTCTCAAAATCATTAACTTTTCCAATACCATCAATATTAAAAAGAGTTTTTAAAGTCATAATTGAATATCACAAGAGTTTAAAATAGTTTTTAAAATCTTAATTGAATACCACATAATTTTGAAAAACTTATCAAATCCATTAAAATCCTAATTGAATACACCCATTTGTTTATTTGCAGGGCCCACGTGAAATGATCATGTTCCTGATGGAGGTACGAGGAATTCATATAATTTCTTGGGAAAATGTCACTTACCTCTCTCGTAGCATATGCGATTTTCACTTACCTCCCTTGTAGCATACACGATTTTCACTTACCTCCCTCGGCCGACTAATGCGTCTTGACAGTACCTGAAGTTTCACAATTTCTCATGGAGGCCCAACGGTATTAGTTTTTGGTCAAAATGACGAAAGTGCCCCTGTATTAAAAAATTAAAAAAAACATTTAAATATTTTTATAAAATAAATAATAAAAACTGATTATAATATTATTTTTTAGAAAATATTTTCTTAAAGAAAAAATATTTAAAATGAAAAAAGTTTTGTAAACATCGTCTTTTATGTTTTATAATTTTTTTTATTTTTTTAAAAATAATTTTTTGATACTAAAATCAGTTTTTATTATTGATTTTATATATATATATATATATATATATATATATATATATATTTTAAAAAAGTTTAATTTTTTTTTTAATTTATTAAATACAAGTGGTATTTTTACCATTTTTACAAAAAAATAGTTGACTTTGACTAAAAACTAACGGCGTTAGACTTCTGTGAGAAATTTTGAAAGTATAAGAACTTGTCAAGATGCATTAGTCGGCCGAGGGAGGTAAGTGAAAATCGCGTATACTACGAGAGAGGTAAGTGACATTTTCCCTAATTTCTTTAGTCTCCATGTATGTAATTAAGATGATAAGCACGTTTATAAAGTTAATTAGTGATTATAAGTTCAAATATTTTTGAATTATATGTTTGTTTATGTACATAGAGATGAAATCAAATACAAATCAGCTCTTGGATACGTACTGTTTGAACTGATGTAAACAAAGTGTGAGTTTACCCATAGAATAATTTTGTATAAACACGATATACACATGGTATAAACATAATGGGAACATGGTATAAATTGATTTCGAATTGTATGAACCGTGTATGAACTGAATGTTAATATTTTTTCTATCGGCATAATATAAATATGATATTATCAGATTATATACCCTTACGTACACGATATAAACACATAATGAACATGGTGTAAATTCTTTGCCACGTGTCACACGTTGGTATAATTTTGTCAGATGAAGGACTCATAGTCAATTCGGGTGTTTCACATTCTAAATGATTTGTAGCCAAATGCATGATTCTAACATAGATTGTCTCAATATAATATAAACATGTCATACAATATTCTAAGAAACGTTAAGTGTCGTTCGAAGAAACTAATTAGAGATTAATAAGAAAATAAATTAATCTAAAATATGACTTAAGAATTAATAAAATATAATAATTTGAAATTAATCAAACAAGTCAAATATTTTAGAACACTAATAGTGTATATATTGACGGCCCTACTTGAGCCCTCTGATGGTGGAACAAAATAAAAGGGAAGCAGATACCAAATTGCACCAAGGAAGGTGGTGCAAAGGAGAGGACGAGAAGGAAGGAAAGAAACATTTGTTTGTAGAGTCGTCAAAAAGCAACCTCCACAACCCACTATCCCTCCAACCAAAGAAAAGCCATCAACTGAAATCAAGAATCTAAAAGTCACGTCTTTACAATGCATCAATACTTCATCATCATCAAAATCAATCGATTCAAGCAATTGCCTGATTTTGCTTCACAAGAGATTCACCAAGTACTGGGTTTTGAATCAAAACAAAAATGGAGAGCACAAGATCACATGCAGAGATCATAAAGCCAATGCTCCTGAAAGCAGGACTTCCTCTGGCTCTCTCTGTGGCTGGTTTCATGTGTGCCAAGATCATCTCACGAAAAAATATTCTTCCCAAAGCTTCTTTATCCGAAACCCACAAGGTAAATTCTCTCCAAACCCATTCTCAATCTGAAGATAGCTTCCGTAGCCTTGCTTCACTTGTTGAGGAAGAGACAGACTCAAAAACCAAAACTGGGCATTCACAAGAAGAGGGTTTATGCCTAAAAACCCTGATGGAAGGTCTTGAAAAGAGAGGAGAGGAGGTAGAGAAGCGGTTTCTTCACTATCTTGAGCTCAAAGAGCAAGAATCAGCAGTCATGGAGGTCAAGAACACACTCATGTTGCAGATTGCTTATGCTGAGTTCTTGGGGAGGGAGATCTCATCCATGGAGGCTGAGAGCAAGGGGTTTGAGGAATTGGCAGTGGAGTTTATGGAAGTTGTGAACCGGCTTGACTGCTGGAAATCTGAAAATGGGTTGCTTCAGAGAAAGGTGAAGAGGCTTGCAAGAAAGATGATAGCGCAGGCTCGTGTTATCAGAGAGAGTACTGTAAGGATTGAAGCTAGGGAAGCTGAGATCTTTAGGACAAGAGAAGAGCTAGAAACAAGCTGTGATGTGGTGAAGAATCTGGAGGCTCAAGTAGAGGAGCTGAGGATGATTTTGGATCAACTTCAGGAGGAGAAGAATGATCTTCTTAAGAAACTAGACTCACTGGAAACAGAAAAACCAGACGCAGCAAACTTAAAGGTTAGTGCACCTAAAACCTGTAACCATTCAAGAACATTAATGTTTTAGCAGAATTGTGGGTTGATTGCAAAAAGTGCCCAAAGAAGAGGAAAGCAGACTAGCTTTGGTTGGATAAGAATGAATTTATAATTTTTTAAATTTTAATATCATAGGAATTTTCACCATCCTTAAAAAATGTTTGTAAGTAATTCATAAATTGACAGATATTTTTTTCGATTGTTAGGACCCAAAGAATTGAAATATCCAATTTTGCAGGATTACCCGGAAAAGGCAGCAACAATGGATGAGGACTACAATGAGATAGTAAAGGAGGTGGAACAGCTTCAGAAGGAGAGAGGTGATGAATTGAAGGAGCTGATACACTTGCGATGGAGCAATGCATGCCTCAGGCACAAACTCATGAGGAATTATCAACTGGAGAAGAAGCATGATGAACAAGACCATGAAGAAAGCGGAGAGGATCATGGTTCAGACCATTCATTTGATGTCTCAATATTGACCAGTAACGATCATTTTTGCTCGAAAAGGCCAAAGCTGATTCAGAAGTTCAAAAGATGGGTTGAAGGGAGTGAGAAAGTGAAATCAAGAATGGAAAATCGTAATGCCAAGTGTGTCCCTGCTCATCTTCATGGAAGGAAGTCATGCTCTAGAGCTTAACAATAAAAAAAGATAAACTCCAGGAACAAATATAGCTAACAAAATAGCTCTATTGTATAAGTACGTTACCTTATTTAACATTATAAGATCCATCAGGTGATGGTGTGAAAACTCCTATTTAGAATAAAAAGTTAACTATCGAAACATAAACCACAAAACTCATCTGCAGCAAGCATCTGTTTCCAAGATAATTTACTGAAACCTACACCATTAGTTGATCTGCGACTCAATACATAATTTTCTGTAACAAGCAAGTATACAGTTGTTTTCAAGGTAATTGATGAAACCTAATCCATTGATTGATCTGTGACTGAATTCATAATTTTCTGAAAGGATAACAAGCAGAGAATACAGTTGTGTTACTCTGAAAGCTATTCTTCCTCCATTACATTACATGACATTATTAAGTTTAGATTACATATACAAACATGTTAGCGAAATGGGTTAACGTGACACTTACAGTGACACAATCGTTGGAAACAGCTTATCTGTGGTAGCGGTAGCGCTTGAAGTTGAAATATACATGTAAAATGCCACGCTCAAATGTGCACTTGAATCCCTTCTTGTGGGAGTATTCCCATTCCTTGTTTACAATCTTGAATGCCTGAGATACAATAGCAACCATTCAGCAACCAAACAAATTGTCAAGAAAAACTAACAAATACAAAGTCGATTGATCATGAGAACTTACAATGTCCTCGTAGGGTGGACTGGCAAGAAACCTTATAACGCACGTTTCATCGTTGTTGCCATCATTCTCAATGGTAAAGTTTGGAGCTTTGATCTTGTCAACAAGGTCCGGGTAGAATATATTAAATTTATACCCTTGCACGATCTCCGGAGGTGGGTTGTCCTGGTCGTAGTGGGTTTGATTGTACTTGTTCCATTCATACCCAGTGTTTACACGGTTGAAGTACTTCGGCTTTCTTGGTCGGTAGTTGTCATGCCACCAATACACCTGTGAGTCCAGATTTACTTCGGCACCAGAGCCAAATACGAAATCACCTTCCTTGGCAACTCCCATAACTTTCGTAGCCTTCAACTCTAAGTTATCTTCTGGAGGAGCTGGCTTTGATTCCATAGCTTCTTGAAGCCGTTTTTGTTGTTCTTCTAAAACAGCCATGCCTTTTCGTTCTAGTATAGCCTTGTCCTCTTCGAGGTCAATTGTTTCTTCATTATCATCCCTGTGCAACAGTTCCTGTGAATACGATCCGGCTTCTTCTTCAGACTCCTGGGTTTCTTCTCTTAGAATGGGTTCCGGAGAGAATAATTGTGCATCTACATGTACATTGTATGTAAGACAACAATTCAAGGGCTAGTAAAAAGAGCAACAGACTGATCCCAGCCAGTAAAAGAGCATACTGATACCCTAGAGTAGTGTAGTAGCTGATTCGGAACAATCAAATAGAATAATAGGGAGAATTTTTATTAAATACTTTAGCTCAATTACAAGACAAATATCAGATTCTATTCGATGACTCTGCCTCTAGTCTGCAACATTAAGGAAATAAAAATAAAAGGAAAGCTCACTAAGTAAATAAAATAAAAGGAAAACTTGTATGCCAAGAAATCTTATTTTCCAAGAAAACTTGTCTTCCAAGAAAACTTGTCTTCCAAGCAGACTTATCTTTCCTAATTTGCTGCCCCAAAGTCAAACGGCGTAATGCCAATTGATACAGGATATATAGGGAATAAAATATAGAGGTTTTATTTAGTAATTCCTTTCCAGGTATTCAAAAGACCTGTTTCTCTCCGGCCTATGACTCGATTACAAGAAATAAACTCACTCAAGAAATAAAATAAAAGAAAAACTTGTCTAACAAGAAAACTTTCCTAATTTGCTGTCCCAAAATCAAATAGTTGTAACATTATGATAGTAATCCTATCCCTATTGGACAAACTATTGTTCCCATAAATTGGCTACATTTTTAGTAGAACATAAAGATGTCTGTTCTCATGTTTGTTGACTAATTTTAGTAAGGAGTAATTCTATGTCAGTACCTCAACTTTTCCTCATTTTAAAATCAGTACCCTAAGTTTAATTAGTTGCAGATAAGTACCTAATCTGTTAAATCTAACAGATATGAGATGTGAAAAGACCAAAATGCCCCTAATGCTTATAATAATTAACATTACATTGAAACTTTCGAATTTAATAATTCTCTTATACGACCTCCGTTTCGGGCTCATAATATATCAAATCGAAGAAAATCGGAATATAAACAACTTTGAAAATTATTAATAATTAAATAAATATTTATAATAAATATTTATTATTTTAATTTAATTATTAATATTATCCTTTAAAGTTGTTTATCTTCCGATTCTTTCCGATTTGATATTTTATGAGCCTGAAACGGAGGTCGTATGAGAGAGTTATTCCATTCGAAAGTTTCAATATAATATTAATTATTATAAGCATTAGGGGCATTTTGCTCTTTTCACATCCCATTTATGTTAGATTTAACATATTAGATACTTATCTGCAACAAATTAAGCTTGGGGTACCGACAAAAAACTTTTCAAACTTAGGGTACTGATATGAAAATGAGGCAAAGTTGGGGTCCTGACATAAAATTACCTATTTTAGTAAATAGAAAGATGTTTGTTCTCATGTTGCGACATCTTGAGCACAGATCCTTCGAGCCGACAATTTTTGGTAAGTTTCTGTTTTTAAAGATCTCCTATATTGAGTGCGATTCTATATGATTCAGACATGTTGGAGCTTATGGAAACTTCCGATTAGCTGTGATTTGGTGTAATTCGTCCACAAGAGTTAAGAAAACCCTAGAGGCGGCTGAAAGAGAAATGCAAGCTGCTATAAAAGCGAGAAGCGTCCCCATAGCAGCGCGCGCCTCCAGATGTATTTTTGTAGCTCGTTCTTGTCAAACTATTCAGACCTCCTAAGTGTGTTGGACTAGCGTGTTGGGAGACTGAATGTGTTAGCAAGACGACATACTTTTAATCAAGCAATATTTGAAGAGATTAAGAGGCTTGAGTACGGGGTTTGTGTGCGCACGTTTGAAGTGTTCGTGCATCTTGTGAAAAACAGAATTGATACAAGCAGAGACGCTGCTTGAAGGGTGGACTCGAAGACAGGGGGAGAAGGACCCTGGTCTAGGTACAAGAACGTGTAGTAATAGTAGCTAGGAACGAGATTTTTGTGTGATAAAGTTGTTGTTGCCTAAGTTGTACTATTGACTACAATTAGTGAAGTACCTCTCCATTGGCCGGGGGCCCCCACATGTAGGTGAAGTTGCACCGAACTAGGTAATCATCTCGTGTGTATTTTATTTCTGTTATGTGTTTAATTTAATTTCCATAATCTGTGCGTCAGCAAGATGTTGCTCACTTACTCTCGACATTGTGAGAGACATCTTGCGTTTAACCAGAATTTCACAAACCTCATCTGAAACTTTTAGTATTTGTATTAGTTTGGGATTATGATTACCTTGTGTTAGAGTCCTTTGTGTTTTTGTATTAGTTTGCTAGTTGGGTTTAGGGTTCAAGCATGCTATAAATACTTGCGGGTTCAATGAAATAAAGTTGAATATTTTGAGTTAAAAGATTATAGTGAGATCAGTGTTCTCTCCAATGAACCCATAGATCAGTGTTCTCTCCAACGAACTGACTTATCAATAACAAGACTCATAACCCAATCCAAAACACGGGACTACATCACATTACCTAGTAAAAAAAGCAACAGACTGATCCCAACCACTAAAAGAGCATACCTTCTAGATCATGATCACTATCTTCCTCATCCTGCTCATACTCCACAAACTTCATATCATGATCGCTTTCCAAGTCATCATCACTATCCAAAGGCCACTCAAGGCGTTGCAGATGTTTGCGTAACATTTTAGTATGAATTTCCTTCAAACAAGCCTACAATTACATCAAGTTTTTAGTAAGATGCACATTGCTCACAAAAATATACCAATATACCGTAGAATATTGAGGGATGTCTATGTACCTTTGCTTTGTATATATGGGGACGTTTGAGAATAGCCTCCCAGCCTTTGCTTTGCCTGAACGCATCTGTAACTCAATTTGAGACTGCAGTGTCTCAAATTTATTGTGAGTTTTCCCTTGTAAGTGATTCTTGAAATCTGTATCCATACTAGAATGCAATCCTCTCTCTTCGGCAAATGACTCTGCAGGTGGTTCCTCTCCACGGACCCTAGCTCGGTCCAAAGCGTCCTTTCTTCGAGCTTCAGCTAGCTCCCAATCGCACACCATTAAGAGTGCCTTTTGAATTTCACCCATATAGACATTGTCCACTACACATTTAACTTGAAATCACGTACAAACTGTTAGATATATTATATTAGTTATTAATATATGGGCCGAGGCCCATTTTGTATTCTATTGTGATCAATCAAATATTCATCAATATAAACACTTTCATGGTATCAGAGGTTTAAGTTAGATCTTGGTTACTCATTTTCGCTGCATGTGGCTTTGTCCACTCGTTAATCATGATTTAACGGGTGGGCGAGGCAATTGTGTTTTTACCTTTTTTTTTTCCGCAAATCTACCGTAGACATTGTCTTCTCCATCTAAAAGTTTTGTTCAAAATCTATTTCTCTCTTTTCTTATCTTATGTCTGACCCCAACTTACTCTCTATTTTGTCTTTATATTTTTCTCCTTTTACTCTTACACTACACCAATATATGGGTGTTCCTTTAACACTTTTTCCCCATCCTTCTTCTTCTTCTAATCTCATATGTATCTGTGTAATTCTTTTTTTTATCTCCTAATCCAAAAAAAAAAAATTCTCTCTAAACCTCTCGATTCTCTTTCTTAGTCTTTAACTTCCTTTATATAGAGGCATTTCTTACAATAATATTGCACCGTCATAGTTGCTTGAAATAGTTTCGCACCGACGTAGTTGCTTGTTTTGCACCGTCCTTATGAGACGTAGTTGTCGCACCATCATTATATGATGTAGTTGCTTCTTTTGCACCGTCTTTATGCGACGTCGTTGCTGCACCGTCATATATGACGTAGTTGTTTTTCCTTCCTATTTATTCTTATTTCTTTCTCTATCAATCTCTCTTAGTCAATCTCCCTTTCTTTCACTCTCTCATATTTTATTCAATCTCTCTCTCTCTCTCTCTCTCTCTCTCATATTTTATTCAATCTCACGCTCTCTTCTAATTATCTCTTTTTACTTCCCGTCTCCCTATATTCCTCACCTCCCTCAGTTTCTTTTCTCAATCTCGATTACTACTATGGCTCAAGTTATTGCAGATCAAGTTCATCTCACAAGTCTGCAGATATATTCATCAAAGGCTTCCCGGCTGCTCTCTTTGAAGACTTTTGCTCCAATCAAAGCATTCGGCCTCCTCGTGCTTCGACTGCGAGGGAGTGTTAGATATATTATATTAGTTATTAATATATGGGCCGAGGCCCACTACACTTTGTATCTCTACTTAAACCCTACCCGTCATACCTCATGTAAACCCTAACTTATCAAGCCTATACATAGAGGCATTTGTATTCTATTGTGATCAATCAAATATTCATCAATATAAACACTTTCACAAACATCTCAATGTATACTCAAGCCAACATACTTGAAAATAAGCAGTTTTAACATGCACTCTTTGAGGAGGGTATGCATATTAGGTGTTAGAGTAAACCCCAACTGCATATTTGGAAATTAGTTTTAGAATGATGGATCTACAGTCATATCTATCAATTTTTGCACTGAAATAACTTATGCCAAAGCACTACATGCTCATATAGATAAGAAAAAGGCATACATTTGTCTTTTACGGGACATATCCAACAGTATATTTGAAATGTAAATTTAGAATGATGGATCTAAACATATTTATCAATTTCCGCATCACTGACTTCTTGTTTGATCACATTATGTCATCTAAAGCTGAATAAACAATCACCATACACTGAAAATGGAAACATTATGACATACTTAAACATATATCACTAGAAATCATATTCATTGAACATTAAAATAAGGGATAATGACACATTGCTACACCTAACTATAACGAAATGACATTTTCACACCATAACTATTTTTCCTCTCTTTTTAGTACTCTGACAATTTTTTTTGTGACAACATATGCTAAAATGACTAAAATATCCCTGATTTAAGAAATCAAAATAGAACTGGTTCAATTTGATTTTTCAAACCAAATTTGAAATGGTTCAAATTTAATTTTAGATTTTGGGGCATAATTTTAATTGCATCCTAAATATAAATCAAATTGAATTAGAGATAAACAAAATTGAACCAATTCAATTTATGCTTTCTCAAACCAATGGTAGTTTAGGTATTTTAGACATTTTAGAAGTAGGTTGTCACAAAAAAATTGTCAGGGTACTAAAAACGATAAGAAAATAGTTAGGGTATGAAAGTGTCATTTCGCTATAGTTAAGTGTAATAAAGTGTCATTATCCCTTAAAATAACATGCATACGAGTCAGGAAAGGAAAATACCTCCCAGTACTCTATATGTGTTGGTGTTGCATAATCCAAATGCAGATGCATTTTGATGTCATCGCGTAGTTCTTCCATTTCTTTTGCTGCCAATCCCGGTATAAACACATGTCAAACACCGATATGAACCACCAAAGTAAAACAAATTCATATATAAAATAAGAATGTCACATTCCAAATAAAATATTCAGTTCAAAGAATGGACAAAAGTTATTGCAATGATAAGAAGAAGAAAAAAAAAATGAAAACTGAGTACATGCAACAAATTGGTTTGAATTCATAAGGTCGGTATATAATTCAATAAATCACCTGCTCCAGACAGTGAATACAAAGGAGATGTCATAACTAAAAACTAAGTTGAAAAATAGGGAAGGCATAATCTAATATATTGTTACTGCGAACTTAAGTCTCAGAACATATCTGGTTTTTACCTTGAAAACCATGTAAGGATAATTTATTTCAACATCAAAGTCATCTGAGCCACTGAGGTTCTTGGATAGGATATCTATAGGTTTAGTAAGGCCTTCACGCAATTTGATCTGGGACCCAAGTTTTATTTGATCAAAATGAAATTGAAGATAGAAGATGTTATTAGCAAATCAAATAATAAATGATGTAAGAGGGTTCTCAATATAATCATGCTAGCAAAACCTTACCAAGGAGAAAAATAGCACGCAAAAAATACTAATTGCAAATCAACACCATACCTCTCTTTTTTCTTCTCCCAGTCTTGAAACTCAGCCCTTGCACGTTCCCTGGCTAACAATGCCTGGAGAAAGATGCCACTCAGAAATACAACAAAACAAAGAAGTGGGGAAGACGAAGAAGATATACAGGCAGGAAACATTGCAGGACTAATCTCACCATTTCCTCCTCGTAATGTGCCTTTTCAACTGCCCTCTCCGCTCTCCTCTTTTTCACCTTTTCAATCTCTGTCTGCCATACAAATTTGATGCAAAGAATAAGGTAAGTGAAACATATAGGAAGTAGTTTTTTTACACCAAAAAATAACAAAATAATTACATTTTTTTATCAGCCAACATGAATATCTTATATATTAAAAACTGGAATTGATTTCCCGGCAGGTGAACAACAAAAGCCAATGCCTTAGGGCTACAACAAGGTACTAAAAAATACAAGAGAAGCTGAATACAAAATATGAAGTATGGGGATAGAAAATAAAGAAAAGGAATCATAAAGCTTTTTTCCAAAATAGTAGCAAGCTCATGTCATATTTATTCCATTGATTTTCACCAAGAACACAACAAATAATTGAAAAAAATAACTAGCTCTAAAAAGGGAGAAAAGTTTCATATTCATAAGCATTAGGTAGTTTAATACAACTACAATAATGAAAACCAAACCATTTCCCAAATTAAGTTGGGGTTGATTATATGAAACCTTTCACGGAACACCAAAGAATCTTCTACATTTATTCACTTCCTCTACTCCATCATGTCTAATGATATCAGTTTTATTTTGTCATGCTCTATCATGCCTCCCTATTCATATCATTTTTCCGTGTTAACAAGAGCTATTAAACTATAGCTAGCATACATCTATGATAGGAAATTTTATAAAAAGGGTGTGTTGAACATGTTTTCCAATTTAAGTGTTACCGAACATCATTATTATCATCAAGAAAAATGTAAAGATAAAAGTAATTGTATTATTTTAGCTACAAAAACTATGACAGCGAACTAAATGAATTCAGAGAATAGCACAAGTAAATCCCAGAGAACAAAATAGCATACCGTCCTCCCTCCTTGTCTCTTTTCCTCATCTTTAACCGAGAAGGCATCAAGAGAGACACCTTGAACACCATCGCATTCAATCTACTACAGCCGCCACAGTATCTTACACATTAAAACAAATATAACATCAAGAAAACAAAATGATAAAGCACCTGTTGGTAGAGTTAGCAAATTTTGGAATTTGATCAAGTTGAGATCAAAAGGTGTCAATGACTACCAGGAATCTATCTAAACAGCAAATCCAACCCATCCACCTAGAAGTGAAATATGAAATAAACAAGACAATTAAGTTTATGAATTTCATAAAAAATACCCTTTTAACTGAGATCCAACATGCAAGAAACTCTAGCTCTCAAGAACCCAAATGTCAAACCATCTAACCAAAAGAGACATTAGTCACCTAGAGTATGGAATCAGACATGTCATATTCTATCCCATAAGACCTAGGTTCTGATATCAGCGTTTTCCACTCTAAGCCAATTTGCTGTTTCTCATGGTTCTAATGCACTATTACTGAATGTCTATTGTTACCATAAATTAAGTAACTTCACAGAAAATAATCGCAAAAGTATGCATCATCAAAGTTCTACAAATTCAGATGCAGAATAAAGAAATAAAATTGTAACTTACTTTTCATTAAGTTTGGCATCACCAAACGGATTTGAATCATTGGAATAAGCTGAAATGGTATGTGCCTTCAACTTCTTCGGCTGAACATCCAAAAATCATCAGCAACCCAAAATAGCCTAAAAATCATCTCATTAGCCACATTAACCTAGACAAACAATCAGTACATTCTTCTAAGCTTTCTTAGCCATACACTTAGCAATTTCCTCTTCGGTAACGTTCCTGGAAGACTTGTTCTTCTTCGGCCACGATTGCTCGTGTCGAGTCTTGTTCGAGGAAGATGATGCTTCCTTCTTGCTATTGCTGCTCCTGTTTGGGCCGTTGTCGAGAATCCGAATCCCGGAAGGAGTGTTTGATAACATTCTCACGAAAGATCGATGAAATTCAATTATTTCAAAATCGCACAATAGATAAATTCATTTCCTTAAAATTAACATAGATAAATTCATTAAGTTATACCATACATATTCTACATTTAATTAACATTCTTTAAGTAAGGAAATAATCTATTATTATATATATATAATTAAAACCAATATCTAGAATTGACACGTTACGTTGCACAACTCAACTAGCCCATTTCCAATTTACTACGTTCTGAGGCATGTGTCGGTTTGGGAATTGGACAAATGTCAATCCAAACAATGTTGTTTGCCGCCACCGCCTCTAAAGCCATCCCTAATCAGGCCCCAAAATTATATTTTGGGAACCAGTTTCTATATCCTTAAAACTCATCTTCATTTTGCAGCCCAGCTACAATGAGTCTTTGGAGACTCATTGTAAATTTATAATAGTCCCATAATTAATATATTAATATTAATATTTTAATTTATTAATTTATTAATTTATTTTTTAATAGTAAACCCATAATCAAGAGGAAAAGAAAATGAAAACAGAGCAGAGGTAGAGAAGAAAGAGAGACTTTAGGTTGCTTCGTCGGAGAAGCTTCTGCTGTAAGCGGGTGGATCAGGTTCGCTGGAGATTCCTCGTCGTTGTGAATTGGGTTTGCCGATTTGGTTGAGCTGGAGAGGACTTCTTCGGGTTTTCTTCGTTGGAGAGGCAGAGGTTGATGCCAGATTCGTCCGGCAAGAGCGAGGGAGAGGCCAAGACCGAATAACACCAAATGAATTTAAAAAGATAATGCACCACATATGTCCAAACTCATACAACTTCTACTTGTGGATTAATATGCAATTATAAATCTTAATTAAGATAATAAAAAAATTACTTATTTCTAAATTGAAGATAATGCACCACATATGTCCAAACTCATACAACTTCTACTTGTGGTTTGCTTACAATTCAACAATTTTTATTGTTTTCATTACTTAAGTTTTTCTGATGCATTTATATTTAATTATTTTATTCTTTTAGGGAAAAAACACGATATATTATTAAATTATTAAGCAATTAATCTGGCATTACATCAGACAACCGAAACAACATATGGTAGGGTAGACTCTGCACCATGATCCCAGCTATTATTAGTTGAAGCATATTTGGCTAATTCATGAGTCATGGAATTACAAGAATGACAAGCAAAATAAATGGTAGCGCAACGAAATGCCTCTTCCAAACTCGCAGCCTCCACCTCGAAAGGCTTGAGACTCCCTACAAATCTGTTACAAGAACCACCACCCACACGTAACTTAAAAATGTTTTTATAAGCCTCACGACCTCCACTCTAGTTGGCTGGAGAAATCCCGTGAAACTCTTACAATAAACACCTAATAAAACACCCCAAATAAATCTGCAAAACAAATCAATCCCCTCTGATCTTTCTCCCGGATCAAAAGCCTCTTGCCATTTGGACCCCCAAATAGCACAATGGGACACCATGAGAACGTTCTAAATTTTAAGAAAACCAAGATCTTCTATTTTAACATGTTTACATAAATCTGCCTATCAACACTAGAGAACACTCGATCCCTCCTAATACCGAGTCATCAACTAACCAAAGTCGCAACAAGCAAATCGCATATTTTTTCTACCTACCTCCGGTAAGCCCCTCCCAGATCCGCCTGCTCTCGATCCCGGAACAAGCTAGTCTCTGGAGCCTCTATGTCCAACCACCAATGAACCCCTCCCAGACCCACCTGCCTTCGTAGATGACATCAAAATAGTAACCTCATAACTTTATCACCAATTCCAAAAACTTCCTACCAAGGAACCCAAATCCCCTCTAGCTGGCATTCACCACCGAATCACAGCCCAACACCACTAATTTTATATAATTGTATATAGATACAAGGGATAATTTCAGGTGGCTACGTTTAGATTTTGCTGTTTTTCACCTAGGTACACTTAGAATTTTTTTTTTCCAGCTGACTACGCTTAGAATGTGCAAAATTTTCACTTTGCACTTTCTGTCCAATTCTGTTAGTTTTTAACGTTTTTTCATGTGAAATGACTAAAATGCCCTTAAGGTTAAAAGAGTTATTATATATTGATTGAAAAGACTAAAATGCCCTCACCAATCTTCTAATTTTCAAAAACTTGTCACTCCTTCTCTTTTTCATTTCATTTATCCTCCCTCCTCCCTCTCTTTATCATTTCTCGTGTTCATTCCTAATTATACATAATAATTAATGTAGTTTCCTATTGAATTATGCAATTATTTGTTCCATTATGGTATTGATTGTTTGAAATGCTTTCATAAATTGTAAATTCTAGGTTATAAACTATCTCTCTCTAAACTCTCTCAAAACAACTCCCTCTTCAACCTAGGCTCACCGGAGATACAATCGGCCTCCGGCGACGCTCTTCGGTGGCCCATCCTTATTTAGGATCGGGACTTTGGGCGGGACGAGTTTTGGCTCGGCATCGAAGGCGGAGGAAGTGGGGAGTGGCTGCTCTTGTCGGAGCAGCGAGCCACAGAGACGCACCTCCTATAACCCCATAGCTCCTACACCACCCCCCATAGCTGCTTGCTACTTTCTACAACTCTCACCCACCACACCACTACTGTTGTCTTATTTTTGTTTTCTTCTCCCACAACACACAAATATCAAACATACCTCTCCCCTTCACACAGAGACCATCAAAGCCAGCTCTTCCATGTCTAGCACCACTAGCAATACCTCCAGCAGGACCCACAGTGCTTCAACGACGGCGGGGCGGTGGACCGACGAGCCCACAAGGACCGGAAATAGATATGGTTTCTTCTTCAGGGCAGTGCTCCGACGAGAGGAGGAGGCGGAGGCGAGGTGGAGGAGAGGGAGCTCGAGGGGGCGAGGCTATAGGGTTGGGTTGGTGAGGGTGAAGAATGTCATGTCTTTGAAAATTAGGAGGGTAGGTGAGGGCATTTTAATATTTTCAATCAAATTATAATAACTCTTTTAACCTTAAGGGCATTTTAGTAATTTCACATGAAAAAAACGTTAAAAACTAACAGAATTGGACGGAAAGTGCAAAGTGGAAAATTTGCACATTCTAGGCGTAGTTAGTTGGAAAAAAAAATTCTTGGTGTACCCAGGTGAAAAACAGTAAAATCTAAACGTAGCCACCTGAAATTATCCCTAAATACAATAACAACAAGAAAATGGTCTTATCTATGTTGAAAAATAGATTGATATGAGTCAACCACAACCCTTGATAGCATTACATCCAAACTTCCCAACCATCCCCTAAATAAATACTTTCCTAAATCTTAAGGGAGCAAAATGTCTCACGACTATGGTATATATGTATTGTGTTAAACAGTACATATTAATTAGTATATTAGTTTAAACAACCACTCATATCTTACATAAAGCTAATAGAAATAATGAATTAATATATTAGTTTAAACAACCAAAACACCACGATCTAATGTTAATTTTTACCGGCTTAAGCGTGGCCTACTGGTTAGCATTGCTTGCTCCCTGACTTCAGACCAGGGTTCATGGCTCAACACAGTATTTAAGTGGGGTAAGTTTAAAGATCGTTAGGGAAAGTGATGTAATATTAAAAAGAATCTTAATTTTTTAAACAACATGCATTAATCCTTGGTTCTATTATGTTACTATCATTAGAGTTATAATCAATACATTATTTTTCTAATCATTTGCATGTTTAAGAATTTGAATGCCAATATTTTCCGTTTTCGATGGAAATTTTCGAATCCGAATGGAAACGGGACCGGGAATCCACGAATCCGGATGGAAACGAGGCGGGGACGAGATGAGGTATCCCCGTCCCGCTCCGCCCCGATATAATAAAAATTATATTTTAAAATGCATATGTAATGAAAAATAATATCTTTTGGGATGAAATCAGTAAAAAACAAATTTAAATTTGAAAATTTACGGACCTCTTACAACTTTAGGATGAGGAAGAATCAATGCACGCGAACATTCGTAATTTGGTTTACAAATCATATGTAATTTCATCCAAAAGGGTACTATTGTAATTTACCTCTATAATCTTTGAGCCGCTTTTAACCGTTACAAAAATCTGTCTATTTATATTGCATCAATCCCACCTCCATTACCATTCGAGCTGTTATTTACTGCAAATAAACAACACAAATACTAGACCTAACATTATATATTCAAATCTCTGTAAAATACAAGAATCGACTCAGTTTTTTCATCAAAGCTTTATAAATTCAGAAGTGCAAGATGGAACAAATAATAGGTAAAAGATTTGCTCGCTTACATTTGCTTTGCTTAGTAATCCAATGTTCACATGCATATATTTAATTTAAATTTACAATTTTTCTTCTGTTATCATCATTCAAATTCATCTAGTTATAACATAAGATGCAACTGCTCAAATTGATGGTGATTATGACGTGTGGGAAGCTTATGGCAATGATCCATACAAACGAAATTGTGAAGGTAACCTGGTCTTTGAGACTCAAGAACCCAACACAGTTTCTACATCAAATCCTCGAGAAGAATTAAGTATGACAAGACTTACGAGTATCCCAAAACCCACATTAGCCCGAATTCAAATCCCCAAAAACACACAAGAACAAAGGTCGTAGTCGCAGAATGAAGAGTGCACGAAAAACTATTTCAAACCTACATCTCAATTTCTTGATATTAGATATCCCAAATTAATATTTATATTTTGGACAGTCTAGTTTATTATAAAATACTAAAAATAAGTTTTAGTTTCATGCATGGTATATTGGCAATGGCGGGTGTAATAATGTGTTTTGTGAAAAAAATGACATATTGGTTTCAAGTGTATGAGAAGTCTTATTAATGCATATATGTTTTTCATTGATTGACGTTGGTGCAGGAATGTGGTCATGTTAAATAATGAGTAAGTGCACACATAAGGGTAGGGGTTAAAATATTGAATTTATGCGAATCTTTATTGCATGTGGTAGGTAGTTCATAATTTGGTCATATAGCTTTAGTTTCAAAAAATTGTAGGGTTTAAGTAGTTTCATTTTGATCCGATGATGTTTTAGAGGCTTGCGATATGGGCAAATATGGTAAGTGGGTTTTCAATTGCGTGTATTTTAAGGCAAAACAGCAGGTTTCAAGTGTTGGATATTTTTTAAAGAAATGCATTGAGATTTTATGGTGTATGTTATGAGATTTTGAGTGTGTGTCATAAAGCACAATATGAGTTCTCAAGTGTTTCGATGTTTTGTATTAATGAAATGAAGTTTGAGGGGGTAGATTTTGGGTTTTCAATTGTGCGTGTCCCTAAGGCGATGCAGTAGGTTTCACGTGTTTCATATTAATAGAGAGGGATTTCAAATTATTTGTTGTATGATTCAAGGATGTTGATTTTCATGATTTTTGGAATATGTTTCAAGGTTTGAGTAAATTATCAAGAAGATGATATGCAATTAGAAGAGGGACATGAGATTAGGTTCGAGGACATAATGAAGTTGGGTGGTACATGGGAAACCATTGTAAATATTGTCCAATGTCATGGATAGTGTCCCTCTTGGCCCGGGAATTCGAAAAAAAAATTATATAAATTTTTTTCGAAAACTGGATATGCCTCCCTTTAAATTCTGATATTTATACAAAAACAGTGCAACTTAATAATAAAAGTTGTTTGGCTTGATGGTAAAAGAATAGTATTTTATTAATGAGGTCATATGTTCAAACCTTGGAATTAACACTATTTTTAATAGTTATCTTACTTTTATAGTTCTGTGGGCTACATATTTCATTCTCTCTTTATTTGTGGTTCATAGTTACAATTATATTTTACTAATTACTGACTTATTGTATTAGTTAAAAACTTTTGGGTTTCAATCAGGGACAAACCTATCAATCAAATACAAATTTTAGAACACTTATAGTCCATTGGATGACATGATTAATGGTCAGATTTAATGTTGAGTCATCAATGACGTACTAACGTAAATATGAATTAATTGTAAATTTCTTTTGGTCATTTTATACCATCAGAGGGGTATTAATGTATTTTATAACCCTATTTATCTTGAATATTATTTTCTTACTTGAATATATTGTTTTGAATATTTTTACATTAGTTGAATATATTTCAATATCGGTTCACTGCAAAATTTGACCGGTTCAATTGCAAACCGTTTATCGATTCTCTCAATATGTGTCGTATGATATGTTTCATCGAATATGTTTTATCGATTATGTTTCATCGACTATCTAATATGTTTTATCGGCTATCAAACATGTTTCATCGATTATCAAATGTGTTTCATCAAATATTGAATATGTTTGATCAAACATGTTTCACCGAATACGTTTTATCGAATATGTTTCATCGAATATGTTATATCGAATATGTTTCTTCCAATTGATTTTTTACATAACATTACTTTTTGTTAGTTTAGTTCACATGACAAGTGCAAAAGTGCACAAAATTGCCTACTCCTCATCAGCAAAATTGAGAATTTATTTCAAATTGACAAAAACTAATCTAGCAAGTGAATCCAAACAAATATCCTAAAATCAGCGAGTAAAAACCCTAAAATCAGAAGAAAAATTCGAATAAAAAATCAACAGTTAATTGAAACAATCAAAACCCGAACAAAAATCCCAATTTTAATTTCATGTGCATCATTTCACTTTGGAATCATAAAACAACCAAACCCGAATATAAATATTTATTTCACATCATAATCATAAAATAATCAAAACACGAAAACAAATCCCAGTATCAATTCCGATTTCACTTCACCGGTACATTTGTTTATAAAAATCAATGAATCTCAACAACAAAAATCATTAATTAAAGTGAAAATTTTACCGTCGAGGCCCAACGATCATCTGGACGTAGGGTTGCCTCCGTCGCCGCCGACGTCATTGCTGCCGTCGCCATCCTGAGTCGTTGAGTCGAGTCCGACGACGTCTGGTTCGAAGCGTCATTCCATCCGCGAGTTTTATCTATCCGAAGCGTCGTTCCATCCGCGACCGTCTACAATCGTCCCGTAGTCGATGCGGCAGTTCGATGAATCGTTTTTCATCCCCAGCGTCACGATTGATGCTGCACTTCGATTAATCTGTTTCCGTCTGCAGTGTCGCGAATCATGGGTGGGGGAATCAAATCGTCCGTCGGGAACCGTCGCCAAGACCCACTGTCATTTCCTGGAGCCGCCGTCATCCCTTGGAGCCGCCGTCGTCGCATGACCCGCTGCCGCCGTCGTGAGCCGAAGCCTGGTGGTCGCCTCGCAGAGAACGCAACACTGCTACAATATTTGTACGAGTGAAACCTACTGGTTTACGGTTATTATATATATAGAATGACCATATTACCCTTTTATGTTTTTATTATTTTTTTAATCTATTGTTAATTAGAACTATAGATGAAACTAATCCGACGAACAATAAGCATTCTAAATTTGTAGCAGATATATAGTTTGTAGCCGATCTCTTCCCAAAACTTTTTGTTTGGTCTATTATATTTACTAATTATTAGAAATTGTCAATTTTCTAAACAAATTTATGTAGATATTAAGTATAATAGTGAATCGTTTGATAAATAAATCGAACTTGAGAGCAAATTACTAGAGTTTGAAAAGCTCGCGAACTGATTCACTTTGTATTTATACATACATGAAAGTTAAATTCAAACTCAACTAAAAAATAAATAATCAAGCTCGAATTAAATTTTGCTATATGCATTTAGTAATCATTTTATTAATAAAATTATTATTTTAATTAAATATATTATTAATTAATTTTTAGTGTAAAATTTTGTCCCCCTTGAAAAAATTTCTGGATCCGCCATTGATAGCATGGATGCATGTAGATTAAAAATGATTCTAGATAAGAAAATCATGAAATAAACAAGACTATTTTTCATTCAGATTGGTGAGAAATAATTACAAAACACTCAAAAAAATACTATAATTGATGAGTGATAAGATTAGAGACCAAATGTTTTTCAATTAGTTCCATTTATGTTTGATCATATCATATGTCGGGCCAAATCTCTTTTCTTGTCTCCGACCGAGCCAAATCTCCATCCTTTCGTCTCCGGCCTAGCTTCTGATGAGATCCAAAGCCACCATCTTTGACATTTCGATGAAGCTCCCCAAATCTCTGTACAAATCTCCCCCAAATTTACGAGTGGCGGTCATCTCCAACTCTGTGATGGTTGTCTCCTCACTAGAGCCCAACTTTCGCCAACCAGTTTGCTTTTTGGAAAAGATCGAGTGTCTATATCGATTCTTGATCTGGTCGACTTGGTCGAGATTGAATCGGTTGGAGCCCAACTGAGATGTCTCAATTCAATTTAGCCGAATTAATCACGATTCAACTAGGGGTATTTTCGGTATTTTATGGGTAGATTGTTCCAAAATGATAGTTAGTGTAATGAAAAGGGGGGAAATTAGTTAGGGTATGAAAGGGAAAAAGTTGTATAATTGGGTGTAAAAAAAGTCATTTTCTCTGACAATTATCCTCGTTATACTTCTAAGAGAATAGATTAATTGTACAAATCTTACCTACTTTTTCCTCTGTCCTCTGTCGCACCATATTACGAAAATACCTTTCTCGGAAGGAAAACGTGTGGGAGGGAAGAGTGGTGGTTCCGTGGGAGGTGATGCCAACATTTATAGATTTTGTTTGTAACGACGCACATATAAGAGTGTGTCGTTACAAAATCCATCTGTAACGGCGCACATACAAACTAACGGTAACAACAACAGCTCGATTTCCAACCGTTAACGTCTAACGGTATAGTTTGGTCAACGGTCAATATTTTTTGTTACGGCGCACATCCAATTTCGCGCCGTTACAAAGTTAAATTACTAACGGCGTACAATAAAATGTACGCTGTTACTGATTTATTGATGGCGCACAATTATTGTGCGCTGTCAGTGAATTTTGTAACGGCGCACGCTGAACGTGCGCTGTTAGAAAGCAAATTTGTAACGGCGCACCTTTCGCACATGCGCCGTCACTAATGTAAAATATGATATAGCATGTTACTCGCATCGGGTGAGGTTAGAATATAGCCAACTGAATAAAAAATTATGAGAAATTAATGACATGAATTACACTGACAATTACATTCTTGTCCTCTATCATCTGCCAATTGACCAATTTAAATTCACCAACAATTACATGAATTACACTGACAATTACATTCTGGTCCAATTAAAGAGTGTGAAAAGACGAAATTGCCCTCAACTATTCATCAAATTTTCAAAGGTATGCCACCCTTTCAACTATTCCTCTCCTCCTCTTCTGCCACCCCCTCCTTACCGGCGTTTCTCCGGCACCCATCGTCGGGGTTTCTCCTGCATGTGGGGAGCACGGCGGACCGACGAGGCCTCCAAAACACCTCCGCCAAGGTGTCTGTCTCGACCCCATCGTCCTCGACTCCTCCTTCTTGTCTTCTCCGGCGATTGTCGCGGAGGCAGCCATGATTCTTTCTCTGCAGCCTCCACAACACAAAATGGCAAGCATCGACGAGGTGTGCAGCGGGCAGCGAGTATCGACAAGGTGGGCAATGGGCAGCGACCAAAAGGGTAGAATGTGGTGCTCCGACGATCGTCTCTGGCACAGAATGGCCGGAAAAGAGATAGAGGGAGAGAGGGAATAAGAAATGAGTTTAAGAATTCAAAATTTTCACTCGCCGGAAAGTGTGCCGGAACATATTTTCTGGCACACTTTCTAGGGAGTGAAAATTTTGGCACAACTTCGGTCACCTCCACCAACTCCAGTCACTCCGATCACTAGGTAAGCCCAGCAGGTAAGTTTCGGCGATCGATGATGCTCATGATACTTCGACGATTGCCGCCATCGCCACCCCAGGAGGCTCTGTTTTGATGAAGTAGAAGGGTCCAATGTCATTTACTTGAAAATTTGATGGATAGTTGAGGGTAATTTCGTCTTTTCACACACTTTAAAAAATGGGGCCGGTTCTCTCCATTAGACTAAGAGTAATTTCGGTATTTTGAGAATTTTAGGGGTAAATTGTCCAAAATGAAAATAAAGTATGGAAAAAAGAGAAAAAAAACTAGAGTGTAAAAGTGTCAAAAATGTATATTCAGGTGCACAAAAGTGTTATTTTCCTTGTAATCAATCATATAATGTTTTATGTTTGATATTTATATAGTAAGTTTGAAGTGTTTTAAACAACAAATATGTAAACAAAATCAAGTGTTTTAAACAACAAATATGGAAACTTGACCGTGGTGACGCGCGGGCCCACAAGGTAGACACGAGCGGCGGAGGGGGACCGCCGCCACGTCAGCGCCGGCGCGGCGGGTGCGGAGGGCCTCGACGGAGGCTTAGTCCCAGTGCCTCTTGCGGAAGCGGAGCTCCCTGACGGGGGCGACGTCGAGGGTGTGGAAGGAGGCGCCGAAAGCGACCCTGCCCCTGACGAGGACGGAGGAGGAATCCGAGGCGAGGTCGGCGGCGACAATGTGGACCTCCACGGGGAGGGAGACGCGGGCGCCGCCTCTGGAGTGGACGTCGCCGCCGCCGGTGGAGATTTTGCCGCAGACGACGACATCGCCGGGAGCCATGTGGTTGCAGAGAACCCATAGGTCGTCGGCGGATGATCCTCACTGTGTCCGGGTTGTCGCCGACCCACAAGCTTCATGCTTTAAAGCTATTGAATTACTAATTAATTCCTGGTGATGATGATTTGGGTCCTAAGTCTGGCCTACCTATTTATATATCTTCTTCGACTTTCCTAAACTAACCTGATATATATATATATATTCTCTAAACCACTTCCACCAATTTGTATATTTGTTTGAAAGTATTCCAATTTAGTATCATATTGTTTGTTATTTCAGAATTAATCTTACAATATAAGTGCTTAAACAGGTACAAATGCTATATTCGTGTATAAATATAAAAATAATTTTCAGCTGAAAAAATAAATGGTGTAGATATGAGATGACTCATCTAATGACATTAGTAATAATTATTAATAACTTACATTTTATTTTTGTCATTTAATACTAATGACAATGGTACGATTAAGAAATATTTTTGGTTGTTGACTGATAAAATTTTTGTTTAAAATATTATTATCGTATGTTTCCCTTGTTCCATTGTAGTGTCGTATGATTGTTCCATTGTAGTGTCGTATGATTGTTCCATTGTTAATGTCTTATGCTTTCATCATGTCATTGCAATGTTATATGTTTCCATTGTTTCATAAACAATATATTTATTTTCATTGTTCAATTACTAATGTTTTATACTTTCATTATTTCATATAAGTTACTTGTATTCTCATTTATTCACAAACAGTGTCATCTTCTTGCATTGTTTCATATGCATACTTATTATTTACATTATTCTAATATTCCCAACATAATTTATAAGCCTTAAGATATAAGAACAACTCAACACACGAAGTGATCTCAAATATTCTTCTCTATAATCATTTTGCCAACCATATTAATAAAAATCAAACAAATTACAACAATGACATTAGTATATGTGGATTTAATGGTGCATGTACGCAATTATTATTGATTTTTACAACTTTTCATGTCGCATAAAAATACCCGTACGGTTATTTTTCTGCGTCCTATAGACAGACCACAAATCCACACGGCATGTTGTATGTCATGTAGTGTTGAATTCCTGCTTCCAGTGCCTCGAATCACATTCCAACGTATGGCTTAAAATCATCTGGGTAGCAGGGCATATAACCACCGTATTCATCTCGTTCCTATCCACCAATTGATGGAACCATGGAATAAATATCATTTGACAAAACCATAGACCCAATATTATCTGATGTAACCATGGATCATATTTCATCCGATGTAACCATGGAACCAATATCATCCGATGGAACCATGGAACCAATATCATCCGATGGAACCATGGAACAAATATCATCTGATGGAATCATGGAGCCAATATCACGTGTTGCAGCAACGACATGGATATGAGAAAAGAAAATAGAGATCGAAAAAGAATGAGGTTTTTACCTTTAGGTAGTTTCGAGAGTTATGGATGGAGACGCGGAGGGAGGAATCGCGAAGACGGTAAGGAAGTAGGGAGGAACCGTAGAGGCCATGAGCGGAGGCGCGGAGGGAGGCAGTGGCGCGACAGAATTTCAATCTGTGGACGACGGCGCAACAAAACTTCAATTCAGAGTGTAAGGGCTTCGATCTGGAGGCGCGACGACTTCGATACAGAGGACGGCGGCACGACAAAACTTCGATCTATAGGATTGGTTATGGCGGATGAGAGCTTGAAGCGCGGAGAATATGAGAGTCTAGAATTAGGTTTGAGATTCACGAATCGTAAATGTAAATAAAATATAGGTTTAATATTCACAAATTTGCCCTTATGGTATTTTTTCATTTATTTTACTAATAAATTCAATAATTATTATGGACCATTGATTTAAAACCATCATATAGATGGTATATATTCTTAGATTTGTATCTAAGAGACCATTTGTCAAGTAGTGCATACCTACAATATATACTTTTTAAGAGAATGCATACTTATATTTGTATATACTTAGATTAAATTGGAAGTTGAACAAGTTGATAGTCAATTATTTCAATGTAGTCTTCTCTTCTGGTGGTTCCGACATAAATGAGATCTTTAATCTCATCCAACCTGTGGTCTTAGAGGAGCACAATTCTGTGATGTTGGGTATGGATCTATACAGAGGATGTTCGGGTTGCCTTATTTGGTATGGAACCAGCTCCCAGATGAGTTTAACCCATTGGCCCATTGACCCATCTTGCAGAACGACATTACAAGGTTTGTTTTTTTATTTTTTTGCTTCGGGCATACTGAAGGGTTTTCCACGGGGTCACAAGCAATTAAACTCATGCAAATGCAGCAGTAAACTATGTATATCCCAAATAAATTATGATCTTCATGCTAAATTGGTTTTGGCATAAGATTAGAATGCAAATAAATTTATACCTTTGATGCGAATTTCGATTAAACAAAATCAACAGATCTTGTTTCTCTATTACGTCCACACATGTGATGTATTGATCCTTAGATCAAAACCTTCTTCCAAGTATCATTAGGTTTTGCAAGAAGGGAGCAAGAACAAGAGAGAGAGAGGAGAGAGAGAGAGGGTTCGACCGAGCAAGGGAGAGAGGGGAGAGGCTTGGCCAGTTTTGGGATATATTCCCAATTTCCCAAAATCGTCCACTTTCCCTTTTTTCCGATTTTTAAAAAAATTATTTTGTCAAATATTTCCCTTCTCTATATTTCCTAATCTTGGATATATGTGAATTAAAATTAAAATTATAATTCATCAAATCCTAAAAGGTCCTTAAGCCTATTTTAGTTCAAGCACACTTAATTAGAATCGTTTTGAACCCAACCAGACTTAAGATTATTAATTAAATGACTTGAATTAAATCAGCACATAATTTACTTAAACCAAATTCCGTAACTGCCCAGTTTATAACCTTGACCGGTAATTGTCTAATCCATTCCGGTTTAGCTTTGACCGGTCCGGTCTAACTAAACAGGAAAGTGAATTTCTCGAATTTCTCATCTCTTCTTATATGGACTTTCAAAGTCCTCTTTTGCTATATTCATCGTCTTAAGTGTGTGACCCTCAAGGCCATGACACGTTGGCATATCGGCGCAAAAATTATCATTTTGCCCTCCCCATCATAATTCGCCTCTAGTAAGGCATAATGATTACCCAACGCTCATGATTATCGATGATTCGACTTAACCTTATTTAATCAATCACTGTTTCTTGATCTATGAGATAACTGAATCCTGATACTGCGTATCTCTAGAATGGCCATGCATTTCCGTTCAGTCAGTCTCATCAAGTGACCCAAACAGATATATTTCCCATGCCGGAGCATGAGGGATAAATCTCTTAGCCGTCTTTCATGTTCCCTTATGTAACCAATAACTGAGCCAATCAGAGCCTTTATGACTACCCTTTTACAGATAATACTAGGTAACGTCAAACTTAGTTACTGATCACATAGTAACTACAAAGACTCCTTGTTCTAAGGATACTTTGACAAGTTACGATATGTGAATATGCTCATGACAGTATCTATGCTGCATACTCCCTATCGGACCGTCTAATATCATTCCCCAAATGATATCCATGATCTAACTCCGGCAATACCTTGCCATGATCAGTAGAACATGATCATATAGAGTTATCCTCATACTGGTCGCTTCTGAAGAAGTTTATATGACCAGAGACTCATTAAATGTGATTCTTTCTGACCTACATATCTACTATTATTGTTGACACACATAATGATATAGATCAAATTCACATTTAATATATACACATTAGTAATACGATGTCGTTTATTTATTTATGAAAGATGATAAAACATTACAAACAAGTAACTTATTACATTGGGCTACGGCACAAATCCAACAATCTCCCACTTGCCCCTAGTCCCAATCTAGGTCCTAATCTATTCCCATAGATTTCACATGTCTCTCATGCTTAGGCTGCGCAAGAGCCTTCGTCAAGGGATCGGCCATATTATCTTCAGCCGGAATGTATGTAATCTCCACATCAGCATTATCAACGTACTCTCTGATAATGTGATACTTTCTGCGTATATGTTTGGATCTGTTGTGAAATATGAGCTCTATAGCAAGTGATATGGCCCCCGTGTTGTCACACAACAAGCTTACCGGATCAGCCGCTCGCGGCATTACTCCTAATCCGGTTAGAAAGCTTCTAATCCATACGGTCTCCTTAGCTGCCTCTTTTGCAGCTATATACTCAGCCTCTGTTGTAGAATCGGCAGTTGTGGCTTTCTTGAAACTCTTCCAGCTGAATGCTGCACCATTCAACACAATGACATCTCATGCCTAAGATTTGAAATCATCAGGATCTGTCTGAAAGCTAGTATCAACATACCCTATGACTGCCAGTTCTCCTTCTTCCCTTCCATACACTAGGAATGCGTCATTGGTCCTCCTCAAGTATTTGAGGATGGCCTTGACTGCACTTCAATATTCTTGGCCAGGGTTAGACTGAAATATGCTAGTGCAGCTGAGTGCGAACGAGACATTCGGTCTCGTGCATATCATGGTACACATGAGGAATTCTATGGTCAAGGTATATGGGATATGTTTCATTTTGTTCAGCTTATCAGGTGTATTAGGATCTTGTGTCTTGTTGAGCTTAATGCCATGACCCATGGGTATGAATCCCTTCTTAGAATCGAGCATTGAGAATCTTCTCAACACTTTATCTACATAAGTGATTTGACTTAGCCCAAAATTCTTTTGGAGCGATCTCTGTAGATCTTGATGCCCAAAATGAATGCAGCATCACCTAAGTCCTTCATCGAGAAGCACTTCCCTAACCAAGTTTTGGTGGCATGCAAGGTTGGGATGTCATTCCCGATGAGAAGAATGTCATCGACATAAAGCACCAGGAATTCAATATTGCTCCCACTCGCTTTCTTGTAAACGCAAGGTTCATCTGCGTTCTTGATGAATCTGAATTCTCTTACGGCTTCAACAAAATCTGTTTTAGTGTTATTTTCTCATGAATTTATAGTTTCTCAGTTACTGTTAGGAAGCTGTTTCAGACTACCCAAAATTTCATATTTGTGTTTAAGTTTTGTGAGACCGATGTCAATTATTTTGGTCTTGATATGTGATCATTTTTGTGAAATGATCTCCTCAAAACCTGTTTCAGTGTTCTTTTCTCATGAATTCATAGTTTCTCAGTTACTGTTAGGAAAGTGTTTTAGACTACCCAAAATTTCAGGTTTGTGTTTACGTTTTGTGAAAGATTGATGTCAATTGATTCTCTCTTTTGATATGTGGTCATTTTGGTTAAATGGTCTCTCCAAAACTCGTTTTAGTTTTTTTTTTCTCATGAATTAATAGTTTCTCAGTTACTGTTAGAAAGATGTTTCAGATTGCTCAAAATTTCAAATTTGTGTTTAAGTTTTGTGAAAGACTGATGTCAATTGTTTTTATCTTCATATATACTCATTTTTGTGAAATGATCTCTCCAAAACTTGTTTTAGTATTCTTTTTTATTGATTAAAAGTTTCTGGATTTCTGTTAGGAACATGTTCCATATCGTTAATGATTATTTCTTGAAAAATATTGTACATTTGTGTATGGAACATAACCGAATTTTATTAAAAAGAAATCATTACATAAAATTGGAAACAAATAAAATGTTAAGTAGAGGAAACATCTTCATTGGTTTCATCAACAATATTTTCCCCTTTGCCGCCCTCTTTGCTTCTTTAGGTGTACTTGCTTCCTTTGGTGTGTTTGCTTTCTTCTTTTCAACATGTTCTCTGTAGTTACGACGGTTTTCGAGATTGGCTAATTTTGAAGGAACTGAAGAAACATGTTACAAAGAATGTCGAAGCATCTTCTACGACATCTTGTGTGACATTGTTGACGGCATCTCTGCAAGCATCCTGATCGACAGAAATCAGGAAAGTGCAGATTCGGCAGTGCAGCAAGAAAACGATTAGGAAAGTGCAGAACGACTCCTAATCTGAAAAGAAGAAAGACGGTGATTAAGAGGAAACCCTTTAGGGTTAGTACTCATCCACGATTGCTATAAAATCTTAGGCTACCCCCTTAGCAATTGTGTGGTTCTTTATTTGTTTCCTAGCAACAATTTGCAAGGTTCTTAGACGTGAAGGTTTGCGGGCTGAGAAATTGCAGATTGAGCTTAGGATGTTGTGTATCACATAACTATAGAGAGTTAGGTGATTGAGGGTTTACTGAAAGTCGTGAGTTGAAGACTGCACGCAACCACCAAGCTTGAAGAAGACTTGAAGACGACAGAGCAAGGCAATTGCTCGAAGAGTGGAATCAAGACGTTCTTGGATTCAGGGGGAGACCCTGAGATAGATTGCACTGTAAGACGTAGCATAAAGTATAGATCTAGGAGGGATCACAGGTACTTGTATGTTCTGACGGATTATTGATAAGTGAAATCTTTCCACTAGGCTGAGAGCCCCCAGACGTAGGTGACGTTGCACCGAACTGGGTAAACAATATGCTGTGTCATTACTTAGAGCTTTATATTTACTGTCCTGCTTTATCTACGCAAGAAGTCAGACACAACGTTATAGCATTCTCTGTAACATTGTGTGTGGCATCTTGCACGACTGAGTGATCAGAATTTCAATTGGTATTAGAGGAGGCACCTATAGCTTTAGGTGAGTTCCTAAACAAATATTTTGATCAAAGATGGACAATACCAGAGAAGGAGGATCCATAAATCGGCCACCTGTTCTAGATGGGAGCAACTATGGCTATTGGAAGGCTCGAATGTGTGCCTTCATGAAGTCACTAGACAACAAGACATGGAAGGATGTACTCAATGGTTGGAATGCACCACAACTCAGTGACAGTGATGGCAATCCTATCGGCCCAAAACCAGAAAAAGACTGGACCGATGATGAAGATGAAGAATCACTGGGAAATTCTCGAGCTCTGAATGCTATCTTCAATGGTGTTGACAAGAACGTGTTCAGACTAATCAACACATGCACAACTGCCAAATCAGCATGGGACATCTTGGCCGTAGCATATGAAGGAACAACTAAGGTTCGAGAACAGAAACTGCAATACCTGACTACCAACTTCGAAGCCCTCGTCATGAAGGAGGATGAATCAATTGCAGATTTCAATGTTCGCATTCGTGATCTAGCCAATGAATCCTATTCTCTGGGAGAACCAATGTCTGATGAAAAATTGGTAAGAAAAACCCTACGTGCTCTGAGTCCTAGGTTCAAGATGAAGATCACAGCAATTGAAGAAGTTCATGACCTCAAGGTCTTGAAATTTGATGAGCTGATGGGGTCTCTGATGACCTATGAGTTGTCTCTACCCAACATCGACAAAAGGAACAAAGGAGTTGCTTTCAAGAGCTCAACACACAAGCACCCAGACCCTGAAGATTCGGATTCAGATGAAGACATCGAGGCTACAATGGCCCTTCTCACAAAAAGGTACAACAAAGCCATGAGAAGATTTAGTCGAATGGGTGGACGGAATGTCACAGCAAATGCCAGAAACAATGCTCCACAAAAAGCTCAAGCTGGAGGTAGTCTTGACAGACCAAACAGGAGTGGGGAAGAAAACAAAAACAAAGGACTTCAATGTCATGAATGTGAAGGATTCGACCACCTCCGTAGAGAATGTCCAAATTTCCTCAAACAACAAAAACGAGTATACAATGCCACTCTATCAGATGATGACAATGAAGATAGTGGATCTGAAGAGGTAAGCAACTTTGTTGCATTCACTACTACTACTCCTACATGTAATGTTGATAATGTTGTCGACATCAATAATGATCCAACTCCAAATGAGAATTGGACTAAAGAACAACTAGTCGAGGCATACAAAGGCTTGTACACCAGATGGATCAAGGAAACTCTGATACTTGATCAACAAGGCGAAATGATCATTAGTCTTACCAACGACAAATCTAGATTTCTAGAGACGATCGTGGAGCTGAAACGAGAAATCACCAGACTCAATGGAGAAATTAGTCTCATGACTAAATCGGTAAAGATGATGAATCCGAGCACAGAAAGCCTTGACAAGATTTTATCGGTGGGAAAACAGTCCAAAAATACGACGGGACTAGGGTACACACATGCTGCCCCCTCAACAACAGAAACAAAGTTTGTTCCACAACAAGCCTTGGCTGACAAGAAACAACAGGATGCCCCAACTCATCCTACAGGACGACCTACAACAAAAGCCACAGCATCGTCTACAACATGTCCTTGTCAAGAAACTACCAGAAGACATCCTCCACGAATACAACAAAGCTACAGAAGACCAGCTCATCAATATCAATGGATATGCCATTACTGTGGTCAACCTGGTCACATCAGACCTTTCTGTTTTCAACTTCTTGAAAGGAAGCAAGCTCAGCTACACCAGAAGAGATATCAAAGGCATTTCTCATCTCCTCCGAAGACATCCCGTCTTGAATGGAGACCTAAGAACCTGGCCTATAGAGCTAATGTTGCATATACATCATTGAGTGCTTCAACAAACAAAGACTGGTATCTCGACAGTGGATGCTCTCGACACATGACAGGTACTCCAGAGTTTCTCTCCAATCATAAATTATATACAAACTGCTTTGTTACGTTTGGAGATGGGATCCGAGCACGAATCATTGGAAAAGGAGTGCTCAAGCATCCAGAAGCCACCTGCTTGACTGAAACATTACTTGTAGAAGGACTTAAGGCAAACCTGATTAGCATCAGTCAGATCTGTGATCAGGATTTAGTAGTAAAATTCACTAAAGAAGCCTGTATAGTGAACAACATCGATCAGGTCACTATTCTACAAGGAGTTCGCTTGGCAGACAATTGCTATATCTGGTCTCCCGAGACACATACCGAAGCAACCAAGTGCCTAGTCTCCAAAGCAGAAGAAACCAAACTATGGCATCGAAAGCTTGGACATCTAAACCTTAGAAGTATGCAAAAGGCAATCTCAGAGCAGGCTATCACCGGAATCCCAAACCTAAAAATAGTAGAAGGAAAGATCTGCGGAGAATGTCAGATTGGAAAGCAAACCAAGATGTCACACAAGAAGCTTCAGCATATCACCACCTCTCGAGTACTTGAGCTGATACATGTTGACCTCATGGGACCAATGCAAGTTGAAAGCCTTGGAGGAAAACGATATGTCTTTGTATGTGTAGATGATTACTCACGATACACTTGGGTTGACTTCCCTCGTGACAAATCAGACACCTTCTCGATATTCAAGAATCTATGCATCCAAGTCCAACGAGAAAAAGGAGAGACAATTGGCAAAATCATCCGCTTCGTAGTGATCATGGTCGAGAGTTCGAAAACAGCAAGTTTGCAGATTTCTGCAACTAAGAAGGGATAGCACATGAATTCTCAGCACCAATCACTCCTCAACAGAATGGCATTGTTGAGCGCAAGAACAGGACTCTACAGGAGATGGCAAGAGTTATGATGCTGGCTAAAGATATACCAACTCACTTCTGGGCAGAAGCACTTAACACTGCTTGCCATATCCACAATCGAGTCACTCTCCGACCAGGCATGTCAGTAACTCATTATGAAATATGGAGGGGGAGAAAGCCCAATGTTAAGTACTTCCATATCTTTGGCTCCACTTGTTATATACTGGCTGATAGAGAGCCTCGCCAAAAGCTTGACCCAAAAAGCGATGAAGGCATCTTCCTTGGCTATTCAAGGAATAGTCGTGCATACCGTGTCTTCAACAAACAAACCAAGACGATGATGGAATCAATCAATGTTGTTGTTGACGATGACTGCGAAGATGCCTCAGAAGATGCGACAGATGAAGACGGAGCCTATCCTCCCAACAATGTCAGGAAGAATGCTACCCCAGATGTCAGAGAAGATGTTAGCAGCAAAACCGAAGATGATGTCGCCAATAACGAAGTAGTTTCCGAAACCCGAAACAAGAATCCCTCACGAAGAGTCCAGACTAACCATCCTATCTCTGGAGTTATTGGAAACCTGAATGAAGGCGTACGGACTCGGTCAAAAGCTCCTGAAGATTATAACGAGATGATAGGAAATATTTGCTTCGTCTCAAAGACAGAACCCAAAAACATCAATGAAGCCATCAATGATGAGTATTGGGTCAATGATATGCAAGAAGAGCTAATTCAATTTGAGAAAAATCAGGTATGGGAACTGGTGCCCAAACCATGTGAAGGAAACATCATAGGCACTAAATGGATCTTCAAGAACAAATCCGATGAGCTTGGCAACATCACTCGCAACAAAGCAAGGTTAGTTGCTCAAGGGTATACTCAAATTGAGGGTGTTGACTTCGATGAGACATTTGCTCCTGTGGCAAGACTAGAAGCAATTCGCTAGGGATATCATGTCATCTACAGATAAAGCTCTACCAGATGGATGTCAAAAGTGCCTTCTTGAATGGGGATCTCAATGAAGAAGTATATGTGTCACAACCCAAAGGATTTGTTGACCCTCACTATCCTGATCATGTGTATAAACTAAAGAAAGCTCTTTATGGGTTGAAACAAGCACCAAGGGCTTGGTATGAAAGGCTCACAAAATTCCTCATCCGAAGCGGCTACACTAGAGGGGGAGTCGACAAGACCTTATTTGTGAAGAATGAAGATGGAAATTTAATGATAGCTCAAATCTATGTCGATGACATTGTTTTTGGAGGAATGTCAAGCAAGATGGTAGAGATATTTATTCAACAGATGAAATCAAAATTCGAGATGAGCATGGTGGGAGAGCTTACTTATTTTTTGGGCTTCTAAATCAAACAACAAAAGGATAGCATCTTCGTATCTCAGAGCAAATATGCGAAGAATATTGTCAAGAAGTTTGGGCTAGAGAAAGCCTCACATAAAAGGACACCAGCAGCTACACATGTCAAGCTAACTAAAGATGATCCAGGAGAAGCCGTCGACCAACACCTCTACAGAAGCATCATTGGTAGTCTTCTCTACCTTACTGCAAGTCGACCAGATATTGCTTACTCTGTAGGAGTATGTGCTAGATATCAAGCTAATCCTAAGGTTAGTCATCTCTCCCAAGCCAAAAGAATTATTAGATATATTTCTGGGACCACGGACTTGGGTTTATTATATTCATTCGACACATCCTCTACCTTGGTGGGGTATTGTGATGCCGATTGGGCTGGGAACACATCAGATAGGAAAAGCACATCTGGAGGATGCTTCTTCCTTGGCAACAACCTCATATCATGGTTTAGTAAGAAGCAAAACTGTGTTGCCCTATCCACTGCCGAATCGGAGTATATTGCTGCTGGGAGTAGCTGCACACAACTACTTTGGATGAAACAGATGCTAGTCGAATACAATGTCAGACAGGATGCCATGACTTTGTATTGTGATAATGTCAGTGCTATCAACATCTCCAAAAACTCTGTCCAACACAGCAAGACCAAACACATTGATATTAGACATCACTTCATTCGAGAATTGGTCGAAGACAAGAAGATCATCCTAGAGCACATCCCAACAGAGAAGCAACTAGTTGATATTTTCACAAAGGCACTAGACGCGAGCAGATTTGAGGATCTCAGATCATCACTTGGTATGTGTTCCATCAACGACCAGTAAAGGAGATACAGAAACGGTTGAGAGGAAGTGTTGGTACCTCTTCATGAACCGGTCTAAAAACCAACGAATGTCATTGGGCCAGGCATATCAAAAGCCCATATAAAAGCAAAGGAAAGATACAGTCAGACGCTAAAGAAGATTTGAATCGTTTTCAAAAAACCTAGTCTGCCTCCTCTCTGTGCTCGCTCTCATCTCCTTCACCATTCACTCTCTGCAAATCTCTCAAACAACAATGGTGAAAACTAGAAGCACAGTAGCCCCAAAGGAAGCCACCGCTTCAAAGAAAGCCGAAGCAAAAGGCTCCACAAGCAGTAGAGCGAAGACAAACAAGCATGGAGTGCGAATCAAAGGGCCAAAAACCCTGAAAAAGTCAGAAGAAATTGTCAAAGAGGCTTCACCAGAGAAAGCCCCAATACCAGTGTTTACTCGAGTTCCCAAGAAATCCCGGGTCGGAAGTGCTGCCTTCTCAATGTCTGACCTAACTGGGCCAGAAAGAGAGAATGATCTTGACTAGGAAAATCGAGAGGCCTCCATGCAAATCGTCGCAGTTCCAACACCAACAGGTAACGATTTCTCTGCCGATACTTATAGAAACAGTGATCTATTAGAATCACTACTGGAAAACCAGGACCCACCTAAAGAAGGTGTGGTAGAAGAACTGATACGTACGGAAGGAGAAAAGGAGGATCTGACTCCGGTCAGTCATGGGCTGGAACGCATTGCGGAAGGAGAAGGAGGAGAAGAAGAAGGAACAGATGTCATACCAAAAGCCACTGAAAATGTTGTAGAAGAGGAAGAAATAGCTGACTCGGAAGAAGCCGAGGAAAAAGAAGAAGAAGAGAAAGAAGAAACCAGAGAAGGAGAGACCGATCTGAAAGAAGCTGAGAAGAACAAGGACGCTACCACCAACAACACAGAAGAAAACACTCTGGATGCCAGAGAAGATGTCATGGAAGAAGCTGCTGAGACGGCACACACAGTGCTGTCGACCCTGAAGAAAAAAGTTCTAGAAGAAACTGAAAGTTTGGCTGTCATGGTTGGAAAATTGAAAGAAACAAGGAAAAGGAAGGAGGGAAAGGAGGCTAGAGGTCCCAGCAACAAAAGGAACAAATCGCATGTTAAAGAAAAGGGGAAGAAAGTAATTGCAACAAGGAGGTTGATAGATGAATCCACTGATGATGACCTTGAAGAGGTCCCTGCTGAGGAAGAAAGGAAGAAGAAGGCCCTGAAGACGGCCAAGAACACCATGAGTGTAACTTACGACAACGTGTCATTTCACTCAGCAGAAGGTGCAAAGAGGTGGGAGTTTGTCTTTCAGAGAACGGCGTACCCAGAGAAGACATTGTCAACAGAGCTGCTTGGGCTAAAGGCCATTATACAGCTCCTGGAGAAGGCAGAATTGATGAGAACCGTCTCCGACATTGGCAACCACTATCCCCTTCTGGTTAAAGAGTTCATTGCAAATCTGCCTACCACGTTTGGTACCCCAGATGCTTCAGAGTTTGATAAGGTATATGTCAGAGGCATCCGCTTTGACATCACCTCCGACATCATCAATGAATTCCTGGGAAGGAAGAGGGTTCGATCTGTGCCACCACCCGATCTGAGCAAAGTCCTCCGGGAAATCACCGAAGATAAGAGCAGAACATGGCCATCCAAAGGGACAGTGGCAGCCTCAGATCTGACTTCCAAGTACTCCATTCTCTTTCGGATTGGAGTTGCAAACTGGGCGCCCTCAACTCACGCATCATCGATCAAACCTGAGCTAGCAATCCTTATCTACCAAATAGGTACTGGATCTAAACTTGACTTTGGACAATTTGTGATTGATCATCTTGTTCGCCATGCTAGATCTCTTGCTGTGAAAATTCCCATAGCCTTTCCATCCCTTATCTCTGAATTACTCGTACATCAACACCCTGGCGTGTTGAAAACGTCGGATAAGGTGGGGAAAAGAGGAGGAGTAATTGTGGTGAGCCACAAATTGTTTGAAGGAAGGCATGCTCCTGATCTAGCCAGGCCAGAAGCCGCGACAAAGACCAGTAGAGCCACAAGTGTCGTCCCTCTCACAAGGACTACCAGAAGGGATGCCGTCATGCTCAAGCAAGAAATTGAAGTGCTTGATGAGGACATTGCAAACTTAAAGACGGCCCTGAAGCACCTCTCGCAGTGCCGAACTCACTGCGCCAACCTACTGCAATCCATGTCTCCTCCAGGCTCTGAAGATGATCCCACAAATGATCCAGAAGATGCTACCCAAGAAGCCTCCACAGAAGCTACAGAGACTGCAAGTTCCAACAGCAGCTCTATTTGAAAATTTTTATGAAATTCTCTAAACTCTTGAACTACTGAACAACTTTTATGGTTTGTAATATTTGGTGAACAATGTATCACTCTTGCTCTCGACAGCTGATTGAGAGCAAGTGTGAGTTATGTTTGGATTTATTTTGCTTATTTCCCGGATTTGTTGAAATATTTGTTTAAGTTTTGGCTCTTTTTGAGCCAGCAAGGGAGAGTAAGTTTAAGTTAGAAAACGCGCGTGATCACGACGATACAAGAAAGGAAGATAGAGACGACGCGAAGACACAAGATGCGACGATACGCGCGACGACACCGCCGATCAACGAGACGACGAATGCGACGCAAAATGCGACGAAGAATGCTGTCCTTAAAAATAGCCAAAGGGGGAGATTGTAGTTACGACGATTTTCGAGATTGGCTAATTTTGAAGGAACTGAAGAAACATGTTACAAAGAATGTCGAAGCATCTTCTACGACATCTTGTGTGACATTGTTGACGGCATCTCTGCAAGCATCCTGATCGACAGAAATCAGGAAAGTGCAGATTCGGCAGTGTAGCAAGAAAACGATTAGGAAAGTGCAGAACGACTCCTAATCTGAAAAGAAGAAAGACGGTGATTAAGAGGAAACCCTTTAGGGTTAGTACTCATCCACGATTGCTATAAAAGTTTAGGCTACCCCCTTAGCAATTGTGTGGTTCTTTATTTGTTTCCTAGCAACAATTTGCAAGGTTCTTAGACGTGAAGGTTTGCGGGCTGAGAAATTGCAGATTGAGCTTAGGATGTTGTGTATCACATAACTATAGAGAGTTAGGTGATTGAGGGTTTACTGAAAGTCGTGAGTTGAAGACTGCACGCAACCACCAAGCTTGAAGAAGACTTGAAGACGACAGAGCAAGGCGATTGCTCGAAGAGTGGAATCAAGACGTTCTTGGATTCAGGGGGAGACCCTGAGATAGATTGCACTGTAAGACGTAGCATAAAGTATAGATCTAGGAGGGATCACAGGTACTTGTATGTTCTGACGGATTACTGATAAGTGAAATCTTTCCACTAGGCTGAGAGCCCCCAGACGTAGGTGACGTTGCACCGAACTGGGTAAACAATCTGCTGTGTCATTACTTAGAGCTTTATATTTACTGTCCTGCTTTATCTACGCAAGAAGTCAGACACAACGTTATAATATTCTCTGTAACATTGTGTGTGGCATCTTGCACGACTGAGTGATCAGAATTTCATTCTCGATGTGCCTTCTTTGTTGTAGTCTCTTTGATATTCATTTTACCATGTAGCTTTGTCTTATCATAATACTTACTAGGGATGCACTCTAATAAAAACCATGTTTTACAAAAGAATATAGGATGGTAATTAATGATCCTAATAATTAGATTAATTTCATTAAAAATTAATTAAGTAAATGACAGAAAGAGTATTATTGTAAAACTAACCTATGAAATAAATAGAAACCCCACTACTAATAATAACATCTAAATTTACAAATCAAATCGAATATAATTTCTACAATTTCTCTAATGGTTCATGTATTGTTTCATTAGAACCCACATACACATCGTTATTAGTGTTGACTTCATTTTGAATTTATGTAATTTTTTATTATTATTGATGTTATTTTGAATTGTTGATTATCAAATTTCAAATTTGTAATCGGGTCATGTTTTAGTTGTTTCATTAGGATATAAATACACATGCTACAAAAACGAACAAAAACACGCACATAATTAGTCACATCATCGTTATTGTATATCATTTTCATATATTGCGTGTAATTATGACATAAAATTGTGTTTCATTTTCATCAGTTGTATTACATTTTCAATAACAGTTTTAAAACGTGTTTCATTTTCATGTATGTGTATACTAATAAACTCATGTGACTAACTAAAGAAATTAAACATGTTCAAAAAACATGGACTCGTGTAGAAACAAAACGTGCGACTAAATAAACAAAATTAGGTGCATGAAAATTTTTGTGAAAAATGATAGAATGACAACACTAAAAGTATTAATTTTGTTGGTAGATCATGAAATCGTGGTAACTAAACTCTTATGTAAATCATGTAATTTTACAATTAAAAACATGAAATCGAAAATAATTAAATAGTAAAAAATAACCGTACAACTAACAAAATGAAATTAACGAGGGTAAGATATAAAAAAGATTGTGTAAATATATAAGTAATCGTACAAACAAAATTAAGAAGTCAAAATTTGAAATATTATATCATGAAACAGTTAAAAGAAAGTGTAAATCTTGGAATACAATGAAATCATGAAATTGTGTAAATCTTGTATTCTTAAAAATAAATCTTGAAATAGGAAATAAATTTATTTAATTAAGTAAATCAAATCTTGTAATTAAAAAGAAAATAATTTAATGTATAAAATACAAATATGCCCTTATATGTATGTTAAAAGACAAAAATAAATATCAAGTTGTGAATAATTACATCCATTTGCAATTAATGAGTCATCGCAAATCCAAGCCATCAATACTTCCATCTAATTATCATAATTGATTCTTATATTCTCATCTAATATGTTTGTTTTTACTTGAATCTAAGCCTTACCTACTATTCAATTTGCGATCCAGAGCAGACCAAGTGTCATCTGAGTTTGATGATGTTGGTTTTGGAGGTGACGGTGTCTCATTTCTATCCCTTTTCATCGTTTGTCTCTTCTTCAATCTCAGATCATCTCTTCCGCGCTTCTGTAATCCATTTCTATGATTATGTGTTTCTTGTTGTGCTATTTGTTGAGCAAGCTTGAGAATCCATGGTACAAAAATTAGAAATGATGTTAGTTTTGATGAAATGTATGGAAAACTGTTTAAATATAAATTGAAATGATGTTAGTTTTTAGAAAGTTTTCCAAAAACCAATGCATGATTCAACTTGGTTCAGTTTCCAATGAGAAACTGAAATGCCACCTCTTTCGAAAACAGTTCCTGCAAGTTGAATCATGCATTGATGTTTGGAAAACTTTCTGTTATGAACATGTTTCGAGCATATTTATTTTATTACATAAGGTAAAATTTAACATAATTTAATGAAATTATTCATTAATGTTTAGAAAACTATATGTTAGGAGCATGTTTCAAACATATTTATTCTTTTGCAGAAGCTAAAATTTGACAGAATATGGTGAAACTATAAACGTGTTTCATATACTCAATGTAGAACAAATGAAATTTCAAGATGTTGGCACAATTAGAGAGTTTGAGTAGTCTAAACATGTTCTTAACAGTAAATAAGAAACAGTTTGAGTAGTCTGAAAAAAGTTTCAGATTGAAATTTAATTTACACTAACTGTTAGAAACATGTTTCAAACTTCGAAAAACTCTGATTTGTGTGGAACAAAATCTATTTATGAAAAATCACTGAGTATTTTGTGCATTTTAACTATTAAAAATCAAAAGAAGAATTGATTAAGTAAAACTTTTTTAATAGTATATCTATAACCAAAGAAAGAGAAATGAAATTGTCAAAGGGAAATTCAATGCCATTGAATAAAGCCACCGCTGAACTGAAAACTATTTTTTAAAAGAGATTATAAGGACTTAGCAATAATGGAAAGATTTTATTTTAGATACTTAACACGAGCAACTGATGAGTCCTCATATGCACCATTATATCCATGAATCATATAAGCTAGTCAATATTCTTGTAGTTCACAAAAGACATGGTGTACAAACAAAAATTAATCATTTGATATATCTATTTCAAAAAGTATACTAAACTTGATCATTATGCTGCATTACTTTATTTTAGAAACTTTCGACCACTAATCCAACTCGAACCACCCCTCCATTACTCAATGTTTTATCAACCACTTCTCCACACAAATGATTCAATTCGAACACTATTGAAATGAGGTGATTAAATGTATCCGCTTCTTCTTTCATCCATTTGTAAAATGAATTACTTAATCAACCATAATCAAATGATAATTGAACACACATAAATAAACACAATCCATCACATTCACCACAACACTAGCATGACAATTATTTGCATCATTTAATATCAAAATGTGAACAACATATAAACAAAAATGAAATTGAAATTGGAGCACAAAGAGACAAAAACCTTCCCGAACTGATTAAGTCGCACTACGACCTCATCTCTGAAGATCACCGGAAACAAATCGCTCCTTCCGGCCACATACGGTGATTGTTGTCGTTGGAATGATCAGCCAGGGCCTGTTGGCGATTGGAGTTGCCGAGCGGGATCTTCGGCGGCCACTGACGGTCCACGGTGGCTCTAATCGTCTCCAACTCGAATACAAACAGCAGGACGACGAGATCCTCCCCGACGACCTCAGGAAGCTCCTCTTTGTCTTTCTCATCTCCACTTCGTTCATCCTGAAGCCACACGAAGAAGACAACTTTTGTGACGCCGCCTGTGGCCGGACTCGCTCTCGCGGAGGAGCACACACAGCCGTCGACGGAGGAGGATATGCGGACGCATAGCTAAAGGAGGAGGATTGGAGGTGTCGAGGAGCATCATGATATTTTAGAGTTTTTAGTGTGTTACTTTTACTTATATATCCTTATGCGTATTATTTAATTTATTTTAATACTAAATTGGGTGGTTAATAGGAATCATTAGATCAATATCATATAATGAATAATATTTGTTCTAAAATTCTTATTTGAATGATGGTTTCTATGGGAGTGGATCCCTATCCTTAATATACCGTACAATCATTTCTTTTAGTTTTCTTATTTTCTTCTACCCGTTTAGACCTTCTTCAAATAGTGCCAAAATTTTAGCTACTGACATGCGAATCCTGAATTCTTAAGTAGGGGTGTGAAATCCATAGAACAAAACCAAGACATTTCAATTAGAGAAAATTGTAAAATAGTGCTCTATTATATGATATTTTTTGCAAAACAATGTTGTGTTGTTTGCTAATTACAAAAACGTGCTGAATTGCTTACATTCTTTAACAAAATGTGTGTATTTAAAATACGATGAAATAGCCCTCAAATTAAGAATTAGGATTTTGTAACATAATTTTAACTTAAAAATAGTATACTTAAAATCAATTAAAAAATTTGAGCATACAAATTTTAGTTGAAATGATAAAAATAGAAAAACTTTAAATACATATATTTTTAAAATCATTTTTATTTGCAAGGGTAATTCATTATTTTTATAAAAATATATATATTTTGCAAAAAATGCAAACAACACAATACATTTTTGTCATTAACAAACAACACAGCATCTGTTTACGAAAATGTCATATACTTAAAGCGATGGACTCCGCTACAAACATTTAGAACATCCGAACATTCTATAACCGTTGTATCGTTGAAGATTTGAGCGCGCGCGACAAGTGGCAAAAGGTTGTACAACAAACATTTTCAAAGTTCTAGATGGTCAACCACGTTCTACCATTTTACACTACATATTTACAAAGGTCAATCACGTTTTATTATTTTGTACTACATATTTTACTGGTTCGAAAGTTTGTACATTTTCACCTCGTCTGTACACAATTGTTGCACTATAATTAAGGGTGTGCACAAATGTAACACGGTCGAGCGAGATCCACTTGATGGTTTATTCGCATGAATAATATGTGGTTGTGCAACTATTTGGTAACTTGATAGTTCTTACCAACAAAGCACTACCATCTTCTATAAATAATTCTAGCAATTTAAAAGATAATCACACATATTTGTCTCATATTTAAGAGATTGAACTAGTAAGAATAATAACCGAGTGAAAGGATTTTTCTATGCTTATAATTATCTGTCAAATGCTATTCTAATCGTATAACATATATATCACCAAACAACCTATACATTTAACTATATACTATCCCAGTAAAGTTGAGTTTATTTAAAACAAAATTGCCATTATTTGTGTTGATTGATGCACACACCTCAACCACTCAATTTAAAAGTGCCCTATATAATTTGAATAGCAAATCTACCTCTCAAAGCATAATGGATATGTGTAATGACTTGAAAATGTGGACAGGTGAGCATGTTTGAGAGTTGGGGAACCCTAAGATGGATAAGCCATGTGGGTATGGTTTACTATATATATATATATATATATAATGCTTTCATTGTAAAGCTAAGGCACTTAATTAATTGGTTAACCAAATTATTTTGCTGTCACTGCCCTTGTGCTTGTCTTGTTTTTGGTATTATTTGGCTCAAAAGCAAGCTTAGCATTCACATGGATCCCAAACTTTATTGTCATGACAACATTTAAGCTACACTTGAATTATCTTGGAAACAAACCCTTAATTAGGGTTTCACCTAACCTAAAACTTTTGATTTAAATGTTACAGAAGTGAGACATTGACTAACTGTAACAAAAAAATATTCAAAATCATTATTCTCAGCAATTTTCGTAAATGCCGTCACATGTTATATAAAGAATGTCATCCTTATTAATAAAAGTGTTGAGAGTGAAGCGTACTTGGCGTTGTGGTCCAAAGAGGCTCTACTTGACCAAAAGTCAGAAGTTCGAGCCGATTTGCTTTTACATGAAATTTGAGTGGGATATGTTGCGGGCTTGGGTGGGTTGGCCTTCGAGCTTGTAAGAGTAGATAGGAATTAAAAAAAAGTGTTGAAATTAAGAGTTTTCTTATATTACACGCTGACATCAGCGTTGGGCTGACAAGTCTGCTGACGTGGCGGACCCAAAAAATATTTTTTTTTTTTCAAACTCTTGTTAAATCATTTTCCTGACAGGGTTCACTCCCTAATTTTATACACTAAAATCGTAAACCTCTTTCAAAAAGTTATATGGGTCCACAAAAACTCAAAATGGAGATGTTTTAATTGATTTATGGTGGTGGTGCAATTTGCGGGCTCACATGGCATAGAATTGTACTTTGGATGATAAATGAAAAAAATCTTCCCTTTTGTGAGAGGGAATATATGTATGGTGCAGAACTAGTGGATGCGAAACTGCTTGATCCGATCGACCGAATGTGGTACAAATGTTACAGTATAAGGTGGTCCAAATCTTCTTTTTAACAATAACAGTTGCTTCCACAGGAGATCACACTCAAATGTATATATTTACTATACTTGGTTATAGAAAACAAAAAATGCTTCTGAGCTGGTTTTGGAGAGGTACCCATATGGAGTTAAACTCAAAAGACTGTTTTGATTTGGCCCTCTTTTGAGGAAGAGAGTTGCATCATGTAACTGGACCACCTTCCCTCTAGTGCATCATTCACTACCACCAAATATCAAATATTGTAGATGAAATAAAATTCATAATTAGTCGTCACACGTTGAAAAGATGCAATTTTATTAATTTATTAATAAATTTTTTATGTTCTGTAGTTGCCGATTATTGTAAATTTAACACACATAAACACATTAACTTTATATTAAAAACAAGTGAATCACAAGAAAATATGAAATCTCCGTCCCCATTCGGAACTTTGAGAAATGCGTAGACAAAATTCATGAATTGCATGAATGGTAGAAGAACTTTAAAAAAGCACCAAGACGTCTCATATTTTGTACATGACTCAAGTTACACTAATGGCAGTAACAAGTATTGTTTTGTAAAATTGGGCATCTTATTTTGCTATTAAATTGAGGGGTATGTATAATTGCTGGCTGGGAATGGGATGACGATTGTGTGTGACATTGGCTCTCATGCCTCTGCGTAACAAAAAGGTGCAAAGCCTAGGCAAAGGCACATGTATTTTAGTTGGATGGCTACGTAACATGACCTCCCATGACATGCCAACTTATTAATAATATTCTATATGTTTCTATATTAATTTAAAACGACTAATTAAATAACACACATAACACCGACACATAATTTACACTTTTTTATAATTTGAATCTTTTAAAAATTTATTTTTCTCACACTCATATTAAAGTTAACTTTACAAGCTAGGGTGATAGAATAAATATGTACAATTAATTAATAAAATAAACCTAACTATATGTATAATCTAAGACACATACACATGTTTCTCTAACATGTACATATGAGTAATAAAAGAAATTAATTTAATTCAGAGGTATGTAAAATGGGACTTGTGTCAATATTTTTAATTTGTTACTTTAATCATAGTTTTAACTAATTACATTTTTGGCGTTAGATTAATAATCTTTTGGGACATCTCCCCTCAGAAGAGATGGAGGTCGTAGGTGTTAGGGAACTCTTTTATGGACAAAATAAAAGTATTGGACGGAAGTGCAAATAAAATCAGACTGCCTTAAAGTGGCGGTTCATGTTTAGTGCGAGAAACATGCCAGATATATTTTGGGGGTATCGTCAGTGACTGTTGTTGCATTCTCTCAACCTTCGAATCTGGTGTCTCTATCGTTTTTGCTCGTCGTAATAATAATGTCGTGGCTCATGAATTAGCTAGGTATGCAGATAATGATGTGGGGTCTGTTTCATAATGTGTTGCTTCAGTTTTTTAACGTAATGTTGGAATAATTGTTCTTTAATAAAATTCATACTTTTTAAAATAAATAAATAAAATAATTTATGGGAATTCCCTTTTGCCCCTCCTTTTACGGGATAAAGGGTCTTTAAGGAAGTTTATATTAAAAGACAAAATTAATGCAAGTCTCTCTTTACTTATATTTTAATCATTTGTGTCCCAACTTTCTCTTGTTTCAAACACATTTTTGCCTAAAGGTTGGTCTTCTTTGACAAACCTACCATATGTTTTCAAATATAGTATAAACTTTCTTCTATACCAACAAAAGATATCTCCCAAAAATTAATTAAATCTGATAACTTACATCCTGATTTTTATCTGAATTATTGAACGGTGTGGATCTTCTCAATTTCCCCGAACTCTATAGCTCCCGCCGGCAGCACCTAGGTACATTTCATCATCATTCATAAACAGCATATTTATTTTGTAAGATATAGCAAATCCGAAAGAAGTAAAAATAAAATAAAGAGCAGCTAATTACAAATTAATAAAGCCAAATCCTTTTCCATCTACACCTCTGGCATCCACGTCACTTGCTTCACTGTGTACGTCATGAAAAATTAAAAAGAGTCGGCGGGTCCACTAGAGAACGGACCGCTGAGAGTGATCCACGTGGAAAGTCGAGTACAGGTGGCGTGATTGAGGACAAGATGATGGGTAATTAGGCTGATACGTAGCCAAGTGGCCGACCTTGTGGATACGTAGAGACGCAAACAAGATCCAAGGTAGCGTAAGCGCCAAACTCACCCATCCGACGGCTCTGGACCGTCTCAGCTGCTCCGCTTAATCTGGACCGTCTCAGCTGCTCCGCTTAATCTGGACCGTCCATCTCCCCCGCATTTGTTTATGCGACCTTTACTCTAGCCTTTGCTCTCTGCGTTGTTCAATTCTAAGTTGCAGGTCGCTACTCAGCTCTCTCTCTCGAAAATTTCCGGTACCCATCTTCGAATCCAACAGTGAAGCTCCATTTCTGTTCCCTGAAATCCCCAATTCCATTGCATTTTCTTCACCGACCCATTTCTGCGAAAATCGATTACTCAGCTGTGAATGGTCATTGTAATGTTGATCTTCACCGTCAACGCCACCGATTCGCTCCCCCGAGAAAGTGGTCGGTTTCATCTTCTTGAGCAATTGGGATCCTCATTTGGGTTTCTGGGTTCTTGAATCAGAGGTGACCCAACAATGCTGGTACCGCCGTGGCTGGAGTCGCTGCTGGGCACGGCCTTCTTCTCCGTGTGCAGGACTCACGGCGACGCCGCACGGAGCGAGTGTAACATGTACTGTCTCGATTGCAACGGCGACGCCTTCTGCTTCTACTGCCGCTCGTCCCGCCACAAAGACCATCAGGTCATTCAGGTGATTCAATTAAGCAGCTCATTTTGAATTTCTGATTCATAGATTGATTTGGGTTTTTTCCTCATAAGTGGTTGGAATTTGCAGATAAGGAGGTCTTCGTATCATAATGTGGTGAGGGTTTCTGAGATTCAGAAGGTTTTAGACATAGCCGGAGTGCAGACCTATGTGATTAACAGTGCGAGGGTTCTGTTCCTGAATGAGAGGCCACAGCCCAGATCAGGGAAAGGGACTGCTCGTATCTGTGAAACCTGTGGGAGGAGCCTCTTGGACACTTTCCGATTTTGCTCCTTGGGCTGCAAGGTAATTAATTCGATCCGCCATTTTCGTGTTCTTGCTTAATTTATCATGTGCCCATCACCAATATAATTATGAATGTGGATGGAATTTACTTCACATTGCATTAGGTACGATGTTGCCATCATGATGGGCGCATCGTTGTTGTCGTCGTCATTGTGTTTTAATTATTAGTATTGGGTTAAAGTCAGAATTTTTTGACATGGGATTTGAACTTTTGGTAACATTTGCTTCAATGGATCGGATTGGATTGATATTTATGTGTATTTTGTTGGTTTTGGATGACTTGATTAGCTAGTGGGGATAAAGAGAAATGGGGATGCAAGCTTTACCTTAGAGACCAAGAACGAGGCTGCGATGGAGAGAAGAGAAGGAGGGGAAGTGATTCCTGGAAATGCAAGGAGGTTGTTATTGCAAAGGGAAGAGGAAGCATTGTGTGAAGGCTCACAACAAGACATTTACCCGCCCACACCTCCTCCTCCCCTATCGAGCAATGCGAGGAGGAGGAAAGGCATCCCTCGTCGGGCTCCATGTGGGTCCTGATTGCCCTCCACGATAAGGTTCATTTAACTACCCACGTATATGAAGGTTGAAACCAATAACCTGATAGTTATTACACAAAGTCTCTGTCATTTCTCTCGCACACTCTTGTGCTTAGTTACTTGCTCCTCCTCGCCCCAGGAAAATGGGTTCCCTATACATGGAGGGGAAGGGAGGACTCTTAAAAGGGATGGTTGGTAAGTTTCCCTTTAGGGATTGGGACCCTCATGGGAACAAATCCTTGGCTTCACTCAATAATGGAGGAATTGTTAATTTCATAAAGCAAGGTGTGTACATGTCAATTAAGAAATTGGAAAGCCAAGTCTTTGTAGAGTCCATTTTGCAGCTTTCTTGGTCCCATCGACCACATGGGTTCTTTACATAAAGAAACATATATATCTCTTTCTTTCATAGTGTTTTGATGTGTGTAAATGGTGGGTCTATAATCATCTTCACATTTGGTTTGATTGGGAAAATTTCTCTTTTGCCAGGTTTAAACTTTAGGGTCTAGTGTCGAAAGTGAAATAATTTTTGGGCATGAATGGATTTTTGGTACTTTGCTTTTGTAATTGCCACGAAAAGGTGAAAAGCAAGTGGTGAAAGAGATGCGATGGATGGGTGCGTTTTGTTACATTTCAACTAAAGGAGCCAAAAAAGTTGGTGGGGCTGATGCGGATTGATGGATTGTTTGGATGCGGATCTTACAATGTGCGCGCGCGCGTCTTTTACAATTTCACGTTTCTTTTTGTCTTCTTTATTTTCTATCCAATGTTAAACGAATCGATAATTAGTAGTATTTGAGGAAAATGAATTATCCTTTATGATTAAAAACAGTAATAATGAAAAAACATAAATGCAGAGGGGGTGGAGGAGACGAAGGCCTGTTGCGGGTTCTTCTGAGAAATATCCATGAAGATATTGTTGTCTGCCTTAGATTGCAAACTCTAAAGTCATTTCTACTAAATTAGATTTGTTAAATTTGGGATCTCTAATTTTTTTCCCATAACCAAAATCGATAAAAACAGACAGTTGAAAATTTTGAAACACAAAATTAGGAGATTTGCTAAGGATCGTAGAAAACATGAAATCAGTTTTATGGTAGATATAACTAGTATTAGGTTTGAAGACAAATAGTCTTGTATTCATCAACGAGAGTGTATATGTACAAGTATACATAGAGAAAACTAGGGCTATTGTTAACATGTCCACTCAAAGTCAAAATGGTGGCAAAAAACCAAGATTGAGTGTGTGAAGTAGGGCTGAGCCGTCCAGGAAGTAGTGCCTTCATGAAAATATCTGCGGTTTGATCATTAGAGGAGATAGAGCGGAGAGTGATGGTGCCTTGCTTGAGATGATGTCATAATACGTAACAGTCATTCTCTACGTATGTTGAAGGAAGACGTCGTTATTGTCTAACTAGAAAACACTCTGATTGTCACAATAAACAGTAGTAGCAGCTCCGTAAATAATACCCATATCATGTAATAACCATCGTAACCATAAGGGTTCAAAAGTAATATATGTGAGACCTCGATATTCTACCTCAGCACTAGAGCGGGTAACATATGTTTGTTTTTATCGTTAAAAACAATAATAATAAAAAACAAAAATAACTGTTTTTTATTATACGTTGACAAACACAGAAATAACATATAAAACGAACAACTTTTTATTCAATTGATTAAAGTATTCGAATCAGCTACATAACTATAATCAGCATTCATCGAGGTTCTAGGGCAGGCCCCTAGCGAGTTATAAAGGGCTGGCCCCTTCGTAGTCCAAGAGGATGGCCTATGAGGGTGGTCCCTTATACCCCGTCATGACTTTTTTATTTGGTCCAAGCAAAAAAAAAAAAAAATCCTTATCCGAAGTCAATTTATCAAACTGATTTCGAGTGATACAATCTATTCCAAATAGAAACCACCAAACACATGCATTCGACCGATCATATAATCATTATACATCAATCGATTTATGCAAAATCATACAAATTATGATATACTCTAAAACATATTATAAAACGTTTTCAATTATGTTTTTTCTCAGTTTAATAAACATGTATAAACCCTTCATACACATCATAATACATACATATCAGTTCAAAAAAATATATTGAACCCAATTCAATACAAAACAGAAAATTTAAAATTTAAATCATGCACCAAACATCTCATGTTAACATGCAGTTTCGATTAATCCTCATCGCAACCAGACTTTGATACCACTGCAGGGAATCGTGGGATCTCAAGTACAACGGAAACAAACACTAACCACGATTTTGTCGGGGATCCATGCAATCAGGCGATTAATCAAAAAAAGATTGAGAATGATTACCTCTGGTTGATTCCGGTTTGTACGAAAATTGCTGAAAATTTAGGCGTCTCTTCTCGGTCCGCCCTCTACCAGTATCCACACGAACACACCTTTAGGAATCGAAGTGGAAGTCTTTCTAGAACTCATTGGTCAATGACGCGCCCGACAAGTGCACCGGTCGTTCCAAGTAATATCGGGAGTATTACGTCCCGGAGTTATCGATCCCACAGGGAGAGTGTTGTCTAAATAATGTGAACACTATGAGATTAGGAACACTATGTGGGTCTAGTCAGTTTTAGAAAAGGTAGTGAGAAAACGAATCCAAATCACACAAAATAATCTCACGAAAAATATGCAAATAATAACACGAACACCAAATATATTAAAGCGATCAGGGAGTCGGGATTTTGGGAGATATATCATTTTACCAATTTTACCGGATTTGATCATTAATTACGGGAAAGCGATTTTAAGAAACAGAATTAAGTGTCAAGAACTCCAGACATGTCCCAAACATATCTATTGTTTGCAAGGGTTTCGTCTAATTAAAGTAAATTAGTCAGGTCATTAACTAAAGGGAAAAGCACACTTTTGTGTACCTGAATATACACTTTTGACACTTTCATACCCTAACTTTTTTTTTCTCTTTTTTCCATACCTGACTTTCATTCTGGACAATTTACCCATAAAATTCTCAAAATACCGAAACTACCCCTGGTCTAATGGAGAGAACCGGCCAATTTTTTTAGAGAGTGAGAAAAGACGAAATTACACTCAACTATTCACCAAATTTTCAAGTGAATGCCATTGGACCCTCCTACTTCATCAAAACAGAGCATCGTGAGCACCTCGTGGATCGCCAGAGCATCGTGAGTATCGTCGTCGCCGGAGCTTACCTGCTAGGCTTCGTACCTGGTGACCGGAGTTGGTGGAGGTGACCGAAGTTGTGCCAAAATTTTCACTCGCCGGAAAATATGTTCCGGCATACTTTCCGGCGAGTGAAAATTTTGAATTCTTGAACTCATTTCTTATTCCCTCTCTCCCTCTATCTCTTTTCTGGCCATTCTGTGGAGACGATCGTTGGAGCACCGCATTCTACCCTTTTGGTCGCTGCCCATTGCCCACCTGTCGATGCTCGCTGCCCACCTCGTCGATGCTTGCCATTTTATGTGTGTGGAGGATGCAGAAGAAGGACCATGGCCGGCTCCGGCGAAGAATCACCGGAGAAGACGAGAAGGAGGGGTCGAGACGGACACCTTGGTGGAGGTGTTCTGGAGGCCTCGTCGGTCTACCGTGCTCCCCACATGCCGGAGAAATCCCGACGATGGATGCCGGAGAAACGCCGGTGAGGAGAGGGTGGCGGAGGAAGAGGAGAGGAATAGTTGAAAGGGCGATTTTGTCTTTTCACAGTTTTTATTTGGACCAGAATTAAACCATATTTAAATTTGGTTCAATTCTGGGGTATTTTGGGTATTTTGAAATTTTTGAAGAAAGTTGTCCCAAAATGAAAGTAAGGTGTGGAAAAAAGAGAACAAAAAGTTAGGGTATGAAAGTGTCAAAAGTGTATATTCAGGTGCACAAAAGTGTTATTTTCCCTTAACTAAAATATCTAATTAGGGTCATCTTAAAGGTCATGTAGGAATCTCCATCCTTTGGGTTGGTACCCTATTAACGTAAACTGTGCCCGCGACATCTGTATCCCCGTCACATATTATAATTACAAAGTCGTCACAAATCGAATTATAACCCCAAGATACACCGTGTAAGTCCGTCCCCTTAATGCTACAATCCACCTAGGTCGATTGCTATCGCCTCTCTTTCAAGATTTGATCTAAACTCAGGCCTACCCGGGAGAGCTAGCATTAAGATCACATTCAAAGTCTCAATCCATTTCACAAATCCAATAATTTAACCTTTAATCCATTTAATTAATCAAATTTATATTCCCGTTCATCTATTTCCCCGACCTAAATATTTCGCTACTCATGGTATTGAAAGCACAAATCATCGAATCCATAGCATACAAGTTCATTTCTAACATGCAATTAATCCCAAGCATAAATCTCATGAACAAAACTTCAATTATATTTTTTTAAATCAAACCCAATTCAATCATTCAAATTCCAATTACAAACTAAATAAAAAAACCCTAACCGACTCTACTACCAACCTCAATTCTGATAACGTATGGACCTAGATCAAAAAATAAGTTCAAAATTAGTATTTTAATTTATATCTTTCCCGGCGAGTGTTTGAGCAATATCTACCCGGGTATGTGGTCATCAAAAACTATATAAAACGTTTTACCTGCAAGATTTTGCCAAACACACGCTGGAAAGATTTACACACATCCTGGGCACGTGACAACATACCAAGCGAGATTTTTCAAACACTCGCCGGGTACATTATTTTAATCTATATAATTTAGAATTCCCTTACAAAAAAACTATTTTATTTCGTATCAGTTAGACAGGGTTTTAACCGTTCACGGTCCAAAATTGTAGTTACGACGGTTTTTGGTGATTGGCTTATTTTTAAGGAACTAGAGAAAATGTCATAAAGAATGTTGAAGCATCATATGCGACATTTTGTGTGACATAGTTGACGACATCTCGGGCAAACATCCTGATCGACGGAAATCAGGAAAGTCCAGAGACTCCAGAAAGTACGAATACGTTTAGGAAATTTCAGAACGTCTCCGATTTTGGAAAGAAGAAAGACGGTGATTAAGAGGAAACCCATTAGGGTTAGTACTCATGCTCGATTGTTATAAAAGCTTAGGCTACCCCCTTAGCAATCGTGTGGTTCTTTTATTGTTTCCTTGCAATAATTTACAAAGCTCTTAGACGTGAAAGTTTGCGGGCTGAGAGGTTGTAGATTGTGCTAAGGATATTGTGTATCACCATAACTATTGAGAGCTAGGTGATTTTGTGGTTAGGGTTAGGAATTTATGGTTAGGGGTTGAGATTTGGGGTTTAGGATTAGAAAATAAATTTATGTTATAAACGATTTTGTTTCAGGATTGAAGGTTGCGGGTTGCGGTTTATAACATGAATTTAATATGTAACCCAAAATCTAACCCTATACCATCAACGATCTCAAACTTAACCTTAAACCCCCAACCAGTTTTGTTTATAACATAAGTTTAATTTACATTATGAGGTATTCACACTTTTCATTGCTGAGGGTTAGGTTTAGGATTTAGATTTATAACATGAATTTAATTATATAAGTTATATAATTGTAAAAATATTACCTTCTAGCCGGCGAGATATTGGTCAAAGTCTCACCGGCAAAGAACTAAAATTTAAATACAGTTTAATAAATGAATTTTATAATTTTAGATATAAATTCATAAATTTTATATAAACTAGTATGTTATGTTATATGTGATAAACCTTTAGATGGTTTGGAATTTGTTTGGTATGTATAATATCCGACGTTTGTTAACAACTGTTGAATGGAATTCGAGTAATCTCTATCTAATCATGATCGATCACCCATGTTCCCGTGGTTTGATTGTAAGGGAATTTATATTATATCACGTACATGTTATTTAGAACATATTGAACGGTTTGGATTTGATAAAAATTATTTGCATCATTCGAATGTTCGAAAATCAATGTGTTTAGGGTTTAGGATAGGGTTTACCTTCCTAAACCTTAAACTCACGCTTTTACTGGAAATGGTTTATGCTGAAAATGGTTTTTTAATCTGACTCGATTAATATACTAGATGTGCCTAAATTTTAGTCAAATTTGAGAATGTCTTGACTTCGATTAAAAAATTAATATTTTAATCTATATCTTTTCTGGCGAGGGTTTGAGCAATATCTCGTCGGGAAAAGTTTCTAAAAAAATATGGGTTAAGGGATTAATTATATAAATTCGAAATTGTAAAAACCTAGCTGACGAGACTTTGATCAATATCTCGCCGGGAAAAAAGTGTGTACTCAAACGTTGACCGTCGATCACTCAAACTATTTCGGCGAGATATTCAATATATCGTCGGGCTGGTTTCACCAAACCGGCGAGATATTCAAATATTTCGCCGTGCTGGTTTGACCAAACCGGCAAAATATTCAAAATCTCGTCGGCTTAGGTTTCACCAAGCCGGCGAGATATAAGTCTCGTCGGGTAAGTTTCACCAACCCGACAAAACTGATCAATATCCCGCCAAAGAAGACCAAATATGTAATAGTGGGATTAGCATTTTTTTTCCACACATTGGTATTGTTTTTGTTTTCTTTATCGTAGTAATTTACTACAGTAAAGTAAAGAAAATCAGCTCATCATGGTGTTGACATGTGCCAGCACGTGGGATTCAAACATATTTCTTCGTTTAATTTGTACATTAACATATATTTGTAAATAATTTTATAAGTTAATTACACTTTACTGCAATCTTGACTGATTTTATACCTCATTACACCTGCTATCAAAAGTTTAATTCCATATTAGTTAGTTACGTTTTTTACACTTTACTCTAATATTGTTAGAATTTAGACGAAATTTTTTTTAAATATAAAAAGTCAATATTGCTCTCAACCGTTCATTAAATTTTCAAATTGATGTCATTTTTTTCAATCTCTAATTTTTTATTTCTCCCTAATAATGTGTAATTATCCGTCCAAATCAATTCTCTCGACAATCTTGATTTCTTCAACATCACCATCAAACTCGTGTGTTCAAATTTTAGTCAGAGAAAATTTAATCAAAGCACAGAGAAATATCAACCTTGGAGTAGATGCAAAATCTCTTATACCTTTTTAATAGTTTCATAATCAACCATAATTTAGATATGAGTTCGTTGATGATTAAATTTCTAACATTTTGTCTTTTGAATCACTAAAAACGGAGTACTGTAGGTAAAACTTCAAAAATATTCAATTAAACCTTGAAAACTCGTTTTATGGTTTATTGGAAGTTGAAGATGGAGAGAATGTCATCTTCTTGAAATATTTCAGTTGGCATTTACGTTTCATATAAATAAAAGTAAATAAATTACCAATAACTTAGCCCAGCTCAATGGCGAGACATAAGCAAACTATCCCAAGTTTTAATTCGGGTAGTGAATGTTTTTTAAGTAAAGGTTGTGAATAATGTTGGCGTTTAAAAAGTATAAAAATTATGATGTTGGCAAAAATCTAAATCATGGGTAGACACACCTTAATCACTAGGCTAGCATGCTTTCAAGTTTTGGTTTCATTTTCATTTATATAATTCGTAATTGTCGACTAAAAATATCAACACAATGTTGTCATCTTCGTCTTTATCCTCCTGTAGCAACCCGGAAAAGAATTTTGTTTAACTTTCAACTGATTTTTTGACATGACATGACCTACAAAACTTCGTTTTCAGTGTATCAAAATCCAAAATACTCGAAATTCAATTGACAACGTATCAATATCTTAATTGTGAGCCAAATATTGAACCAATAGAAAATGCACAAAAATATTGGACTTCCTAACTTCGTCTTCCTATAAAGCCAAAGCCAATTCAAAATAATGTAGAGATTATGTTCAAAATTTATTTACAGAGGAAGGTATTGAAGTTGAGGTAGAATCAATGTACCATTGAAATGGAGAGCTCGCCATTGAGATGGTGATCATGCGGAATACAGGAATGGAGAGCATGTGTAAAAAAACGTAATTAACCGATATGAAATTAAACTTTCTATAATAATCGTAATGAAGTGCAAAATCGATCATTACAGTTACAATAAACTACTAATAACACTAATTTTATTAATAACAATTTTTGTTTAAAAAATTTCTGAGAATTAGAAGAAACATTATTTCGAGGTGTGCATGAACTGACTCGGGATAATCAATCGCAATCCCACTCTGATGTCCATCAAGTACTCCAGCCAGTGACACTCCGATGGTACATAGGCTCTAGGCCTTATGACTCCATCTTCCTATATTAATCGAATTGGTCTCTTAAATTAAAACCCCATCTAACATATTTTCAATAGCTCCATTAATTAGTCTCTATATATTCAAGCAAAAAAAAGTTATTTTTATGCAAGTAATTATTATTATTAATTAATTGAAAAAGTAATGAAAAAATGAATGAATATATATAGCTACTCTGATTTGTCTACAAACAAAAAAGAAATGACCCAATATGAGTATGATTAAGAAGAATTAATAATGAATGAGCTAATTAATTAATAAGGGAGAATACCATTGGTTGGTCCCATCCGGAGCTGGCCGAGGGACCTCAGCAGCACCGTGGACATGCGATCTAGCTGCCTAATCTGCGCTAATTTATACGACCTGCTCCTCATCAGCACCTCTCTCAGCGCCGAGGCCGAGGGCGACGTAGGCGTGGACGATCCCTTGTGGTCGCCGTCTGTGTGCACGTTAATCGTGAGGAGATAACACTGATCCATGGACAGCGAGCGCTTCAGCAATCCCTTGACCAGCTCTCGCTTCGCCTCGAGAGGCAGGACGAAGGAGCCGGCGTATCCCCCTGGAGGCGCGGCCACCCGATCGTCGCTGGAGATGGCCCCGCTGGACTCCCCTGAGCTGGTGGACGTGGAGAGGACGGGGACGATGGGGGAGCGGCAGACGGGGCAGGAGGTGTGGGCCATGAACCAGCGGTCGATGCACGGGATGTGGAATGCGTGGCGGCAGTTCGGGAGGAGGCGCACGGTGTCGCCGTCCTCCAGGTCGGCCAGGCAGACCACACACTCGCCCTGGTCGAGGCGGAACAGATCGGGCTTCTCGCTCGAGTAGGACAAAATGGGGATGGTGTCCAGGACCTTCTCCTCCACGCCGCTCAACTCCACGTCCGGGACGGGCTCCGACAGGCTCGTCTCCGTATCGGTGGCGACGCCGCCCAGCCGGCTCTGCCGGAGGCGGAGGCAGAACCGGACGACGATCAGGTGGTAGGCGATGATGGCGAGTGACGTCGCAACGATCCCGGCCATTGAGATCAGGAGAGGCGTGAAGTACGATCCCGGCGGCTGCGGCTGAGTGCCCAGGCTCGACATATTAATTTAGAGCTACCTCAATTCAAGTGTGTGGGATTGGAATAATTTGATTATGTTGTTAATGACGAGTCTGGGATTGGAGAGAAGCGTGTAGTTATGGAAGAGGGTGAATATATATGCGGAACAGTGGGAGGGGGAGGCAACAACAGAGGTTGTTCGTTTGGTTCCCGAGAAAATGTGGGGTTGGGATGACACGTGGACGTAGCAGTTTCGGCTGTGGAAGCTCACGATTGTGGTGAGTGAGACAGAATAGGAGTTGCTTTGTCCTCACGTGTTTCTTACATTACATTACATCTTACAAAACTAGACAACGAGGAGCACTGGGCCTTTCCAATTTATTTGAGGCCCAATCAATCTCACACCTCTGGTTCAGGATGTGCATTTTGTTGGCTCGTGGCCTTCGTACGTATATGTGAATAGAAGCTCAAGTAAAATATGTAGATTTAATTTTGAGAAGAAGGGAATGGAGGCGTTGCTTGGTGAAGCAATGTTTACGTAAAAGTTCCCATGAACTTAGGGTAAAATTATGACGAAAAGGTGGCTATGCCTCTCGACGGTACTAATGAAATTCCCAATCGAATCCATATTTACTATGAGTAGTGCGATTGATTAGCTTTTCGATTAGCTTGATAGCGAGCACAAACACCAACTAAGAAGGCTATGTCTGGTCGACTAGCAGTGAGATATAGGAGACTTCCAATTATGCTTCGGTAGAGGCTCTGATCAACAGGTTCACCTAAATCATCGTTGGTGAGCTCAGCGTGGCAATGGGAGTTCACTTGTGGGATGTCTTTTCCAGTCCAAACTTCTTCACAATATTCCAGGCATACTTGCTTTTGAGAAATAAAAATGCCGTCCTTCATCTGTTTGATCTGGAACCCTAGAAAATAGGTTAGCTCACCAACCATGCACATTTCAAACTCAGATTGCATTTGTCGCACAAAATGTTCCACCATCTTGTCTGACATTCCTCCAAACACAATTTCATCGACATAGATTTGAGCAATCATGATGTTACTACCTTCTTTCTTAACAAACAAAGTTTTATCAACTTCCCCTCGAGTATAGCCGATCTGAATTAAGAACTGAGTTAGGCGATCATACCAAGCCCAAAGTGCCTGTTTGAGACCGTAGAGAGCTTTCTTAAGCTAATAAACATGATGAGGCGAGCTGGGATCTACAAACCCCTTTAGTTGAGCAACATAAACTTCCCCATTCAAGTAATCATTGAGAAATGCACTTTTCACATCCATTTGAAATAGTTTTAAATGTAGATGACAAGCAATGCCAAGGAGAAGTCTGATTGCTTCAAGTCTAGCAACAGGGGCAATGGTTTCATCGAAATTCACGCCTTCTACTTGTGTGTATCCATGTGCTACGAGTCTAGCCTTGTTTTGAGTGATATTCCCAAGCTTGTCAGATTTATTCTTGAATATGCACTTAGTACCAATAAGATTGACATGATCTGACTTGGGTACTAGTTCCAAAACAGCATTCCGCTCAAATTGAACCAATTCTTCTTGCATGACACATACCTAGTATTCATTGTCGATAGCTTCTTGCACATTCTTAGGTTCAATTTTTGAGATAAAACAGAGATTACCTATTATCTCCCTATAGTTTACAGGAGCCTTTTGACGAGTTCGTATACCTTCACTGATGTCACCAATCACCTCATGAGCTGGGTGATTCTTCTGAACCCTTCCAGAAGGGATTTTTTGTTCTGTCGTAGGTGAGGGCTCTTTGTCAGAAGTATTGTCATGCTCTTCTTCAGGTGCTAAGTCATAAACTTCGTTGGTATCATCTGTCTTGACATATGGAGTACTTGAAATCAATTCATCTTCGTCATTAGGTTATTCATAATCATTATCATTAACGACCACATTTATGGACTCCATCATGGACCTGGTACGTTTATTAGAAACTTGAAACGTTCAACTGTTCCTAGAGTACCCTAAAAATATACCTTCATCGCTTTTGGGGTCCAATTTGCGTCGAGGATCTCTATCTATATGCTAATATATATCATACCGCACCAAAGACATGAAAGTGCTTGACATTTGGCTTTCTCCCCCTCCATATTTCATAAAGAGTGATAGAAGTACCCTAGCCATTTTCTGAAAAGTTCGATTATTTCTTTCCACAATCCCATTCTGTTGCGGGGTGATAGGAGCGGAGAATTCATGAGCTATTCCTTCAGCATCACAGAAGTTAGCGAAACTTATGTTTTCAAACTCTCTTCCATGGTCACTCCTTAGTCTGACCATTTTTCCAATGGTTTCTCCTTTCTCCCTCTGGACTCTGTGGCACAAGGCTTTAAAGACGGAAAACGTGTCAGATTTTTCTCGAATAAAATCAACCCAAATATACTTGGAGAAGTAATCGACACACACGAAGACATATTTCTTTCCTCTAAGGCTCTCGACTTGCATTGGTCCCATGAGATCTACGTGCAAGAGTTCCAATACTCGAGATGTGGTAAGATGTTGCACCATCTTGTGTGACTTCTTGACTTGTTTGCCTATTTGACATTCTCCACATGTTTTCCCTTCAATGATTTTTAGGTCAGGGAATCTGACTACAGCCTTTTCGGAGACAATCTTTTGCATGCTCCTGAGATTTAAATGTCCAAACTTTTGGTGGCAGAGCTTGGTTTCCTCGGCCTTGGGTAGAAAGCATTTGGTGGATAGGGGAGATGAAGCTTGTGACCATAGGTAGTAGTTGTCTAAAGACCTTATTCCTTTCATGAGTTCTTCTTGGTGTTCATTCAACACTACACATTTTTCACGATTAAAATTGACAAATAGGTCTAAATCACATAGTTGACTGATACTTATAAGATTAGCATTCAGTCCTTCAACCAACAAGGCCTCAGTTAGACAAGGTGAGCCGGGGTAGTTGAGCTGTCCTTTTCCTAGGACTTTAGCTTTAACACTATCTCCAAAAGTAACATAGCAATTTGAGCATGGTGTCAAGTTGGCTAGGAATGACCGATTACTGGTCATATGTCGAGACGATCCACTATCAAAGTATCAATCATTACTGGTAGAGGCTTTCAGAGAAGTGTATGCAATGTTAGCCCGATACTGTACCTCTTTTACTCTCCATTCTTTATGAGATTGAGTTTTCTTGATAGCAGTCTTGCGTTTGTGAGATCTCCTCCCATGTAGGTGATAACAGAATGGACGTATGTGACCCTTTCGTCCACAGTGATGACAGACCTAGTTAGGTATGTTTCCTTTTGATTAACCCTATAATTGGTGCTGAAGTTGCTTCTTTGGCTGACTGTTGTTAGATGTCTGTGACATCTGTAGTGACATTTGGTTAACAGCCTTTTGAGAAATAAATGTAGTATGAGATGATGAACCTTTATTGGAGTAGCCAAGTCCTTGCATGTTCTTTGCTGGTTTTCCAATGGATGAGATTTTGTCCAGAGTATCAGTACTAGAGTTCATCATCTTAACAGTTTTGGTCATGTGCTCTAGTTCCCCATTTAAACGTGCGACTTCTCATTTGAGATCAACAATGGTTTCGAGGAGTCTTGTCTTGTCTTCATTAAGGGAGAGAATGAGAGCGTTATGTTTTTTAAGTACCTGGGACTCTTCAAGCCATTTGACATACCACTCATTATACACATTATTGAGGGTATCATTTGATAATTCATCATCAGAAGCATTTTCCTTCAAAGATTCAGTATATTTGTTGACATAATCAATGTTATAGGAAGTAGACGGCGTAAAGGCAACAAAGTTACTTGTCTGTTCAGAGTCGATGTCTCTTTCGTTTTCATCGGATATGGATGCATTGAAGCCCTTCTTTTTCTTCTTCAGTAAGTTGGGACATTTCTTCTGGATATGCCCATAGCCTTCACACTCATGGCACTGAAACCCTTTTCCTAGTCGATAATCTCTTATGCCATCTTTATTGTTCTCAATACTTTTGAAATTTTGGCTGAAGGTTGTCTCTGATATCTCGCGTGACATTTTTCCTCTCCATTTGATTGAATCTTTTCATGACCATGCTAGAGTTCTTGGCCATCATGGCAATTGTATCATTAATTTCATTGTCTGAATCACAGTAGACTTGTTCTCTCTGGCCATGGGTGGAGCTTTTAAGAGCTATTCCTTTGTGTTATTCTCCATTGTTGGGAAAGAGAGCTCGAAGGTCATAAGTGATCCCATTAGCTCATCGAACTTTAGAGTCTTCAGATCATGAACTTCTTCTATTATAGTGATTTTCATCTTGAACCTTAGGCTTAATGCTCTTAGAGTCTTCCTAACAAGGTCTTCGTTGGTCATAGGTTTACCAAGGGAATATGACTTATTGGCACGATCTCTAATTTGAACATTGAATTCCACAATATTTCGTCTTTGTTCATGGTGAGGGCCTCAAAGTTTGTGGTGAGATATTGGAGTTTTTGCTCTCGAACTTTAGAGGTTCCTTCATAGGCAACAACAAGAATATCTCAGGTTTCTTTAGCACTTGTGAATGTGTTAATAAGCCTGAAGACATTTTTATTGACTCCGTTGAATATAGCGTTGAGTATTTAAGAGTTTCCTAAGGCTTTCTCATCTTTTGTGGGACTCCAGTCTTTTCCGGCTTGGGGCTAGTAATATTGCCTTGGGCATCGGCAAACTGTGGTTCGCTCCAACCATTGATTACACCCTTCCAAATTTTATTGTCGAGAGATTTCATGAAGACACACATCCGAGCTTTCCAATAACCATAGTTAGTTCCGTCAAGTACTGCAGGATGATTGACCGATCCTCCTTTTCTTGAGATGTCCATATATGCTACACAGAATCAATTTTGCAAGAAATCACCTAAAAGTTAAGGTGCCTCCTCTGATACCAATTGAAATTCTGATTAGTATCAACACCAAGATGTCGAACACGATATTGTAACACGTGGTTCGACAACTTGGTAGATCACAGATAATGAACAGTAAATAAATAAATAGAAAACAAAAAGACACACGATATGTTTACCCAGTTCGGTGCAACATCACATGCGTCTGGGGGCATTCTGCCGGTGGAAAAGTTTTCACTATGTGGTAGCCAATAGTGCAACTCAAGCATCAACTCGTAATCACACAAACCATTTTCCTAGCTACTATTACTACACATGAATTACCTAGACCAGGGACTCCACTGAATTTGAGAACTCCTCAATTCCACTCTTCGAGCAAATGTCTATACTCGGTTATCGTTGTCTTCAACAGTGTTCGCGAATCTTCAATCACGTAAGAACAAACCCACAAATCACCAACACTCAAATTCTCGAATGATTTTTGGTGATCAACACCGTTTCATCAAATCAATCAACCTCTCAACACGCCGGTTTTGGATGGTTAAGAGTTCTGAGTATTTAGCACAAAGAACGTACAAGTTGCTAAGGGGGAGGCTTCTACTTTTATAGCAACAACACATGCCTAATTCGTAACCCTTTAAGTAGACCAACTCCGGACAGGAAATTCCATTACCGCCATTGGATCTTGGAAAATTAGTGTAACCGCCCTGAAAGTAATCTTGACGTGTTTTCTTCATGACAGGAAGTTTTCTGAACTTATACATATTTGATTTCCTTTGTCGCCACGTTTCTGAGAAACGAATAGGAAAGATCGAAACTCTCCTAAAATTGAGCACATGATGTCACTCTAAAGGATCTGCATCATGTTGGTCTGACATATTTCCTTGCACTAAAAATAATGTCAATATTAAACGTAACAACACATGTGATGGTCACGGTGTGGTCCAGATGTGGTCGGAGGTGTGGTCCAGATGTACATTTTATTATTTTTTGTACCAAGTGTATTTTAAGTCTTTTAGGTATTTTAGGGGTAGATTGTTTTATTCTGATAGTTAGTGTACTAAAAAAAGAGAAAATATAATTAAGGTCAAAGTTGTATATTAGGTTGTATTAAACTGTCACTTCCCCTAAATTTATTTTGATTAATTTGTGTCTTCATGTGGCATGTGCCTCGAACACATATGGTCTTCAGCATATTCACAGAAATTACTATTCTAATGATCTATTTTCGGCTTTACACATGAAGACTGTTAGATGTGGGTAATCAACATGAATCAAACAAACAATTATGCATAATGGAAACAAATATATGATAGTACAAATACATTAGATAATGCTTCTCTTTATCAATATGGTAATATAATAGACTCGTAAATCAATATAACTTGAACTTAAATTTAGGGGTGTAGACGAGTCAAATCGAGCCTCGTTTTGACAGGGTTCGGTTATGTTCGTGAGAAAAGTGTTTCTGCTCGAGCTCAGCTCAGGCTCGAAGAGCTTATGCAAGTAAGCTCGGATTCGGTTTGAAATAAAATAAATAAGCTCGAGTTCAGGTCTATTCGGTTTGCTTAAATTTTAATACAAATATTCATTAAAATTAAATAAATAAATTATTTATTAAATAATAAATGTGCCAACTTCATATTGACTCGACTTGATTCTGCTAGTCTAATTTTATTATAAATATTTATTAAAATTTTAAAAATGTACTAATATAAAAATATAATTAATTAAATATTAAAAGAGCCTGCTCGTGAGCCTATCAAGTCTTAAAAGGTTAGGCTCGAGCTCGAACCAAATATTTAACGAGCCGACCTCGAGCGGCTTGTTTACAACCCTACATGAATGAAGGATGAGATAGAATTGGTTTTCATCGAAACACGGTATTCCGTTTTCTTTAAGATGATATTTGCCTCGTATGTGCAACTGTCTCTCATGATACAACATTTAGGTGAACTTGAACCATGTTTAGAGAGTGATCAAAGAGGAACAAACTTGATAGAAAAACGACGGCTAGGATTTTCAACGTATTAATAGCTATAGCGAAGAGTCAATTTTAGAAAAGAGAATCCTTTTAAGGTAAGAATCTTAAGTCTTGTAAGAAATGGAAAGAAAAATTTACCAATTGATTATTGTGAGAAACTAAGATTTTAGAAATTTTATTTTCATTTAAGCACAAAAATTAATTATTAATGGCTTTTAAACCTAACCGGGATTGGCAGGCTTTAAAATTAATTATTAAGATCTAGTTTGCAAGCTAGGTAAAAACTTGTAAGGTCTAAAGCAAGCACCAAGACAGTGGTACTTGAAATTTGACGATTTTATAATGAGGAGTGGATACACAAGATGTGTCGTGGACCATTGTTGCTATGTCAAGCACTTCAAGGGATCCTTCATCAAATTATTGTTGTATGTTGATTACATGTTGATTGCAGGCTCTAACATGGTGGAAATCAACAAGTTGAAAAGACAGGCGTCCAAAGAGTTTGCGATGAAAGAATTAGGTGAAGCGAAGCAGATACTCCGTATGAGCATCAGCAGGGATCGATCTGATGGTAGTTTGAAGTTATCACAAGAGAAGTATATTGGGAAGATTTTGAAGAAGTTAAGTCTCCAAGATGCCAAGGTTATGAGTACACCGCTACGAAGTCACTTCAAACTCACTCGAGAGCAATCACCTAAGACGGATAAGGATATGGAAGAAATGACTAAGGTCCCTTATGCATCGGCAGTAGGCAGTTTGATGTATGCGATGGTATGCACAAGGCCATACATTGCGCATGCAGTGGGAGTTGTTAGCAGATTTATGTCTAATCCAGGAAGAGAGCATTGGGAAGCGGTCAAGTGGTTGTTTCGCTACTTGAAGGGGACTTCAAAAGTTGTACTACACTTCAAGAAGACGGACGTGATCCTAGAAGGGTTTTCCGATGCAAATTTTGGTGGATGCTTGGATACAAGGAAGAGTACTACAGGGTACATCTTCACCTTGGGTGGCACAACAGTTAGCTGGATGTCACGACTCTAGAAGAGTGTTGCTCTTTCAACCACAGAAGCAGAGTACATGGCTATTTCAGAAGCTGAGAAGGAAATGGTTTGGTTGAAAAGTTGTATGGAGGTGTTAGGCAAGAAACAATCAGACTGTTCTTTATATAGTGACAGTCAGAGCGCTATTCACCTTGCCAAGAATCCCGTGTTTCATGCTAGCACGAAGCATATTCAGTTGAGATATCACTTCATCAGGGGGTTGATGAGTGATGGTAATTTGTCCTTAAAGAAAGTCCTTGGGTCAAAGAATCCCGCAGATATGTTGACCAAGGTGGTTACAACTGAGAAGCTGAAGTTATGTATAGCTTCAGCCGGCCTTCACGGTTAGTGAAGAGAAGGCGTCACACTAACTCTAGAGCTTACTGCGGAGATCGTTGGGCGTGTTACTGGACATACATGATTGAGGGTGAAGACGTGTGTAGACAGTCTCCAAGTTGGAGATTGTTGGGTTTGTGGAGACTTTCCTATTTATTTAGGGAAGCCACAATTTCCTAATTGTATTAGGATAATGAATTAGAAAAGAATTCCTAATTGCAAAGAATTAGGTATTCTAGGTCTTTCTTAATTCCCCTTAGTCTTTCAATATAAATACATGTACTTGTAACCCCATAATTATTCATGAGTTGAAAGTAATAATAATAAGAGAGTAGTGTGTCCGTGGACGTAGGCAATTTGCCGAATCACGTAAATCATTGTGTTCTTGTTTGATTGTTCTTTATTTCTTTTGGTTACTTTTGCTAGAGAATTGTTCCACGTTGTTATATACCCCAACAACTGGTATTAGAGCCTAGGTTCGTGGCAAGTGGGAGCAATGGCAGAAGAAGAGAAATCAACAAGGTCGACGGAAGGGATTTTGGATTCTGGAAGATGCAAATAGAGGACTATTTGTACCAGAAAAGGCTACATGATCCTTTGTCAGAGACCAAACCGGAGAAGATAAGTCCGAGCGACTGGACGTTGGTAGATCGGCAGGCTATGGTGCGGTGAGATTGAAATTGGCAAAGAATGTTGCATACAACATCATGAAGGAGACAACTACTTACAGACTCATTAAGGCGCTATCAAATATGTATGAAAAGCCGTCTGCATCAAACAAGATATATTTGATTCATCTATTGGTTAATACGAAGATGAACGAAGGTGCTAGTGTTACTGATCATGTGAACGAATTTAATACGATACTATCGAGATTAGTGTCACTGAATATTAAATTCGATGATGAGATACAAGCCCTGTTGTTGCTATCATCTTTGCCTGAAAGTTGGTCAGGAACCGTTACAGCAGTTAGTAGCTCAACTGGAACTACTAAACTATTGTTCGAATGAGTGAGAGACTTGATTCTCGGGGAAGATATCCGAAGAAGGAATCGAGGAGAGTTGTTTGGCTCGGTGTTGAACGTAGAAGGGAGAGGTAGGAAGTTTGAATAGGGAAAAGTAAGGGTCGTGGAAGATCGAAGACTAAAAAGCAAGGCACAAACACAACTTGTTGGAACTGCCAACAAACTGGTCACTTCAAAAGTTATTGTCCAAACCCGAAGAAGGAAAGCAAGCATGACAACTCGATAAATGCAACGGAGGAATTCGAAGACGATGCTTTGATCAGTTGTGTAGAGAGTCCAGTTGAATCATGGATCATGGACTCAGGTGCGTCCTTCCATACTACCCCTTGTAAGGATTTGTTAGTGAACTTTAGACCTATAAAAGGTAAAGTTCATCTAGCTAATGATCAGATGGAAGAGATCATGGGCATAGGAGATGTGAACCTCAAGACTACCATGGGTACGATTTGGACGTTGAAGGATGTCAGGTATATCCCCACTATAAAGAGAATGTTGATCTCGGTGAGTCAGTTAGACGGTTTGGGATACAAGATAACCTTTGAGAACGGCCAATGGAAGGTATCAAAAGGGAATCTGGTCACAGCTCGCGGTTGGAAGAAATGAACTTTGTACATGGCGGAGATGCCAATGGAGAGGGTTAATGCAGTCACTGATGGGGCTAATCCTTCAACTCTATGGCACCAAAGGCTTGGGCATATGAGTGAGAAAGGGGATGAAGATGCTAGCTTCAAAAGGGAAGATTCCAAAGCTGAAGAATGTGAAAGTTGATTTTTGTGAACCATGTGTGTTCGGAAAAAAAAAACGGGTAAGCTTCACAAACGCAAGGAAGGATCCTAAGAAGACGAAGTTAGAAATGGTGCATTCAGACGTGTATGGACCCACAAAGGTTACGTCGATAGGACGATCTCAATATTATGTCACATTCATTGATGATTTCACAAGAAAAGTATGGGTTTACTTTCTAAAGCACAAAAATGAAGTATTTAATACATTTAAGAAGTGGAAAGCTTATGTTGAAATTGAAACCGACTTAAAAGTGAAGTGTTTAAAGTCTGACAATGGTGGTGAGTATAGTAGTGATGAGTTTGAGGATTATTGTGCTGAGTATGGTATACGGATGCTGAAGACTGAGCCTGAGACACCTCAGCATAATGGTGTTGCTGAGATGATAAACAGAACGCTTAATGAGAGAGCGAAGAGTATGAGGATTCAAGCAGGATTGCCCAAGAAGTTCTGGGCGGATGCAGTGAGTACAGCAGCGTACCTCATAAATCGTGGACCCTCAACTTCTTTGAGATTCAAGATCCCTGAAAAGGAATGGCATGGAAATAAGGTAAATCTTCAACACTTGTGAGTCTTCGGTTGTGATTATTATGTGCGAGTGAAAGATTCTGACAGAGATAAGCTTGATCCGAAAGCAAAGAAGTGTGTATTTATTGGCTACGGTTCTGATGACATGGGTATAGATTCTGGGATGAATCAAAGAGAAAAGTCATCAGAAGTAAAGATGTCACATTCTATGAGAATTATGCACACAAGGATCACTGCGGGGCAGAATCAGATGTCACAAAAGAAGGAGAAGACAAGGAAGAAGCATTGTTGGAAGACTTTACTGAAGATGATCTTGCAGGCAACAGTCGAAGTTCAGTGCACATAAATAATGAGGAGATAGTACCGACTACCCCAATGGCTGAAGTGAGGAGATCGAACAGAGTTACGAGACCTCCCGAACGGTTCTCTCCGTCACTACATTATTTGCTGTTGACTGAGACTGGTGAGCCTCAGTGCTACACAGAGGCAGTTCAGATGGATGATTCAGTTAAGTGGGAGTCACCCATGAACGAAGAGATGATGTCTTTTGAAAAGAATGAAACTTGGTCGTTAACTAAATTACCAGCTGGGAAGAAGGCTTTACAGAATAAATGGATGTTCATGGTCAAGGAAGAATATGATGGCAGCAAAAGATACAAGGAAAGGTTAGTGGTCAAGGGTTTTCAGCAGAAAAAAGGCATTGATTACAACGAGATATTCTCTCCAGTAGTCAAGATGACTACTATCAGACTTGTGTTGGGTATCGTGGCTGCAGAGAATCTTCATCTAGAGCAGCTAGATGTGAAAACTGCGTTCTTACATGGCGATCTTGAGGAAGACATTTACATGGTACAACCACAGGGTTTTCGGATAGCTGGAAAGGAAGATCTAGTTTGTAAACTGGGTAAAAGCTTGTATGGTCTAAAGAAAGCACCAAGATAGTGGTACTTGAAATTTGACGATTTTATGATGAGGAGTGGATACACAAGATGTGTCATGGACCATTTTTGCTATGTCAAGCACTTCAAGGGATCCTACATCATATCATTGTTGTATGTTGATGGCATGTTGATTGCAGGCTCTAACATGGTGGAAATCAACAAGTTGAAAAGACAGATGTCTGAAGAGTTTGAGATGAAAGACTTAGGTGAAGCGAAGCAGATACTCGGTATGAGTATCAACATGGATCGATCTGATGGTAGTTTGAAGTTATCCCAAGAGAAGTATATTGGGAAGATTTTGAACAAGTTCAGTCTCCAAGATAGAGTCGGGTCAAAGTCGGGGTCGGGGTGACCACTACCCCTCCCGTTATATGTTAAAAAATAATGATATTATATTTAAAAGAAAACATTACCAACTAATTAATCTTAATTAGGTTTCTCAAAAGCAAATTATACCCAAGTTACAAATTTTATTCGTTTTTTTTTCTATATATATCTCTATGTTAGTTTTGATTTTTCGTGCAAATATGGTTTAGTGAGTTCTCATAATTTGTTTTGGTTGCACAGTGAGAACATTATACACTATGATTTGAAGACTTCAAACACGATGTTGTAGTAGAATTTAAAAAAAAATTAGAATGAACTATAAATTAATTTGTGATATTGCAATGGTTATTTCTTTAAAATTAGAGAATGTGACTTGAAATGATATAAGTACTTGCTTTATATTTCATGAATTAATATAATGAGAAACCACCTAATTATTTTATGGCAAAAATATGTTTTATTACATCATGTTTTATTCATAAATATTGTTTGCTATTTGTATGTAAAACTAATTGAATGACGATCATATAATGTAGAACGGGTTGTAAGAGAAAATGTAATAACGTCTGATTTTGGGATGGGTCTGGGACTTGCTAATTACTCGTACCCGTCGGGACGGGTTTTGGGACGGGTTTGAAAGAAAAATATTGGGGAATGGGACGGGTTTGGGACAGGGACCTAATTTTTGGGTTGGGTATGAGATTACTACACCCGCCCCAAACCCACCCCAGTGACATTCCTACCTCCTTTGTGATTGGTACGGGTTCTGGGACGGGTTTGAAAGAAAAATATTGGGGAATGGGACGAGTTTGGGACAGGGACCTAATTTTTGGGTTGAGTCTGAGATTACTAGACCCGCCCCAAACCCACCCCAGTGACATTCCTACCTTCTTTGTGATTTTGATTTTCATAAACACCTCCATATGAAGGGACTTTTGTTCAAAATAATTTTTATTAATTAAAGTATTTACATAATCAAGTTACTATTGAAACTAATTACAAAATTGTGTTTGGGTCCTGCAGTCAAGCCAAGTGTCAACCACATATGAGAGGTACGTTTTTTTTTAATTTTTTTTTCTGTAGCAGCCACTATATACTACAGTAAAAGTCAATATTTTTAAAAAAAATTAGACACGCCCATAAAACGTGCCAGCCAGTAATATATAAGAGTTTTTTTTCCGAACACCACTAAAAATAATTGTTTTGAAATTTACAATAATATCTTTTTATCAGCAAAAAACTAATATTTAATATTATAATTTTATTAAAATATATTATTATCAATTATTTTACCTGATATAATTATTACTAAATTTATTAAAAAATCATTACAAAATAAAATTCTTTCAAATTTCACGACCTCATCACCATCTTAGCGTTTAATAAAACTTGTTGGGAATTGAAAAATAAGAATAATTCATTTAAATCTCTAGTTTAGGTCGGAGGTGAGGAAGAGAAAAATTTACTGTCGTCTTTGTCGAACAAGAGGTATAAAAGCAAGCCTAACCGTCCTGCGAAGTTGTGTGATTTTAAAAAATCATTTTGTAATTAATTTTGATAAATTATTAATTAATAATAATTATATAATATGAAATAATTGACAGTGATATTTTTAATATAATAGTATATATTTAACTATTAACATAAAATCTTAATTAATAAATTATCATCAAATATTAATTCTTTTTTATGTTAAAAAATTACTATACAATTTAAAATAAATATTTTCTTTTAAAGGTAAAATAAGTATTTTTAGTGGTGGAATAGTAAAATAAAAAAGAAAATTTATCCTATTACTAATTGACATGTGGCACACTTGTGTAATTATTTATTCAAAATATTTGTACTATAACAATAACTGTTTGCTACAGTATAAAATAAATGAAAATTATGATTGATTGACACGTGGGTCTCAAAACACAATTTGATAATTACTTTCAATAGTAACATATTTATACAAATACTTTAATTAATCACAATTTTTTTTGAAAAAAATCCCCATATGTAACTCCCGTTCTTAAATATCTTTGTGTTCCATAGAAGATTTTTTTTTATTAATTCCAACTCATTAGTTCTATTGCTTTTATTTTGTAACTAGCTCACTTTCCAATCCCTTTCTCTCAACCATCGTCCCTCTCTCTTCTATCTCTCTCCCAACCAAACAACGAAAATTGCAAAAACTCATCTTTACCTTCCTTCTATTTTCTTTGCGACCCCTTTCTCTTTGATCGCCAATTTCTTCTTTCCTTTACTTTCTTTAAAATCAATTTCATATTATTAAAGCCTTCTTGATTTCATTCTTCATTTTTCTCATTGATTTCTTCTTGTCTAGCATTTTTGTTTTAATCTTATTGCAATCTGATTTTGTTTGCAATGAGTAACCCAAAATTCAACAAAAACTAAACACAATTTTTGAGAAATAGTACTTGGAATCAACCCACCATTTGAGCCACTGAAACTGATTGCCAGTGCTGTGACAATTGTTCAGCCCAAATCTCTAGTTTTCCCTCACTGACATTTTATCATCAACCAAACAAAATCAAATGAATCAGATCCGCCATTTTATCATCAACGACGAACTACATATGTGGGGAAGGACGATATAGTTTTTTTGTGGAGAAGGACGAGAGTTGTCAACAGAATTTTCTAGCCGAGAATTGCGTCGACAAAATTTTGGCGAGCAGAAAACACAGAACTCGGCGTCAGATGGTGACCATAGGGAGATGGAAAGTAAATGGGTGCAACAGTTTAACTTCTCATGGAAAAAGCTATTGGTATTGAGTTTTTTTGGTCTCATTTACAAGAACCAAACACCAGTTTCTTGAAGAACAATCATTTCTCACCAACTGTCACTAAACTAACCAAACCCAAACCACTATTGTTGACTGATATTGTTGTTGTCTTCAAAACAAAGCCAAACCACTATTGTTGATTGATATTGTTCTTGTCTTTACACAATTTCTGGCTCAGGCAGCAATGAAGAACCCTCGAGGAAGAGGAAAGAACATAGGATGTTTTGCCTTTTTGATAAAAAGTAATAGTGAAACAAGTTAAAATGGACGGAATAACTTGTAAAAAAGCTCCAACTAATTACACTAAATTGTAATTAACACTTTTATTTTGAAGATTGACACAGTGCTCTGGATGGCACTGGGGCGGGTCTTGTAATCCCAGACCCGTCCCAAAATTTGGTCCCTTACCCCGAACCCGTCCCATTCTCAGAGATTTTGCTATCTAACCCGTCTCGAAATCCGCCCCGATGGGTACGGGTAATTTGCAAATCCAAGACCCGTCCCGAAATCAGACGTTATTCCAATTTTCTCTTATAACCGATTATGTATTATATGTTCATCACTCAATTAATTTTACATATAAATATTAAGTTATTTATGTATGAAACGTGGTGTAGCGAAACATAATTTTGCCAACAAAAATAAGTAGGTAGATACTTATGATAATGTGTATGTAATATAAAGCAAGCACCAAAACAATTTATGACACTAACTAATTTTAAAGAAATAACTACTGCAATATCGAAAATTAGTTCAGGGTCTATTCTAATTTTAAAGAAAAATATTACTGCAACATCGTGTTTGAAGTCTTCAAACTCTAATGCATAAGTTTTCTCACTGTGCAACCAAAATCAATTATGAGAGATTAATTAAATGTGTATGCACAAAATTAAACTTAATAGAGAAGTATACGTTGATAGAAACAAAAAAAGGAATTCCTAACTAGGGTATAATTTTTTTTGAAAAACATAGTTAAGATTAAATAGTTGGTAACATTTTCTTTTAAATATACATATAATATCATTATTTTTTAACATACACCGGGTCGGGGCGGGTACTGGTCAGCCCGATCCCGACCCTTACCTGACTAGATACCCATTTGTTTGCCCCATTACCCGTCCCGTTACCCGAAATTGTTGACCCGCCCCGCTCCCAATACAGTTGGGTCTATGGGTTACCCGTCGGGTTTGGGTATTTTTGGCATCCATAAGGGCGACTCAATCATTATCGGGCCTTAATGCAAAAAATTACAAATGAGCCCTTTTTGTTATAAAAAAGAGGGAAAATTCCACTTAGCTACCCTAAGGTTTACCACTTTTTCACTTACCTACCCCGAGTTTTCATTTTGACTTGTGAGACACCTGAAGTTGTCGGCTTTTTCACTTAACCCAACGGTGTTAACTCAAAAAAGTGAAAAGTCCAAAATGCCCTCCATTACCTTCTCAATTTCTCTAATAGATGGAGGGTATTTTTGTCTTTTCATTTACACAAATAAAAAATTAATTTGATAATATAAAAAGACAATTTTACCCTCAAATAAATAATAATTATATCTTATGGGTGGAGGGTTTTTTTTTCTTTTCATTTAAACAAATAAAAGAAAATAAAAAATTAAAATGTGAAATGACAATAATGTCCCTGTCTTCAACCTTCCCTTTCTCCCTCCGACAAGGCTCCGGCGAGGCTCCCCGGCAGCTCCAGGTTCGTCGCCGGCGGTGGGGTCGGGCTGGGCTGGTCGGGGCGGAGGCGGAGGTGGGAGGAGGGAGGCGGAGGGTCGGAGCAGGTCGCAGGCGGAGGTGGGAGGAGGGAGGTGGAAGGTCAGAGGAGGTCGCGGGCGGAAGTGGGAGGAGGTCGCGGAGGTGGGAGGAGGGAGGTGGAGGCAGAGGCGATATGCTCGAGCTCGGCCCTCCGCCTCCGCCCAGAGCCCAACCCCACCGGCGCCGCGACCTCCTCCGATCCTCCGCCTCCCACCTCCCACCTCCGCGACCTCCTCCCACCTCCGCCCGCGACCTCCTCTGACCCTCCGCTTCCCTCCTCCGACCTCCGCCCGCGACCTCCTCCGACCCTCCGCCTCCCACCTCCGCCTCCGACCAGCCTAGCCCGACCCCACCGCCGGCGACAAACCTGGAGCTGCCGGGGAGCCTCGCCGGAGCCTTGCCGGAGGGAGAAAGGGAAGGTTGAAGACAGGGACATTATTGTCATTTCACATTTTAATTTTAATTTTTAATTTTCTTTTATTTGTTTAAATGAAAAGACAAAAATACCTTCCACATATTAAAGAAATTGAGAAGGTAATGGAGGGCATTTTGGACTTTTCATTTTTTTGAGTTAACACCATTGGGTTAAGTGAAAAAGTCGACAATTTCAGGCGTCTCACAAGCCAAAATGAAAACTCGAGGTAAGTAAGTGAAAAAGTAGTAAACTTTTGGGTAGCTAAGTGGAATTTTCCCTAAAAAAGAAGACACCATAAATTAATTGGGGCCTTTATTTCCATACGAAAGCCTTTATTTTTGGGCCTTCTTATTAAAAAATTGTATAAAGTATTAGGATATTTGAGCTTATTTTGAGTAGGACTAAAGCACCCATTTTAAGTGTTTTAACATATGAAATTTACAATTTCAATCCTATTAAGTTTGATGATAAAAAAGACTATAATAGACCACTCAGGCCTAATCACGGGGCTTATGACGTTGACTTAAGTGTGTAATTCTAGAAACCCCCTCATTTATATTGAGCCCTTCAGGGTTATTTCTCTTTAAGCCTAAATCGACACTAGTTTGAGTCAGTCTCTCACAGTAGAGGTGAGCATGGGTCAGGTTACACTATTTATTTGACCCAATTTGAAATAAGCAAGTTAGAAATATGAGGGGCTATTAACCAACCGATAGAGGCAGAATCCAGTGGGTTGGGGATGAGCTGTTTGAGCTATTTTTTTAATCTTTAAAGCCCAAAAGCAGTTATAGATTAGCAAAAGCAATTTGAGGCGGGCTGGATGGTGGGATTTAAGGCGGGCTGTTTGAAGAGGGTTAGATTAAGGTAGGCTTATTGAGGTAGGCTGCTTACCCATATCTCAAGGAACCACTTCATTCAATCTAGGCCAACTTGGATGAGAGAAGTCCATGTTCTAAGGGAAAATGTCACTTATCACTTAACTCCCTCGTGATTTACGCGTTTTTCACTTAGCTCCCTCGCCCGACAAATGTATTATGAGAGACCCTCGAACTTTTCAAAATTCTCACGGAGGCCCAACACCGTTAGTTTGCTTGTGAAAAGTCCAAAATATCCTCAGCTATCTATCAAATTTTCAAAAATTTGCCATTGATTCCCAAAATGTGTTCATATCACCTGAGCTTTGTCGATCATGGTGGAGCCTGGCTTGCGGACGTCCCAGACCCGGACGGTGCAGTCGCCGGAGGCGGAGGCGAGCACGTTGGCGTGGTGTGTCCCTTGGAGATTCTGACGGAAGGGTCGAATTCATGCTAGAGTTGGCCAGAGAGTTCTTGAACCAGCACGACAATGGACTCGGGCTGTAAAAAGGAAAATTCGAGGACTTGCTAGCCCAACGACTTGGCACCACCTCGTTCCATCCGACGACTATCACCGTCTCTGATTGGGTTTTCGGGACTTCAATGGGCTTTCCATGGCAAAGTCCCATGAATCGAATACCGAAGAATTGGACCCATAACAAAGAATCAATTTGTTCACGCTACACAAAATCAGCTCAAAATTGCTGATTTTGTGTAGCCTCGAATCTATGCATATACAAAATTTGAATCTCATTTTTTTTTTAATCAGTACTAAATTTGAACATAATATTGGTGTAAACAAGTTGGTACTTAAATTTTGAGAATTTTAGAGTTTAAATCACTGAAATTGGACTTTTTAACGCAAAAATAGGTCAAAAACTCTTGATATACGGTGAAAACAATTTGCAGGTGGCAGAAGGTTGAAGATGGGAGGTGCGATGCCGTTTCGTTTATATTTACTTTATATATAATATACATATAAAAGAAGGATAAATCAAACCAAATCACTAGGTGGCCTAGTGGTCTTGCGCACGCTTACCAATTGGGTTCAATGGAAACACCCAACCACTGAGACAATTGAGAGTTTTTGTTTATAACTTAATTGGTATATGTAAAAACCATAAATAAAAACTCAAAAACGGCGTCGTTTCCTTCATCATCAACCTCCAGCCCACCTGCAATTCGTTTTCAACACCCATCTCGAATTTTTGCCCTATCTTTGTCTACAAAACTCCGATTTGAGTGATTTAAATTTCAAAATACTTGATATTTAATTGCCAACGTTTTCATACCAATATTATGTTCAAATCTAACACTAAACAAAAAAGAAAAAAACGAAATTCGAATCTAACACTAAACTAACACGAACTCAGAGCTCGCCTCCTCACCGATTCAAAGATGTGCCTCGCCGGAACGCCGTTGACCACCGAGGACCCGACCTGCCAGACCTTGTTCACGGCGGTGCTCTTCTCCGGCACCTGTGTGAATTCCAACAAACAGGGACTTCGATGTCGTCTTGAACCTCCAGCATATGTGAGTTTTTCCGGCCAAACTCAGCGAGTCCCGACGTGGATGTTTTGGTTGCCTCTGCAGTTGACTTCATCGGTCGCTGCCTCATTCGCCGTGACCTTGACCTCGACGCCGTCAAGCCTTCGCAGTTGGACCAGATCTGGTGTTGTTTTTTCGTGGTGGTGGCGGCAGCGGTTGTTCTTTCCGTCGACTCAGGCCAAGAAGTGAGAAATCGTAGAGGACGATTTCGAATCGAGGAGGACGATCCGTCACTGGTTCTAGAGAGATAAAGAAAAGATTTTGGATCAAACCTGAGCAGATAAGATAAAGGGCATTTTTGCCATTTTAAAAAAAATCACACCCACATGATAGTCACGTGATAAAAAACTAACACCGTTGGGACTCCGTGAGAATTTTGAAAAGTTCAGGGGTCTCTCAAAATGCATTTGTTGAGCGAGGGAGCTAAGTGAAAAACGCGTAAAGCACGAGGGAGCTAAATGACATTTTCCCATGTTCTAACAATTATATTGACACACTTACCAAGTACACAACCTAATCTCTAATAGTGATTTTTGGGGTCGGTGGACCAAGCTTTACCAACGAATAAAACACAACAAAAGAACTCGACGCGAACCCATCGACGGCCAAGAATTTATACATCGACTGCCATGAATCGGCGTCGGTGGCCACGAATCGGCGTCCTCGGCAATAAATCGACGTCGGTAGTTACGAATCGACAACCACCAGCCACGAATCGCGAGCTCCCTTTCTGGCGATTGGAGCGAGGAGATCCGATTTTTCCTCTAATGGCTACTCTCTGATAACGTTGATTTTGGGTTATTGCTTCAACCTCCCCTCATATACCTGCATTCGCGAGGGTCCCGTCAACGCGCTTCAAGGCCACTGTCAACTTCAATGGCGCGATCCTCGAGACCTCTCTGCCAGGTCGAGCAATCTGCCGAGATTGCCCTCAACTCCCTCTCCAACAGCGGCGACAAATCGAAATCCTAGGATAAAATCGGCAACCTAGGTTTGAGTTTTGAGGATTTAAATTTGTTGTGTTTATTTGAGTTCTTAGTCTTTTGTATTTTAGTGATTCCAGATTTGTTGTTGATATGGGCTTTGTTTGTTTAGGTTTTATTAGTTTCAGTTTAATTGATTTAAACTCGTCTCTAAGTTTTGTTGTATTGCTATGGGTTTATGATTTCAGTTTTAGGAATAATCTTGACTGACACTATGAGTGAGAGGAAGAGAGACATAAGAGAGAGAACGAAGAAGAGAGAGTGACGGAGGAGAGATGAGTTTTTAGAGGAGGGCACATTGGTCATTTTCCATGATATTTTCAATTTGTTATTCGAAATGACTAAAATATCCTTGCATTTATAACTTTAAGTTATTATTCAAGTGAGGGTAAAATAGTCTTTTCATATTTACTGATAATTATACATTTGGAACTTACACTACAAGGGCATTTTAGACTTTTTACAATCAACATCAGTTAAGTCTAACGGAATTTACCTTAAGTGTAACATAACGAAACTTCGGGAGTGAGAAAAAAAATTCAAACTTCAATATAATGATCTTAGAATGAGTTTAGGGCGGGTACATTGATCCGTAATTACCCCTTTATATAATTCTCTATTTGATTGTTGTCAACGTTTTTTTCCTTAATTTGGAAGAGGTTTTATTGCATCGAATTCATGCAGACATTTAAAATTGAATTTTATTGCCCCATTAAATGTCTTGTTTTCTCAAATATTTTATATATTCTACATATTCTTTATATTTGAGAGAGATTGATATACAAAAAAGAGTATGTAAAAAGGTATTGTTTCCATTGATGTCGATATAAGGTTTTCGATTTTACGATTAGAAAAGCTTCGGTTTGTTGTTCGTCTAATCAGTGTGAGTGCTATTTATAAGTCTATTCTATTTTTTTTTCTCACTCTTGAATTATGTTGTAAGCTCTAGATTTTGTTGTGTAAGTAAGCACATGTTAGAGAAGTAACTGTATTAACCTTAGAGGCAACAGACACACAATTTCCACCAAAGTGCAACCTGAGAAATTTCCGTAACTTACATACTACGACATAATTCCTTCTCGATTCTCAATTCCAATCATATACTCTAGAATTGTTCGTCGATATGGACATCCAAATTCTAACAATCACCTCACACAAATTGCATCTTATTGTCAACAAGCAAATCTTTTTTTTTTTTTTTTTATCAATTTATATCGTTCACGAGTTAGTGCTGTAGAATGAACTATTTAAACTGTACCTATGTGAGATCCGAGTATAGTAACTACACAAATTAAAAAGAGATTTTGAAAACACCAATGACATAACTAATTAATTATGGTTGCTAAGAATTGACTGGTGAGGTTTGACCTGCAACACATATAAATTAATTAGTGTTAGCTAGATTACACGCATTTTGCATAACAATATTGGAGGTGATGACGTGGGAGAAGAACATGCAACGAACCGAGACTCAAAAGTGGAAGATTAGCATTTAATTAATAAAGATTAATTAAGGAGAAGAAGTGAACGACATAGTTTCTATATGGCTTTTCATGCTTCATAATAGTAAGGTAGCTTCATTTGAATATATATAGATCCAAAATAAGATTATGAGTGAGACTCGTGACCAATTAATTATCCACATGTTCACTTTTTTATTTATGTTCAATTCGGCTCATACATAATAGGATATCAAGATTTCATACGCAAAAGTTGTGAATAAATGAAAGAATACATAAAAGGATATTTCATTATTTGATTAATACATATATTTTTAATGTGATTCAACTTTAATAATCATTATATTACATGGTAGATAATTACTAAAATTTAACATTAAGTTTTCTACCACTGCATTTTCAAAAACTCAATTAATAACCACTTATCAATTAAAACTCAATTAATACTGAACTTTCACGGGAACTTTTTATAATCCCCACTATAGTTGACATTTCTTCATATTAATATTATTTTAGTATAAGTGTACATTTTCTTTTAAAAACAAAAATATGTCATCTAACAAGGTCAGCTATAAATCGATCACCAATAATAAGTTTACATGAGTTAGCTATTTGAAAAACTCATATATAAATAAAATTAATAACACACAAATGCAAAAGTCAAATAATATTTTTTGGACACAAAAAAAATCAAAATAATAAACATGTATGGAGATAGAGATGGAGATGATTTATTTAAAATATGTTTATCCAATGCAAAATTGGAGATACAACTTCATCAATAAACATTATATAATATATGATAATTTTTAAATTATACAAATCATTATAATTATTTATGTGTTCATAATAATAATTAATACTAAAATAAAAAGATTAATTCTTATTTAATTGAGTTGTTCACTTAATAAATAAACATGCTCTATTTTAAAATAAGTTTTACAAAATTTGTTCACTGCAACAAAGTATTAGATTCCACAAAATAAAAGTTATTTTATCTACGAGGGACTTGAATTACAAGCCTATATATATATACACACAACATGTATGTCCATTAGTGCTGATCACGAGATTGGTGTTTCATTAGTTGCTGTCAATTAGGGGTCGCCAGCTAAAATATTTAATAGATGTTATCATGTAAAATAAATAGCTATTAATATGCATGATTGGATTGAGCAGATGCATGTCCAAAAAGTGATATATTGTTGTTGTAAAGTAAGTAGGTTTCAAATGTACTAATATTTAACGTACGAATTAAATACAATTATTAGAAGTCAACAGCTCTATTGCATGGATTAGGTTATACAAAAGAAGAAATTCGTTATAAATTAAATTTGAGTGTTCAAATGTTTTAACCGTAAAGCGTGTAATACAAATTTGTAGAATAATGTAAAATGTGTAGCGCAAAGTTGTAAAATGTGAAACGCAAAATTGTAGAACATGATAGACCTATGCAAAATTGACGAACTCTAAAGAACGTGTAGTGCAAAATTGTAGAACGTGATAGACCTGTAAATACTTTAAGAATGTGTTGTAGAACTTTGTTGCCACGTGGCGAGCGCTGAGACAACGCGCGTCTAGATCAACTCTGATCCAACGGCTGTAGAACGTTTAGACGTTCTACAACCGTTTGTAGCCAAATGTGCCCCATATATACATGAGACAAATCTTGTGCGAACGCACCTACAAACTGTATTAAATCAACGTGAATCCGCACAACAGTAAGGTAAATTGTTGACGTTCATTCAATCAACACGAACTCGCACAACAATAATGTTAATTGTTGACGTGACACTTGTTATTTATCGTTTAAATAAATAAATAATTTATCAATCTAATAACTATTCTAATTCAGTTTATCAATCTAATAACTAGTTTAATTCAATTTATCAACTAAATACCTACGATATTTCTATATATCAACCAAATATTTAATATAATTTATCACCTGGTCATATAAATAGAATTTGGGTGCTTAAAACATCTTATTCCCTTAGGTATGATATTTTTTGGGTAGTTAGTCAATACTTCCCATTATTACTTGCGATCAGTACATTGTCGATGGTGGTGAAAAGACACACAAAATTATACGTAGTGTTTTCGCCCGCCAATAGATTATTGTGTTGTAGTACAAGATGTAGGAGATGATACATGTTAATTTATGTCGTACGTGTTATTGAACAATACGCATTCATGACCATATTTGTTGTAGCTTTGCTGGGATATATTGTTAGACCAGAATAGTCGATTGGACTCATCTCGGTCATTTATGAAGAATAGGGTCGGATCTACATAGGGTGCGGTGCGTGTAAGTGATGGACTGATTGGCGCTTTCTTTTGGCAGATGACAATGAACTACTCCTGGACAAGTTGAATTCACTAACGGGAATTAATGGAGGTGTATCGAACCGTTAGGATTATACTCGATTTGCATTATGTGAATATGTCTTGACAATGTAACATGAAGGAATTTCATGGGTTCTAAGACAAGTGATTTCATGCGGAAGCATAAAATAACCAAGGAAATCAAAACTAAATTATCAGCGGATCATCATGTTATGAAATTTCAGCATGTATATAACTAGAAAAATATGGAAAATTACCTTTTCCTTTGAATCAAATCACCAAGCATAAACCGATATGCTCTCTAGGTGTATCCACCCAAGCAAGTTATTTTATCTCCACAAGTTTCTTCACAGTTTTTACTAGAAAATGATGAAAAAGAAAGCAAAACTAATTGAGAGAGAGAGAGGGAAGGTGTCGGCCACATAATGAGAGGACTTGGTGGAAAAATTCTATATTTGAAAACACCAAATAACTTCTCTTTATTCATTTGTTTTATTATTTTCTAAAATAATAAAACAAATGGACTTAACGACCAATCTTGCAAATTCATTTAATTAAACTATTAAAGTCCATTAACACTTTGGTTTCAATTAAATGGTTTAACTAGATCGGCTCAAATGCACTTAGACCAATTTCCTCAACCATCTGGTTTATAACCTAAGCCGTAAATTGTCTAATCCACTCCGATATAATTAACCGGAAAGTGAATTTTCCCAATTCTCAAACTTTTCGTATACTGACTTTACAAGTCCTTTTTTGCTATACCTTACTTAAAGTGTGTGACCCTCTAGGCTCACGACCCGTTGGCAGACTGGCAAAATTACCATTTTGCCCTTTCCATCATAAATGGCCTCTAGCAAGACATTATGATTACTCAACGTCCATGAATATCGATGATTCGATTTAACCTCTTATCGTTTGTGTCACTATCCTTTTATCACCCGATATCCAGATTGACCATAAGGCATAGAACCGTCATCCTTATTTGTCAATCATTGTTTCTTGATATATGAGATGACTGAAAACTCATACTAAGTATCTCCCGCATGACCATGCAATTTCTTTCAGTCATACTCATCAAGTGGCATAAACGTATATCATTCTCACACCGGAGTATGAGGGATAAATCCCTTAACCGTCTTTCGAGTTCACTCAAGTAACTTATACATAAGCCAATCAGAGCCCTTATGGCTACCCTTTTACAAGTAACGTTAGACTAGGTCAAACTTATATACTTATTACATAGTGATCACAAAGACTCATCGGTCTAAGGATACAATGACAAACTACGATATGTGAGTATTCTTATGACAACATCTATATTACATACTCACCATCGGGTCGTCCAATATCATTCCCCTGATAATATCTATGATCTAACTCGAGCACCCGCCTTGCCATGATCAGTAGAGCGTGATCATAAAGAGTTAGCATCATACTGGTCGCTTTTAATAAAGCTTAACTGACCATGGACGCATTAAATATGGTTCGTTAAGATCCGCAGTTCTACTATTAGTGATGACACACATAATGATAATCATCAAACCATATTTAATATATTACTATAACACATTAATAATATAATGCCGATTTATTTATTCGAAAAATGAGAAAACATTACAACTGTGGATCACTTTTACATTGGACTAGGGCACAACTCTAACAATCTCCCACTTGCCCCTAGTTCCAAACTGAGTTCTGATCTACTCCCATAGACCTCACATGTTCCTCATGCTTAGGCTGCGGTAGAGCCTTTGTCAAGGGATCGACCATATTATCATCAGTCGAAACGTACTTAATCTCCACATCACCTCTATTAATAAAAACTCTAATGAGGTGATACTCCATGAGTATATGTTTGGATCTGTTGTGGAATCCGGGCTCTCGAGCAACTTCTACGGCCCTCGTATTGTCACACAACAAGCTTATCGGATCAGACGCTCGCGACATTGTATCTGATCCAGATAGAAGCTTATAATCCATATGGCCTCCTTAGCTGCTTCCGCTGCAGCTATATACTCAGCCTGCATTGTAGAGTTGGCGGTATTGGCTTGCTTAAAGCTTTTCCAGCTGAAAGCGCTACCTTTCAACACAAAAACATATCCTGACTGAGTCTTGAAGTCAACAGGATCTACCTGAAAACTAGGATCAACCTATCCTTTGACTGCTAGTCCTCCATTTACACCCCATACACTAGGGATGCGTCCTTAGTCCTCCTTAAATATTTGAGGATGGCCTTGACAACAATCCAATGTTCTTGTTCGGGATTAGATTGGAGTCTGCTGGTACAGCTGAGTGCAAACGAGACTTCCAGTCTCGTGCATATCATGTCATACATAATAGATCCCATAGTCGAAGCATATCAGATCTTATTCATCTGCTCAGCTCATCAGGATTACTAGGACACTGTGTCTTGCTGAGCTTAATGCCATGATGCATGGGTATGTATTATTTTCTTAGATTCAAGCATTGAAAATCTTCTCAATACTTTATCTATGTAGTGCTCTAACTTAGGGCCAAAATCCTTTTGAAACGATCTCTATAGATCCTGATGGCCAAAATAAATGCAACATCACCTAAGTTCTTCATCGAGAAGCACTTCCCTAACCAAGCTTTGGTGGCAAGGTCGGGATGTCATTCCCAATGAATAAGCACCAATAATACAATATTACTCCCACTCGCTTTCTTTGCAGCTTGCAAGGTGTACTTTCGTTGTCCTCGTCGGAGCCCGATTCAAAAATTGGATGCGGCCATTTCCAGGGTCAAGTATTCACCACCTTGATAAGAATGAAGTACCTTGATACTCTACCCAAGCTGGTTCACTACTTCATTCTTAAAGTCTTTTGAACTTGTCAAAGGCTTCAGACTTATGTCTCATAAAATAGACATACCCAAATCTACTGAAATAATCAGTAAATGAGATGAAGTAGTTGAACATTCTTCAGGCATGAATTCTCATTGGTCCACATACGTTGGAATGTATTAGACCTAACTAGTCACCAGCCATTTCACTTAAACTCGTGAAAGGTGCCTTTGTCATTTTTCCCATTAGGCAAGATTTTCATCTTTCAATTTGAGCGAATTCAAACAAACTTAATAGTCCACACTTGTCGTCTTTCGAGTTCACTCATGTAGCCAATAAGAGCTTTTATGACTACTCTTTTACAAGTAAAGTTAGACTAGGTCAAACTTATATACTTATTACATAATGATCACAAAGACTCATTAGTCTAAGGATACAATGACAAACTACGATATGTGAGTATGCTTATGACAACATCTATGCTGCATACTCACCATCGGGTCGTCCAATATCATTCCCCTGATAATATCTATGATCTAACTCTGGCACTCGCCTTGCCATGATCAGTAGAGCGTGATCATAAAGAGTTAGCATCATACTGGTCGCTTCTAATGAAGCTTAACTGACCAGGGACGCATTAAATATGATTCGTCAAGCTCCGCAGTTCTACTATTAGTACCATATTTAATATATTACTAGAACACAATAATAATATAATACCGATTTATTTATTCGAAAGATGATAAAATATTACAACTGTAGATCACTTTTGCATTGGACTAGGGCACAACTCTAACATAACCTAGGCGAATAATGACCTTGTCGGGTGGTATAATTAGGTCGTTTTATTCAATGCACAAACTAATTGATTATCAGTATTATAGACATTAGATCAAACAAATGGTTAAACAATAGGGTTCTGATCGACAACAAACAACAATTTCTGGTACAAAATTTAGAACGAATGTTGGCCATTGGATCACAGATCTAACACTCAACAATCATGCGGTTGTCCGAGTGGCAAATTATGTAATTATCTTAAATAGTGAGGATATCATTGACTTTATCATTTGCACCAAGGGTATTGTTGTAATTCAACGTTTGATTTGACTTTTTTTGAATTTAATATTGGAGAGATTGTAGTTAATCATATTTATCTCAGCTTATGTCATTATCTACAACAAATCATAATCAAACCCCCCTTTTTCATTGAAACACGATTCTGTCTTCATCACTTGCAAACCCTGAAGATCCTAATTGATTCCACAGCTTCCACTATATATATTTCTGGGTTTTGGTGAATCAAATCACTGCCTTACTCCATCTGTCTTACTATCCTCTTCTCCTCAAATAGCCGGGTGATATGTTTTCCCCTTCCTCCCGTTCTCAAAAGGTTTCGAGTTGCTCGAAGAAGAGGAAGTCTGGTAAGTTGGTCTGATGATTACCCCTAATTTTTTGTCTCAGTAGAAGTAGATCTATTAATTTTGAAAATGGTCAATTTTTGGATTTTGTTTTCAAGGTTTGTGCATTTGAAAGCTTGATTGTGATTGTATTTTTGATATTATATCGTTGTTGCATGTTTGATTTATTATTTGAAATCGACGACCTGTCCATCACAAGATGATTTTGAGTACGATTTTCTAATTGTCCCTTTATCAATGTTATATTTAATGTTCCGTTTTAATGGTAATGTGTGATGATGTTTGAGTAGCATGTTCTCCGTCATTGGTGTATCCTCTAAGGTTACCTTCTCAATATGATATATGAACATTATTTATTGTGTATTGTGTATATATCATGCATATATGTTCAGTTGATGCTGGTTTTTATGGTTGTGTATCATTCAACAGTTGTAATGATTTACTATGTATGCAGGTAGTGTTGTTGATTTTGTTGGTAAATCATATTGCTAATATGACATGTGTATAATTGGTATTTTAGTAAAACCCGCATGTGTAGATTGTAAGATTGGTGTGTGGTGCTGTTGATGTTGATGTGGTCGATTAAATTAGAAGTCTCGACATTCTTTATTGATTGAGCAGTATTCGAACAGGATGCTCTAACTCCAAAAAAAATATACAATGGCCTGGTGTTTTTGTCATTTTGTATATGATACCATCGTTTTTCATCTCATACTGTTAATGCGTCAGATGCAATTGTTTATAAGGCATGTGGCATCACTCATGTTTGTATCTCAACTATCATTGTCGCATATGCAACTTGTAATATGTCAATAGGTCCTCTGAATATGTTTTGTGACAAATATTATTTGTAATTGTTAATAGGGATAATTCTAGGTGGCTACACTTAGATTTTGCTGTTTTTCACCTGACTACACCTAGAATTTTTTTTTCCAGCTGATTATGCCTAGAATGTGCAAAATTTTCACTTTTCATTTTCCGTCCAATTTTGTTAGTTTTTACCGTTTTCTTTATGTGAAATGACTAAAATGCCCTTCAGGTTTAAAGAGTTATTGTAATTGGATTGAAAAGACTAAAATGCCCTCACCTATTCATCTAATTTTCAAACTTATGCCATTCTTCACCCTCACCAACCCAACCCTATAGCCTCGCCCCCTCGAACTCCCTCTCCTCCACTTCGCCTCCGCCTCCTCCTCTCGTCGGAGCACTGTTCCCATTCCTCCTGCTCCCGAGCTCCCTCTGTTCCTCCTGCTCCCGTTCCTCGAGCTCCTCGAGCATATAGGATAGTGAGTTCTGGGTAGTGTGGCTGGAACACATAATTGTCCACTGCTAATTTGAAGGAACCAAACCAGAGAAACAATAGCAATAACAACAACAACAACCCAACACAGAGAAAGTAGCAAAAACTAAGAACCAGAGAAGAAAGCATATCCATCATTAACCAAACATAACCATATTAAAATAAATAAAAAACAATTCAAGTATGTAAGAAAATACCCCAAAGACATAAACAAGCCCATGGGAGTAGCAAGCAGAGTGACCCCATCTCTCAGAAGAGTTGAAGCCAAGAACTTTAGGGTAGAGCCACATTCAAATTCACAAACAACTTACTTCAAATTCACAAACAAACTTACTTCAAATCAGAAATTAACAAACATACTTCAAATTCACCGACCGGGCTCTTCTTCTCCAAAACCCAGCGCTCAAAATCGGTGAAGATGAGCTGTAAATGCTTGAAGATGGAGCTGCACATGTAGATTCAGCGAGCCCATTTGACAATCATTGAGAATCCACTAAATCAGGAAATGGGTTCGTTACCAGAAGCTTTAATAAATGTAAAATTTCGATTCTCTTTTTTTAAAAAAATTTGCGCAGAAACAAGAAGGATTATGTGGAGCCAAAAGGAAATTGCTGAAGAAATTGCTTCTACCCATAACTCACTATCCTATACGCTCGAGGAGCTCGAGGAACAGGAGCAGGAGGAACAGAGGGAGCTCGGGAGCAGGAGGAACGGGAGCAGTGCTCCGACGAGAGGAGGAGGCGGAGGCGAGGTGGAGGAGAGGGAGTTCGAGGGGGCGAGGCTATAGGATTGGGTTAGTGAGGGTGAAGAATGGCATAAGTTTGAAAATTAGATGAATAGGTGAGGGCATTTTAGTCTTTTCAATCCAATTATAATAACTCTTTAAACCTGAAGGGCATTTTAGTCATTTCACATGAAGAAAACGGTAAAAACTAACAGAATTGGACGGAAAATGAAAAGTGAAAATTTTGCACATTCTAGGCGTAGTCAGCTAGAAAAAAAAATTCTAGGTGTAGTCAGGTGAAAAACATCAAAATCTAAGTGTAGCCACTGGAATTATCCCTTGTTAATATGTCATATGCAATTTTTCATATGCGATGTTTCACGTGTCACCACTCAGGAGTATATGACATATGTCATTGTATCATATCCAATTAGTAATATGCCATATGCATATGTTAATAGGTTATGTGTCATGTCTCCATTGCAATTGTTAATATGTTATCAACATAAATATTTATATGTTATGTGTCATCGCACGACATGATCCATGTTTATATATATTGTGTTTATAAATTCAACTAAATTTATTACGGTCACCTTCTTGTATGCATGTATTTTACATGATTGTACAGTTATGGTAAGATTATTAATGTGTTGTATGTTCTTGATCAGATACTCCACTCAGGATGTTGTTGGATGAGTCAGATACAGATGATCACGAGACGCTTACCAATCGTCTTAATAGGCTCAAGGCGGTGTCCAACAATGCCCATTCGGTTGGCACCAGTTGGCGTTTTGCGAGGAGAAGTTCAAAATTTGTGAAGAATGCACCGGGTATGAAGTTACGCATGCCTGCTAAGCTGAATATCAAGTCTGGTAGCTTCACGAGGTCTACCCACCAACTCATTCCACCAGTTGATGATGCCAGACATGGTAATTTACCTAAGTTGCATACCCGGTCATCTCCCTTTGGTTTATGGACATGTATCCAAAAAATGACGGTGGCTCAGAGGGAAGACATTTCAGCTATAGGGTTTGGTCATTTTCTAAAACTTGGGGTCAGCAAAATACCAAAGACCATCGGTTTCTAGCTAGTTGACCATTTTGACATTGCAAGTATGTCTATCATAATGCCATTTTGACATTGCAAGTATGTGTACCCGGCGAGGGTGTTGACGAGGTCGGCGTGGCAGAGGTGGGCGACGGGGAGGCCGAAGGGGAGGAGCTTCTCGGAGGCGGTGGCGCTAAGGTTCGAAGGTGGTTGAAGAGAGATGGAGTGGCATTGGTTTGAAAATTAGATGAATAGGTGAGGGCATTTTAGTCTTTTCAATCCAATTATAATAACTCTTTAAACTTGAAGGGCATTTTAGTCATTTCACATGAAAAAACGGTAAAAACTAACAGAATTGGACGGAAATTGCAAAGTGAAAATTTTGCACATTCTAGGCGTAGTCAGCTGAAAAAAAAAAATTCTAGGTGTAGTCAGGTGAAAAACAGCAAAATCTAAGTGTAGCCACCTGGAATTATCCCTAATTTATATATGAACATGTTTACAATTAAATTTCGAGAATTTTGGCTTTTAAATCACTAAAATCGGAGTTCTAGAGGTAAAGTTATGGCCAAATATCAGTTCAAGCTTGAAAAATCAATTCCATGTTGCTGGAGGTTGAAGATGGGGGCAACAGCGTCGTTTTGGCATGGTGAGAGAGGAGAACGCGTAAAAATTATGAAAACGTTATCTGGAATCGATTGAGTTTCTCAGTTACTGTAATGGGTGGGTTTGGAAATCGTGTTTTGGGGTCTGATTTGATACGGGTTGGTTTGATTCGTTGCTGGGTCGATTGAGTTCATCGTGAACTGTAATGGGTGGATTAGAAGGAGAGGAAAAAATGGCTCCAATTTAATATGGGTCGGTTTGATTTGCTGCTGGATCGGTTGAGTTCGTCATTTACTGTAATGGGTTGATTTGAAAAAAAAAAGCATTTTTTTGCTCCAATTTCACATGGGTTGGTTAAGTTCATCATTTACTGTAATGGGTTGATTTCAAAAGAAAAAAAATGGCTTCAATTTCATGTAGGTTTGTACGATTTGTTGCTGGATCGAGTGAGTTCATAATTTACTGTAATGGATGGATTTGAAAAGAAAGAAAATGGCTCCATTACAGTAATCATTTTCTCAAACTTAATCAAGATTTTATCCTTTACTTGCTGATTCAATATCTAAGAAAGATTGATTATTGTCAATTCTCGCCGTTGCACTGAGTTTGGTATTTAAATCTTCAATTATAATTGAACGATAAAGAAGATGAGATGGTGGTGGAGTTGCAGAGACAAAAGAGAAAGGAAGAGGAGAGTGGCAAGTTTTTGAAAATTAGAAGGATAGGTGAGGGCATTTTAGTCTTTTGAATCAAATTATAATAACTCTTTTAACCTTAAGGGCATTTTAGTCATTTCACATGAAAAAAACGTTAAAAACTAACAGAATTGGACGGAAAGTGCAAAGTGAAAATTTTGCACATTCTAGGCGTAGTCAGCTGGAAAAAAAAATTATAGGTGTACCCAGGTGAAAAACAGCAAAATCTAGGCGTAGCCACCTGGAATTATCCCTTCAAAGAATGAAGACTATGCTGGTCTATACCAAAGTATTAACAATGTGAACAGTGCTGATGGGCAAGTACAAGATCAGGACGGTGTCCAGGACACCTCTAATTCTGAGAATCAGGAACTTGCTAACGAAGAATCAAATGGTGAAAGGCCTCTGGAACCCACACATTCTGATAATCAAGACCCCGACAGAAAAGAAGAAAATGATGACCATTCCACTAGACCAATTGCTGCGAATGAGTCTAGAAACTAGGCCCACCAATTGCAACCTGATGCTGATGACTCGCCTTCTTTCTCGGTTGGTTTGACTCAAGAATTGCAATATGATGTTGGGCATACTACAACACCACATCACAACACCAATGTCATAGCAGATGAGGCAACTACAATCCAAGGTAAGCCTGCTTCATTCGTTTCTCCAATTCTTCCACCCGTTTTGGAGGGAGATTTTGCTGAAGAGGACCAGTTCGATGATGAATCGGAGACTGATGATGACCAAATAATGCTCACTCGTGGTCGCGCTGGAAGATCCCAAAGACTTCCTAGGGTGCTGTTGTCGCCATACGCCAAGAGACGCACCGATTTTAAGGCTGATTTAAAGTTATACGAGACCAATTTCTTCTCCTTCTTGATGGCGTGCAAGAAGTCTCCATTAAAGTGAGTTGATGTTATTTATATGCACGTATCGTATAGGATGAACTTTGTGATTATTTAAGTTTTTAACTTAGTACCTCATGCCAGCAACACGATGTATTTGGAGGATAACGACCGCTTCCCAATGCTGCTGAAAGAGGCTCAAACGATGAATATTGGTCGTCATGTGCATGGGAAAGTGGTTGATTGCTGGATGAGATACCTCAATGATGTTGGAAAAAAACGTGATCCAGAAGGCCCTTCCAGAATCTTCATAACAACGAACGCCACGGTTTGTTTCTCATTTTTGTATTGTGTGCTTGTTTATTAATCATTCATTTTCTTGCTCTAACCCGTTTTATGTCCAGCGCGTTCTTGGACACGTGGAGCCTATGGACAGGAAAGGGATAAAGGACTTCAAGGAGATTGTGATGGTTGACTTACAACGTGCAGATGTGCCGTTCATGAAGCCTGATGTGGTGAGTATGCAATCACAACTTGTTACGATAAATGTATTTAGTATAGGTTTCCAGTAACATCATAAGATTTCCATGTTAAGTAGCTTACAATACCAATACATCTTTGCCCAGATAATTGTTGCTGCCAATGCTGGGGAAATATTTTCTGTTATGTGCTTCGACATTAAAAAGAAAATTCTGGAGTTGTTTGAAAGTTCTGTTATGACCAAAACCGATGCTCTCAAATATGGAGCTATGCCAGAGAACATTGTGAGTTTTATTTGGCATGTTCGTTTATTTTAGAGGCTAATAATATCGATTCAAAACTGACATTATGTATTATCAACATCAACGTGCAATTTCCTCAATCATTGCCGATTATGACTCCAACATTGCCCGACACATCATGAAGGCCAAGATTGGTATTGTGAAGCTACCATGGTTCCGGGAAAATGCCGAGGTCGATTCCGGGCTGTTCGCAATGTGGCACGCTGAAAACTACATGGGGTTGACTCGATGGAAAGCTGAGCTTGGGAAAAACTCTGTAAGTTCAATTCTCATGTTTTTCATGTCTAATAATATGGAGTTTTATGTTAATAGATTTTACATGTCTAATAATATGTTTACACTGTGTCATGCCTCAAATATTATGGTGTATGTTATATATGTCATCGTCTAAATAAAAACGATAGTGCAGTTATTATGTCGTGTGTAATATGATTATGGGTTTCTTATTCTATTCATTTGAAGTGTGGGAGTACATGTCAACTATATCAGTCACGTTGTTTTTGGGTTATATGGTTACTGTATGATCATCATAATATATTTTTACATATTTATTAGACTTGCTTGTGTATAAAACATTCTTGGTTTATATCCAGGGTAAGCAGATTGTCAGGCTTAGGGTTCGGATGATTTTCAAGCTAATTGCATCTCGTCGCAACCTTGCGTGGGATGCTATATATGACCTGGCTGCTGAACTCTATGAGAAGAAGGGTGGGTCGCTCAAAATTGATGATCGTTGTCGTTTCGATTGTTAAAATTCTAGCATATTCAGTTAAGATTATTAGTATTGTCTTACTTTTGTTGCCCATACTTAGTAATGGGCCTTTTCCCTGTTAGTTTTTTGAACAATTTGGTTTTGTTGCTACATTTCATGTATTGATTTCACCCGGACTTATCATGATATGAATAAGTTTGAGATGCTTCTACAATATCGTTTTATTATTCTGAACTGGTTGTCGTGTTATGCCAATATATGAAAACATTAAGAGTTTGATTTGTTGAATCCATTTTCATGTTAGAATGATACTTATTTTAATTTGTTGCATGCTTATACATTGGTCAATCGTAGAATTAACAGAAGCCCAATTCTAGTGAAATAAGTCCACAACAAAAAAATTCTAAATGTCTCATCGTCAAATTTTCATAATCATCGAGATAATGTCATGTTTCATTCAACAATACTAATAGTGTTGCATATCACTTTTATTTTTGTCATGTGTATTGTGTCAAGTGTTTTAGGTAATATCACATTCAGAATTTATGTCCAATGTAGCACAGAAACTATGATACATAATTTTGTATTAACAATTTACAGTAGCTTCATTTTTTTGGAATAATACTCAAAATTATTGCAAGAAGACAAATTCAAGTGCATAAAACTAGTTAATCAATTGGCAGAAATTGAGATTTAATATTGTAATAAAGAATCTATATAATATTTTATTATAGAAATTGAATGTAACATACTGTACATCCTACCAATTGAACATTTGGAAAATAATAATTTTAATTCAAACCAGCATATAGTTAATCAATTTATCCATTTATCTGTTGTCGTCACGCGTCTTTGCTGTGCATGTTGTTTTTGTGTGGCCAATTCCCTTACAATATCCACATTTGCGTGCTGACTTTGTTTGTTGTCTGTTAATGGCCTTCTCCCGCTGGCTTACCAGTAAGTTGTGCCATTGTTTTTCTCTGCGATGTAGAATGATGACCTGACCCTTCTGTCATTGAGGATAGATGTTTCTTGAGGACTGCTAAAAAACTATCAAGATATTCAGTTGAGACATTGCATCCACTCATTATGGTATGAACTGTCGACCATATCTCAATGTGTTTTATATTTTTCAGTTGTTGGTCTGTTGCGCTCGAACCGTTTACTACACCAAATCCAGAAGGCGGGTCGCGACACCATCGCTCATTCACCATGCTACGTGGGAGGTGCTTCACGTTAGCTACATTTAGGATCTTGAATATGTGTGTGCATATGAGACCCTTACCCTCGAGGCGTTTGCAAGTGCATGAACAATGTTTTGTCACGTCATCCATGACAACTTCATATTCTTTTCCATCACCCCCCAAAACCTTGTAGATTGTGAAACTGTCTTTCTTATCCACATCACCAACCCCACATAAGAATATTCCGTCCATTATGCCGCGTCGTATTTTGTTGTACAACAGCCGTGTGAATAGATTCCACACATCCAATTCTAGTTTAGAAATTGATTTCATAGCTGGCCGAGCTGCTGCAGCGTACTGTGTTACAAATTTCATGTGTCGCCTACGCTGAGCCTTCACAACACCATTGAATACCCACATGAATTCTTGTAGGGTCAGTACCTTTCTTGCATTGAAACCAAATGTACTGTTTTGGCTTTCAGAACGGGAGGTGGTTCGGAGTAGCATACACATTGGCAAGTCTCTGAAATATGCCGGAACCCATGATTGGCGTATATCAAACAAAGTTATCATAGGGTCGTTACCTTCTAAACCATACTCCTCCATTAGTGATATCCACTCTGTCTCAAATTCGGTAGTGCTTATTGTCTCCGACCATACTATTGAATTTAGACGAGCATGGAATGGACTGTTTTGGGGTACTGTGTCTCGGACCTGACATTGTTTATTCCATTTCATTAGTTTTGGTACTGGTATATTAAATATATCAAATTTTTCAAAAAATTTCATTGACTTAATCATTACCTTGTCTGGCACCTTCCTCATTATGCGCCACATGCAGAATCGGTGGTTTGTTTTTGTGAATACATGTCCGATTGCATTCCTCATTGCAGAATCTTGATCTGTGATTATGCATTTTGGTTGCTTGTTTGCCATGGCATGTAAGAACGACCTGAACACCCAAACGAATGATAGGATGTCTTCATTCGAAATTAATGCTGTTCCGAAAGTAACACATCGGTCATGGTTGTCTACTCCCGTTATTGGGCAGAAGATCATGGAGTACCTACAACATGGTCATTCAAAAATTGTTACCTACCTGTTGACAGAACGCTTATAACACATGAAACATGACACTAAAACAATATGCACATATACCTGTTCGTCTTGTATGTTGAGTCGAAGGTGATACAGTCACCAAATCTTGCGTAATTCATTTGTGATATTCCGTCTGCCCAGAAAACACGCGTAAGTCTATTTTGGTTGTCTTGATCATACGCGTAAAAGAAGTCAGGATCACTTTCTTGTTCCTTAATGAACTCGTTAATCACTATCTGCACATCAGTGTCTGCTATGTAGACTTTCAGATCTCGTTGGCAGTTCAAAAAATCAGTCACCGTTGCCCCAACATGATCTGTACCACCTACTATTGCGCTGCAAAGATTGTATGCAGCTGTTGCTCCTATGTTTGCTTTCCGGCAATCCATAATGAATTGACGTTGTGTGTCATTTAATTCTCTATTGCCTCGCAGGTCCTGGAAGTTTTCTGGTCCGTAAAATGGGTGGTTGTGCACCTCATTAAACTTCACGATGATGTAACCACCGGTTGAAGTCGATTTAAAAGAAACCATAGCTCTACACCCCATTCTTGTTGTCACACAACGCTTCCTACTGTATTGCTCGAATTCCTCATTCTCCTCATCATGTTTTGGTGTGTATTCCCCCTCTCTCGAACACGTGACATATTTTAATGTGATCCTTAATCTGCTTTTTTTTTTGCCGCGCCGTGTCATGAACCCACAATATTGCCCATATTTTTTTTTGTAGAAATCCATTCCTGTTTTAAGATATGGGAATGTCATTCCTATTGCTGGTTTCAACTCATCCGGGCAAGTCGGTATGCAATCTCCATTCACATCTATAATCCAACCATTGTCATGTGCTGTGTTATTAATTAATTTAGTTAGTTCAGTATCAAGTTGAGATTGTAGTATATGTCACTAAAAATCATTAGAGTAGTGTAACATACCCATATTCATCGAATCTGGATCGACGTCATATCCAATTCTTTCATCATCATTATTTTGTAATAGACCTATTCAGATGCAATATTCATTCGTCAGTATTGTTCTCCATATTAAACCTGTATATGAACATATTATATGAAATTCATATATAGATTTGAATCTCTTCAACATGACCATCTTTTTTTCCAGTAGTTACCTAATGGAATTGGTTGCCCACTCCCTCCTTCGTTATTTTCCGTTAGTGACAGCACCGGATCTAACTCATCGGAAATGTTTCATATCATTAGGATAGCATATTTGCAAAATAATCATTTACAAAGGTTTACATACCGTTATCGTCGTCCGGGAAAGCGTTCAAATCAATCATCATATTAGATCGATCACCTACATAATTAGTTGATATGATTAGTAGAACGTAGCGTGTGATTCCAGGAATCATATTTTGGAATTGTTTCACCTTCAGGTCTTGATGTTGAGCTCTGTACTGCCATGGCCGCCGACTGTCGATTCATGTTTTCAAATCAAATGCATATTCAAATCTCATTTAAAGATGATTAACGTCCATCGTCTCCGTGATTTATGGATCGTGTTTATTTAATTATATCCATGTTTCCTGATTTACACTTGTTAACTAAATTATGCGGCAGTTATCCATATCTAATTACGTTTCATCTGATTCATGGTCATATCTACATCTACGGCTGACATCCGTTCTAAAATTTGCACTAGATACATGGTTTGTATCAGAACTCTTCCCTAAACAATAATCAACGATGTTAATGTAAAATAATTTAATGAAACATGATTGATAATCATTTATTATATATTCCGGCGGACCATCAATCATTTATAAATAGAACTCTTGCAGTTTTAGTTCATTATAGACAGATGTAGATGGGATAATGTGTTACTTGTCATGATAGTAGATCATGACATTCTTGTTCTGTAGAGTAATGGTAGATTTCTCGACCCTGACGGGTATCTGATACCCAACCCCATCTCAGGGCAAAGAATCCCCGAATCTAGACGGCAACAGAGCGTGGACGGGACAAGGTATTCTGCTCCGTCCCGATATCTTAAAAATGCATATTTAAAGAAAGATAATAGTTTTAATATATTTTTATTAAGATAATATTTTACAATACATAACAGATCAGGGACGGGGCAAGGTATCCCAATCTGCCTTGATAAATTAAAAATTTTCTTTTAACTGAAATGCATATTTAGAGACAAAAAATAGATTTAATATATTTTTATTAAAATAATATTTTATAATACTTGTCTAATGAAAATAATAATATTTTAAAGTAAAATATTCTATTAAAATAATTGTTTTAATACAAATTTTATTAAAAAATAAATATATTTTAACATTATTTTGGGTTAAAAATAGAAAATAGAGAATTCTCGTACACGTCGGGGAATCCCTGCCCCAGTCAAAGACAGAGAATTCACACCATTTTTAATGGAGATTCAAATCCGCCCCGAACCTGCCGTATTGCCATCCCTAAGCAATAAGATTCCTAGCAAAGCTCTAGAAGAGTCCATTTTATGGAGGTATGATCTCACAACCGTTTTGCCAGTTATTTGCTAGTTTTGCTAATTGTATGTGATTACTTATCGATCATTTCAGCATTTAACTTGTCAATTATATTATGAACTAACTTAATTCACTACACCAATTATGTGTTTGGGTGACACAATAAATTCGATTTGTCACCCTTAATCAAGAATAAGGTAACACAGTATACTTTAGGTGACACTTTAAATGTCACTTTTAGATTAGATTCTAGTTTCCTTTTCCCATATGTATTAGGGTTACCTATTCCCTCTTTTTCCCTTTCTCTCTATATCAAATTCTATAAATAGAGGTCTCTTGTAATTCACAATACACACACCAATAATAAATCTCTCTCATTATTTCTATCATGGTATCAGAGCGATTTCAATCCCTCTTCGATCCTTGATTAGATTTCAATGAATTTCTAGCTTTGCCCACTCGTCGATGATTCGTGATTCTGACGGGTGGGCGAGCAATTCAAATCTCAATCTCTAGCCTCTCGCTTCCACAAATAATTCTCGAGCAATCACTCTTCAGCATCGATTTATATTTTTTTCCAAAATCTTGAGCTTTCTTCAATTATTTTCTTACCACCCATGGCCCCACCTTCAAGCCGAAAATCCTGATCTGCTTATGGGCTTCGCGGAAACAGCCGCGGAATCCCGTAAGTCGGACATCCCGTAATCCGGACATCTCGTAAGTTGGACATCCCGTAATTCGGAATCCGGTAATCCGGACACCGCACGCGAGAGGCGTTATCGAGCATCAAGCATCAGGAATCTCGCCATCAAGCATCTGGCAATCATTGGGCAGCTGTTATCTCGTTATGAGCCATCAGACATCTGACAATCATTGGGCATTTGCTATCTCGCCATCAGCCATCAATCATCTGGCAATCGTTGGGCATATGCTATATCATCAGCCATCAGACATCTGGCATTATCGGGCAGCTGCTATCTCGCCATCTGCCATCAGACATCAAACATCAGGCATCATCGGGTATCAGCATGCATCAACAGGCATCATGCATCATTCAGCACATACGGGCATCAGGCATCCGCCATCGGCCGTGAGCGGCGCGCATCCTCCATCCTCAATCCTCGCCGCATCACCTCGACATCATCCTCGGCAGCCGCAACCCTCGCCACAACTCAATATTATCAAGCTTCAAACTCAATTCTTGTTTCACTGCATTCAGTTTCAGGGGGGCTGTTAGATTATATTCTAGTTTCCTTTTCCCACCCAATATTTTGGGTGACAATTGATATGTGACACCATTAGAGTGACACACATGATGTCATCCAACAACTTAGGTGACATATATCATACTAGTTACGATAATATTGATATTGTTTCACCTTAACACGTAATTGGTTTCTGGATGGTGATTATCTCAACTTTTATTTTATTTATGATTTTTCGTATATTTCTTCCCTTAGTGTTAGTATGGTCTCTTCATATAAGTTATATGATAAAATAATCGGTAATAATAAATAATGCATTTAAATTATTTAATGAAAATTGCAAACATATTTCATCTTTTCAGAAAATAGATATTTAAACATATTTTTACCTCAATTTCCTTTTTGAGAAAATATCATGTGTAAATGAAAGAGATTATTGATTTGTCGGTGAGTCTGATATATTCATGCCCAAAATTCATACATATTATTATAAAATAATATTAATTTTTTTAATTATACGACAATATATATTTTTTAGTTTCCTCAAATAAAATTGTGTATTAGAGTGATCATGCATCATCATCATGCACGTTCCTACTTCAAAGTGCTTGATTGAAAGGAATTCCGATAGATCCAACAAAGAAAGTAAATAAGAACAATACAACGATAAAAAATAGCATAGTATTCTCCGATTCACGAGGATAAGGTCATAATGTGCATGTTAGGAATTTTCTTTTTGAGGAAGTTTGGAATTTTATATGAATATGTCAAGCAACGTGGAAATAGAAAAGGTCTCATGTTTTTTGACATATTCTAGAAATGAATTAATGATGTTACTCAACGGTGTGCAAAAATAGCTATACGCAGTCAAGAATGGTGTGGAGACTAGAGAGGGAAATACGACCGTATTTCAGCCCACCTTTCATGACATATATGAAATATTCTTACGTTAATGTCATACATATATACGATCGTAAAATAAGATGAATATAGAACACATTCGAAATTGGCGTCTGCACTGTACTACTTCAGATATATTTTGACCAGTTATATACTAGAGAAGGTCAGCGATTGAGATTCGCAACTTCTCTGAATTAATATTTTAGTTATGTGGCTACATTAATTAATTAATGGAAAGAAATGTTATTAATCTAATGACACGTATGGCAGATATACAATACATATGTCAACGGTGGAGACAGAAGACATGAAAGCTATAGGGAACAAAGGATGAACTGCATCTGAAAAAAGTCAACTGGTTTTTTAACACTAATTAGATGTATATTATATATAGCCTATGTTTTGATTGATAGGTATTAGTTATTAAATAATTATTATGTAATAAAAAGTTGGTTTAAGCTGTTGAGTGTGCATTACCTACATTAATTTCGTTCTAGTTGGTTTATAAATCTTGAACTCGTAACCCGATCGACACCGTCACTTTTGAGTTACTGTGTAAAATAAGTTACTTACATTAAGTCGCGAACATTATCATGTGTGTCAGGATTATACGGACGGTATACATGGTGATGTGAGCCGTCATATTAATGGCACACATAACCATGTATCTCATCCGTATAATAGCGACAAACGGGATTGCAACGCCGTCAATATATAGAAGGTGAATGATACATGTGCATCCACCACTGAAAATGACCTTCAAGCCGGCGAGACTTTGCTCTCGTCGGGCAGGAAATTCGGTCTCGCCGGCTAGGCCAAGCCGACGAGATTTTCGCCCAAAACTCGCCGGCTTGGTTCTCGCCGGATAGGTGTCGGCGAGAATGGTCATAGTCGGCGAGATATTGAATCAATATTTCGCCGGGTTGGAGGTGACCAACATCTCGCCGGGGTAGTGAAGGTTTCCCGGCGAGATATTGACAATTTTTCGCCGGGAAAGGTTAAAAAACTTAATCGGCGAGATATTGGTCAATATCTCGCCGGTTAAGGTTTACAACCTAGCCGAAGATATGTTGTCAATATCTCGCCGGTTAAGGTTTACAACCTAGCCTGCGAGATGTTGACAATATCTCGCCGGCTAGGTTGTAAACCCTAGTCGAACCTAGCTGGCGAGATGTTACCAATATCTCGCCGGCTAGGTGTGATAAGTTTTGGACACAATCTGTCCCAATTTCTCAGTTTCCCGTTACCAATTACACCTGCAAAAACCTGGCAATTCTAAATCATAAAGTGCAACTAAATCCTAAACTGCAATAGCAGCGATCGAAAACAGATACTTCATAATTGCAAACTAATTAAAAGTTGAACAATAATTTATAATTACAAAACGTCAAAAAATGAGTACACTAGGAAACTACGGGAGTTGTCCTATCCGTTTTTTCTTCTGTGCCGTCTTCTTGAACCTCTTGCTAGGGCGCGTTCGTTAGTCGGCAGGTGCTAGAGGTTGCTGTTGTTCCGAATGCAGTTCCGGCGAGATAGCCACTTGCGTCACCGTTTGAGATGGAGTCAGGCCCGGAGTCGGTGTCGGAGTATGGGCCGGAAGCAGCATCTGCACGCCACCCGACAAGCCGAAGCTCACTAGGTGATCCCGGATAGTGGCGAGACCCTCGGCCTTAACCCGAGCATCGGTCTCGGCTTTAAGCCGAGCCTGCTGATCGTCGAAACGCCGTTTTAGTTCAGCTATCTCCCCCTCCGCAGCAGCAGCTCTGGCAGCCAATTGTTTCTCTCTCTCTCTCGCGAGCCTCTGCCTCTCTCTAGCGAACCCTCTCCTCCATTTCCGCCATTCTGGCAGCGACTGCAGCATCTATCTGCTCAGCTGACGTCGCTGATGTACGGGCACCACCTCTCGGTTTCGCCAGTCGAAGGAACTCCCCGCCCATGCCAGGAACAATACACCCCCGCTTCTTCTCCGTGCCCATCAACAGCTGAAGGATTTCGGCCTCTATATGCTTCGGGACCGAATATTGTTCACCTCTGCCAGCCGCTTCTACAGCAAGTGCTTGATGTCGCTTGATCTCGTCCTTCAGTTTTTGGACCTGCATACGAAAGTGTTAAATTGTATGACATACATAAAAATTTCGGTAAATTTATAAAGAAATTAAAATTTTACTGTCTCTGGGTCGCCGTCTTTTTCGTAGACGCGCACGTAAGTTTCTAATCTTAGAAGGAGAATTCCAGCCTTCTGTTGGAGTTAGAGCATGTCTGCCGAAGGGCCGGGAACCGCCACTATGCTCTTTCCGATTCTCGCCGAGGGCTTTCATTTTTCCAGAAAGTTTATGCACACGGACAAATATCGAGTGTTAAAAAAGTATGCATTAAGTATTTGAAAAACTTAAAGAAAATATTGTACGTCTTAAAACATATCTTATTTTCTGGACTCTTGAAGTAGTCGCACATCTAATCCCATGCTTGCTCTCGGCCTATGAAGTCTTCCGGGACCGGCCTCCGTTTTTTCTCGTCGTAGTCCCTCCTGCATTCCCCATAAACTCCCCGTAGCGCCTCTGAATATAGAAAAGTGGCCACTGGTAGACTCGATTTGGCGCTACGTGGTATCATAGCGCGCTCTTCAAAGAAAATAAAAATACGTTAGTGCAAATATATATTTTGAAATAAAATAATTTTAAAATGAAAAAAAATTACAAACTTACCGTGAGAGCTCCCCATATCTTACACTGCTCATCGAAGTCCAGCTTCCAAAACGTCGGAGCGTGAGGTAATATACTCGTCCTGATGTGACTGCCGATGAACCGGATAATCTGGGACGAGTCTAATTCTGGGTCGTTGTTGATGAGGACGTGATTTTTCTCGAAGTCCCACGTGACCGACATGGGCCCTTTCTCTATCATATCTTGGATCTTCTTGCACTTCGCAAGCCCACGCGAACATGTCTTCGGCTCCTGTGGCCCACTCGTAGATCCTTCTTCGTATGTGCTGTTCAGCGACTTGTACCAGATGTGTCGTCCGGAGCGCACAGTCGTACCGCACGTGTTCTAGCCATTAGACTCAGTGGTAGGAATGCGCGAGAGCCCGACTGAGAGAATGATGCACTCAATCAGCTCATCCTCGTGCTCAGGTGCCTCCGCTGGACCCGAACCACCCCGCTCGGGTCTGTTGACCTCCTCCTGGGCCAGTGTACCCTGCTAGGGCCAAGTACCCTCCTCAGGTCTAGTACCAGCCTGGGGCCCATTTCCTACCTTCGAGTCCTGGGGCCCACTTTGTTCCCCCGAGCTCTCGGCGGTGCCAAGGCCGTAGCATACCGCCAGATTTGGTCAAAATACTGCTTCTTCAATGTCTTCTGCCCCCTGTTTCTTCTAGGAGCCATTTCCTACGTTGACATCAACAACATATGTATTTGAGAATTAGAAAGGAAAACTTTACTACAAAATATTAACGAACTCATATTTTCACATTTTCACAAATACAAGTGTTAACCAAACAATTCAATGAAGTTTACTGAAATTCTGATCAGCTAGTCGTGCAAGATGCCACACACAATGTTACGTAAGAAGCTATAACGTTGTGTCTGACTTCTTGCGTAGATAACTCAGGACAGTAAATATAAATCTATAAACAATGACACAGCAGATTGTTTACCCAGTTCGGTGCAACGTCACCTACGTCTGGAGGCTCTCAGCCTAGTGGAAAGATTTCACTTATCAGTAATTCGTCAGAACATACAAGTACCTGTGATCACCCCTAGATCTATACTTTATGTTACGTCTTACAGTGCAATCTATCTCAGGGTCTCCCCCTGAATCCAAGACTCCGTCTTGATTCCACTCTTCGAGCAATCGCCTTGCTCTGTCGGTCTAGTTCTTCAATGAACTTGGTGGTTGCGTGCAGTCTTCACTCACACTTTTAGTAAACCCTCAATCACCTAACTCTCAATAGTTATGTGATGCACAATATCCTAAGCTCAATCTGCAATTTCTCAGCCCGCAGACCTTCACGTCTAAGAACCTTGCAAATTGTTGCTAGGAAACAAAATAAAGAACCACACAATTGCTAAGGGGGTAGCCTAAGCTTTTATAGCAATCGTGGATGAGTACTAACCCTAAAGGGTTTCCTCTTAATCGCCGTCTTTCTTCTTTTCAAATTAGGAGTCGTTCTGGAATTTCCTAATCGTCCTCTTGCTTTTCTGCCGAAACTGCACTTTCCTGATTTCTGTTGATCAGGATGTTCGCCGAGACGCCGTCAACAATGTTACACAAGATGTCATAGAAGATGCTTCGACTTCTTTGTAACATGTTTCTTCAGTTCCTTTAAAAATCAGCCAATCTCTAAAACCGAACCACACAATTGCTAAGGGGGTAGCCTAAGCTTTTATAGCAATCGTGGATGAGTACTAACCCTAAAGGGTTTCCTCTTAATCGCCGTCTTTCTTCTTTTCAGATTAGGAGTTGTTCTGGAATTTCCTAATCGTCCTCTTGCTTTTCTGCCGAAACTGCACTTTCCTGATTTCTGTCGATCGGGATGTTTGCCGAGACGCCGTCAACAATGTTACACAAGATGTCGTAGAAGATGCTTCGACTTCTTTGTAACATGTTTGTTCAGTTCCTTTAAAAATCAGCCAATCTCTAAAACCGTCGTAACTACAATCTCCCCCTTTGGCTATTTTTAAGGACAACATTCTTCATCGTATTCTGCATCGCATTTGTCGTCTCGTCGATCGGCAGTGTCGTCGCGCGTATCATCGCGTACTTGCGTCGTCACGTCATCTCTATTTTTCTTCCTTGTATCATCGTGATCGCGCGTATCTAACTTTACTTACTATTTACTCCCCCTTGCTGGCTCAAAAAGAGCCAACTCAAACAAGTATTTCTAACAAAATAAGAAAACAAATCCAAACATAACTCACACTTACTCCCAATCAGCTGTCGAGAGTCAGTGTGAAATAGCGTTCAACAAAAATTACAAAATAAAAGTGTTCAGTAGTTCGAGAATTAGAAAGTTCATGAAATTTTAAACAGAGCTGCTGCTGGAGCTCGCAGTCTCTTCTTCAGTCGCTTCAGTGGAGGCATCTTGAGTAGATTCTTCTGGATCATTAGGCAGAGAGGTGGTGTCATCATCTTCGGAGCCAGGAGGAGACATGGATTTCAGCAGGTTGGCGCAATGTGATCGGCGTTGGGAGAGATGCTTCAGGGCTGTCTTTAGATTGACAATGTCCTTGTCAAGCACGGCTATCTCTCTTTCAAGCATAACTGCATCCCTGCTGGTGGTCTTGGTTAGAGGGGCGGCACTTGTGGCTCGACTGGTCGTTGCCTTGGCTTCTGGCCTGACAAGATCAGGAGCATGCTTGCCCTCAAACAGCTTGTGGCTCACCATAATCAGTCCTCCTCTTTTGCCAACCTTATCTGTTGTCTTCAACACTCCGGGGTGTTGATGTACAAGCAGCTCAGAGATAAGGGATGGAAAGGCAATAGGTATTTTTACAACAATTGATCTGACATGACGAATAAGATGATCAATAACAAATTGCCCAAAATCAAGTGTAGACCCAGTACCTATTTGGAAGATCAGGACCGCCAGCTCTGGTTTGATAGATGATGCGTGTGTGGAGGGAGCCCAATTAGCTACTCCGATGCGGAAGAGAATGGAGTACTTGGAAGTAAGATCTGATGCTGCCACAGTGCCTTTGGTTGGCCACTTTCTGCTTTTATCTCCGGTAATCTCACGGAGTACCTTGTTTAGGTCAGGTGGAGGCATAGATCGCACACGCTTTCTCCCCAGGAAGTCATTGATAATGTCAGAGGAGATGTTGAAGCGAATGCCTCTGACATACACCTTCTCAAACTCCGGATCATCCGGTGTTCTAAACCCAGTAGGCAAATTGGCAATAAATTCCTTAACCAAGAGGGGATAGTGGTTACCAATGTTTGTGACGGTTTTCATTAGTTCTGCCTTCTCCAGGAGCTGGACAATGGTTTCTAGTCCTAGCAGCTCCGACGACAGGGTCTTTTCTGGGTACGCCGTTCTTTGAAACACGAACTCCCATCTTTTTGCACCATCTGCCGAGTGAAACGACACATTGTCGTAGGGAACACTCGACGTGTTCTTGACTGTCTTCAGGTTCTTTTCCTTCTTTGCTTCTCTTACAGTAATCTCCTCTACCTCGTCATCAGTTTCTTCATCTACCAATCTCCTTTTGGAGACAACTTTCTTCCCTTTTTCCTTGACATACATCTTCTTCCTTTTGTTGCTGGGGCCTCCAGCATCTTTCACCTCCTTTTTCTTCTTGGTTTCCTTGAGTTTTTCGACCATCACAGCTAGACTCTCATTTTCTTCAAGTACCTTCTTCTTCAGGGATGACAGCACAGTGTGTGCTGCCTCAGTAGCATCTTCTGTCGCATCTTCTCTGGCATCCAAAGGAACTTCTTCTGTGTGATTTGTGGCGACACTGTTGTCCTTCTCAGCTTCTTCCTCGGCTTCGTCCGAGTCAGCGACTTCTTCTTCTATTACAGCCTCTTTTGTGGCTTCAGGCATGACATATGTTCCTCCTTCTTCTTCTCCTTCTCCTTCAGCAATACGCTCCAACCCATGACTGACCGGGGTCAAATCCTCCTTTTCTCCTTTAGGATTTATCAGTTCCTCTACCACACCTTCTTGCGGTGGGTCTTGGTTTTCCAGTAGTGATTCCAACAAATCACTATTTCTAGAGGTATCGGTGGAGAAATCGATACATGGGACATTTGTTGGTGTTGGAACGGGGACAATCTGCATGGAAGTTTCTCGACTTCTCTGGCCAAGATCAGTCTCCCTTTCTGGCCCAGTTAGGTCTGACATGGAGAATCCAGAGCTTCCGGTTCGAGATCGTTTAGGAACTCGAGAAAAGGTTGGCATTGGAGCTTCCTCCGGTGAGGTCTCCTTGGAGATTTCTTCTGTTTACTTCAGGGTCTTTGGCCCTTTAATCCGAACTCCATGCTTGTTGGTTTTTGCTTTGCTGCTCTTGGAGCTTTTTGCTTTTGCTCTCTTAGGGACTATCGTGCTCCGAGTTTTCACCATGTCTGTGTAGTGAGTTTTGCAGAATGTGAAAGGTGAGGGAGATGAGAGCGAACACGAGAAGGGGCAGGCTAGGTTTAGATTTTGAAAAACAAAACAGATTGATTCAAATCTGTTAAAGTCTGAGCGTATCTTTTCCTTCCTTTTATATGGGCTTTTGGTATGCTTGGCCCAATGGCATTTGTTGGGATTTTGGACCGGTTCATGAAGAGGTACCAACTAACTCCTCTCAACCGTTTCTGCAACTTCTTATTACTCGTTGATGGTGCACAGACCGAGTGATGATCTGAGGTTCTCAAATCTGCTCGCATCTAATGCCTTTGTGAAAATATCAGCAAGTTGCTTCTCTGTAGGGATGTGCTCTAGGATGATCTTCTTATCTTCGACCAGTTCTCGAATAAAGTGGTGTCTGATGTCAATGTGTTTGGTCTTACTGTGTTGGACAGGATTTTTGGAGATGTTGATAGCACTGACATTATCACAATATAAAGTCATGGCATCTTGTCTGACATTGTATTCGACTAACATCTACTTCATCCATAACAGTTGTGTGCAACTACTTTCAGCAGCAATATACTCGGATTCGGCAGTGGAAAGGGCAACACAGTTTTGCTTCTTACTGAACCATGATATGAGGTTGTTGCCGAGGAAGAAGCATCCTCCAGATGTGCTTTTCCTATCCGCTGTGTTTCCAGCCCAATCGGCATCACAATACCCCACCAGGGTAGAGGATGTGTCGAATGAGTATAACAAACCCAATTCTGTAGTCCCAGAGATATATCTTATAATTCTTTTAGCTTGGGATAGATGACTAACCTTAGGATTAGCTTGATATCGTGCACATACTCCTATAAAGTAGGCAATATCTGGTCGACTTGCAGTAAGGTAGAGAAGGCTACCGATGATGCTTCTGTATAGATGTTGGTCGACGGCTTCTCCTGGATCATCTTTAGTTAGCTTGACATGTGTAGCTGCAGGTGTCCTTTTATGTGAGGCTTTCTCTAGCCCAAACTTCTTGACAATATTCTTCGCATATTTGCTCTGAGATATGAAGATGCTATCTTTTTGTTGTTTGATTTGGAAGCCTAGAAAATAGGTAAGCTCTCCCACCATGCTCATCTCGAATTCTGATTGCATCTGTTGAATAAATATTTCTACCATCTTGCTTGACATCCCTCCAAAGACAATGTCATCGACATATATTTGAGCTATCATCAAATTCCCGTCTTCATTCTTCACAAATAGGGTCTTGTCGACTCCCCCTCTAGTGTAGCCGCTTTGAATCCGGAATTTTGTGAGCCTTTCATACCAAGCCCTTGGTGCTTGTTTCAACCCATAGAGAGCTTTCTTGAGTTTATACACATGATCAGGATAGTGAGGAACAACAAATCCTTTGGGTTGCAAGACATATACTTCTTCATTGAGGTCTCCATTTAAGAATGTACTTTTGACATCCATCTGGTAGAGCTTTATCTGTAGATGGCATGATACTCCTAGTAGGAGACGAATTGCTTCAAGTCTTGCTACAGGAGCAAAGGTCTCATCGAAGTCGACTCCCTCAATTTGAGTATACCCTTGAGCAACTAACCTGGCTTTGTTGCGAGTGATGTTACCAAACTCATCGGACTTGTTCTTGAAGATCCATTTTGTGCCAATGATATTTCCTTTACTTGGTTTGGGCACCAGTTCCCACACCTGGTTTTTCTCAAATTGAATCATATCTTCTTGCATAGCATTGACCCAATACTCATCATTGATGGCTTCATTGATATTTTTGGGTTCTGTCTTTGAAACGAAGCAAATATTTCCTATCATCTCGTTGTAGTCTTCAGGTGTTCTTGACCGAGTCCGTATACCTTCATTTAGGTCTCCAATTACTCCAGAGATAGGATGATTAGTCTGGATTCTTCGTGAGGGATTCTTGTTGCTGGTTTCAGGAGCTACTTCGTCATGATCGACATTTGGACTAGCATCATCCTTTTCTGTTTTGCTGCTAGCATCTTCTCTGACATCAGTAATAACATTATTCCTGACATTGTTGGGAGGATAGGCTCCGTCTTCGTTCGTCGCATCATCTGAGGCATCTTCACAGTCATCATCAACAACGACATTGATTGATTCCATCATGGTTTTGGTTCGTTTGTTGAAGACTCGGTATGCGCGACTATTCCTTGAGTAGCCAAGGAAGATGCCTTCATCACTTTTTGGGTCAAGCTTCCGACGAGGTTCTCTATCAGCCAGAATATAACAAGTGGAGCCAAAGATATAGAAGTACTTAACATTGGGCTTTCTCCCCCTCCATATTTCATAATGAGTTACAGACATACCTGGTCGGAGAGTGACTCGATTGTGGATATGGCAAGCAGTGTTAAGTGCTTCTGCCCAAAAGTGAGTTGGTATGTCCTTAGCCAGCATCATAACTCTCGCCATCTCCTGTAGAGTCCTGTTCTTGCGCTCAACAATGCCATTCTGTTGGGGAGTGATTGGTGCTGAGAATTCATGAGCTATCCCTTCCGAGTTGCAGAAGTCTGCAAACTTGCTATTTTCGAACTCTCGACCATGATCACTACGAAGGCAGATTATTTTTCCAATTGTTTCTCCTTTTTCTCTTTGGACTTGGATGCATAGATTCTTGAAGATCGAGAAGGTGTCTGATTTGTCACGAGGGAAGTCAACCCAAGTGTATCGTGAGTAATCATCTACACGTACAAAGACATATCGTTTTCCTCCAAGGCTTTCAACTTGCATTGGTCCCATGAGATCAACATGTATCAGCTCAAGTACCCGAGAGGTGGTGATATGCTGTAGCTTCTTGTGTGACATCTTGGTTTGCTTACCAATCTGACATTCCCCGCAGATCTTTCCTTCTACTATTTTCAGGTTTGGGATTCCTGTAATTGTCTGCTCTAAGATTGCCTTCTGCATACTTCTAAGATTTAGATGTCCAAGCTTTCGGTGCCACCGTTTGGTTTCTTCTGCTTTGGAGACAAGGCACTTGGCCGCTTTGATATGTGTTTCGGGTGACCAGATGTAGCAATTGTCTGTAGAGCGAACTCCTTGTAGAATAGTGACTTGATCGAAGTCCTTGACTATACAGGCTTCTTTTGTGAATTTCACTTCTGACCCCTGATCACATATCTGGCTGATGCTAATAAGGTTTGCCTTAAGTCCTTCTACAAGTAATGCTTCAGTCAGGCAAGTGGCTCCTGGATGCTTGAGTACTCCTTTTCCAATGATTCGAGCTCGAATCCCATCTCCAAAAGTAACAAAGCAGTTTGTATATAATTTGAGATTGGAGAGAAACTCTGGAGTACCTGTCATGTGTCGAGAACAGCCACTGTCGAGATACCAGTCTTTGTTTGTTGATGCGCTTAAGGATGTATATGCAACATTAGCTCGATAGACTAGGTTCTTAGGTCTCCATTCAAGGCGGGATGTCTTCTGAGGAGTTGAGAGATGCCTTTGATATCTCTTTTGTGGTAGCTGAGCTTGCTTCCTCCCAAGAAGTTGAAAACAAAAAGGTCTGATGTGACCTCGTTGACCACAGTAATGACATATCCATTGATATTTATAAGCTGGTCTTCTGTAGCTTTGTTGTCTGCGTGGAGGATGTCTTCTGGCAGTTGCTTGACAATAACATGTTGTAGACGATGTCATGGCATTTGTTGTAGGTCGTCCTGTAGGATGTGTTGGGGCATCCAGTGGTTTCTTGTCAACCATGGCTTGTTGTGGGACAAATTTTGTTTCTGCTGTTGAGGGGATATCGTGTGAGTACCCTAGTCCCGTCGTATCCTTGGCAGCTTTCCTACTGATAGGATCTTGTCAAGGCTTTCCATGCTAGGATTCATCATCTTTACCGATTTAGTCATAAGACTGATTTCTCCGTTAAGTCTAGTGATTTCGCGTTTTAGCTCCACGATCGTCTCTAGAAATCTAGACTTGTCGTTGGTAAGACTGATAATCCGTTCACCTTGTTGATCAAGTATTAGAGTTTCCTTGATCCATCTGGTATGTAGGCCTTTGTATGCCTCGACTAGTTGCTCTTTAGTCCAATTCTCATTTGGAGTTCGATGGAGGTGATCATCATTGATATTGGCAGAATTATCAATGTTACATACAGGAGTAGTAGTAGTGAATGCAACAAAGTTGCTTACCTCTTCAGATCCACTATCTTCATTGTCATCGTCTGATAGGGTGGCATTGTAACCTCGTTTTTGTTGTTTGAGGAAATTTGGACATTCTCTACGGAGGTGGCCGAATCCTTCACATTCATGACATTGAAGTCCTTTCTTGATGTTTTCTTCCCCACTCCTGTTTGGTCTGTCAAGACTTCCTCCTGTTTGAGCTTTTTGTGGAGCTATGTTTCTGGCATTTGCTGTGACATTCCGTCCACCCATTCGACTGAATCTTCTCATGACTTTGTTGTAATTTTTCATGAGAAGGGCCATTGTAGCATCGATGTCTTCGTCATAATAAGAATCCTCAGGATCTGGTTGCTTGTGTGTTGAGCTTTTGAAAGCAACTCCTTTGTTCCTTTTGTCGATGTTAGGCAGAGACAACTCATAGGTCATTAGAGACCCCATCAGCTCATCAAATTTTAAGATCTTGAGGTCATGAACTTCCTCAATTGCAGTGATCTTCATCTTAAACCTAGGGCTAAGAGCACGCAAAGTTTTTCTTACCAGTTTTTCATCAGACATTGGTTCTCCCAGAGAGTAGGATTCATTGGCTAGATCACGAATACGAACATTGAATTCTGCAATTGATTCGTCTTCTTTCATGATGAGGCCTTCGAAGTTGATTGTCAGGTATTGCAGTTTTTGTTCTCGAACCTTAGTTGTTCCTTCATATGCAACAGCCAGGATATCCCATGCAGATTTGGCAGTTGTGCATGTCTTGATCAGTCTGAACACGTTTTTGTCAACTCCATTGAAGATAGCATTTAGAGCTCGAGAATTTCCCAGTGATTCTTCGTCTTCATCATCACTCCAGTCTTTTTCTAGTTTTGGACCGATAGGATTGCCATCATTGTCACTGAGTTGTGGAGCATTCCACCCACTGATTACAGCCTTCCATGCCTTGTTGTCAAGTGACTTCATGAAGGCACACATTCGAGCCTTCCAATAGCCATAGTTGCTTCCATCTAGAACAGGTGGTCGATTTATGGATCCTCCTTCTCTGGTATTGTCCATCTTGATCAAAATATTTGTTTAGGAACTCACCTAAAGCTATAGATGCCCCCTCTGATACCAATTGAAATTCTGATCAGCTAGTCGTGCAAGATGCCACACACAATGTTACGTAAGAAGCTATAACGTTGTTTCTGACTTCTTGCGTAGATAACTCAGGACAGTAAATATAAAGCTATAAACAATGACACAGCAGATTGTTTACCTAGTTCGGTGCAACGTCACCTACGTCTGGGGGCTCTCAGCCTAGTGGAAAGATTTCACTTATCAGTAATTCGTCACAACATACAAGTACCTGTGATCACCCCTAGATCTATACTTTATGCTACATCTTACAGTGCAATCTATCTCAGGGTCTCCCCCTGAATCCAAGACTCCGTCTTGATTCCACTCTTCGAGCAATCGCCTTGCTCTGTCGGTTTAGTTCGTCAATGAACTTGGTGGTTGCGTGCAGTCTTCACTCACGCTTTCAGTAAACCCTCAATCACCTAACTCTCAATAGTTATGTGATGCACAATATCCTAAGCTCAATCTGCAATTTCTCAGCTCGCAGACCTTCACGTCTAAGAACCTTGCAAATTGTTGCTAGGAAACAAAATAAAGAACCACACAATTGCTAAGGGGGTAGCCTAAGCTTTTATAGCAATCGTGGATGAGTACTAACCCTAAAGGGTTTCCTCTTAATCGCCGTCTTTCTTCTTTTCAGATTAGGAATCGTTCTGGAATTTCTTAATCGTCCTCTTGCTTTTCTGCCGAAACTGCACTTTCCTGATTTCTGTCGATCAGGATGTTTGCCGAGACGCCGTCAACAATGTTACACAAGATGTCGTAGAAGATGCTTCGACTTCTTTGTAACATGTTTCTTCAGTTCCTTTAATAATCAGCCAATCTCTAAAATCGTCATAACTACATTTACAATTTCACATTTTCACAAATCCAATAGTTCTTCAATTTTCATATTTTCACAAATACAAGTGTTAACCGAACAATTCAATGAAGTTCACAATTTCACATTTTCACATTTTCACAAATCAAATAGTTCTTCAATTTTCACATTTTCACAAATACAAGTGTTAACAGAACAATTCAATGAAGTTCACAATTTCACATTTTTACATTAACTCCTACTATGAACTTATCAAGAACACAATGAAGTTCATAATTATCATCAACAATAGCACATATTTGAACCCTAATAGCACGAATTGAATCCTAATTTCACAAATTTTAACCATAATAGCACGAATCAAATCCTAATTTTAAATTCAATTACAATTACATTTTCAATTCAATTCAATTACAATTTCAATTCAATTCACAAACCCTAATAGCACGAATCAAATCCTAATTTTCAAATTCAATTCAACCCTAATTATCAACTAATCAAATCTTAACTAACCCTAAAACCCAAAATCAATACATGGAATTAGGAGATGGGGGAGATCGGGGTCTCTATTGCCAGAGGTTGAGGATATCGGAGACAAGGTCGTTGGAGATGGAGGAGCTCGGAGACGAGGACCTTCAAGCTAGACCGCGAGGAGGCGAGCGGAGGGAGAGAAGGGCGCGAACTTCAGGCGAGACCGCGAGCTTCAGGCAACAGAGACAGACAGCTCGACGGAGACAAGGTCAGAGACGGACGACAGAGAGCTCGACGAGGGAAGCAGAGAGCGAGAGGGAAAGTGAGGTAAATCTGTCTAAGTGTTGGGTATTACAACACTCTTTCCTGGCGAGATTTAGCACAATATCTCGCCGGGAAATAGTTTATTTTTACAAGAGGGAAGCAGAGAGCGAGAGGGAAAGTGAGGTAAATCTGTCTACGTGTTGGGTATTATAACACTCTTTCCCTTCGAAATATCGTGCAATATCTCGCTGGGAACGAGTTTATATTTCCCGGCGAGACTTTGCACGATATTTCACCATGAAAGATTTTATATTTACAAATATTTTTATAATTTCAGATATAAATGTATAATTAAATTATACAATTGGGGTTTAAGGATTGCTTGAAATATAAATTTAGAAATAAATTTTAATTTCATAATTAGGGGTTAGGGTTAAAAACTCGTTATATGTACACGTCTTTTGACTCATCCGGTACTTGATCGAGGTCGATTTGAAAATAAATTTGTTCGAAAATTTTATCCGACATAGAGAAATATATCTTCGGTTCCATCCGTAAGGTTGGATTAAAATACATATTTTCACAATATTGAATCGTCTTGAACGTAGAGTTTTAGAGTCGTGGGAAGTAAGGGTTTACATACCCTAAACATACGATGTTCACATCCCGAATGTAAGAAAACTGAATTATAAAAATCGAAACCGTTGGATATATACATTGTGACGGTTCACCTATGTAAATTAAATTTTAGCCAAATCGAGCCACAGGATCATAGCCGATAAGTCGACGGAGTATTTAGTCAACCATAAAAGTCAAAATCAGTATTTTAATACATATCTTTCCCGGTGAGATATTGTGCAATATCTCGCCGGAAATAAATAATTAAGTTTATATTTTTAAAAAAATTATAATTAAATTTATATTTAAAAATAGAGATAGAAATATATAAGTTAGATACCAAGACAAATGAGGGTAGAGTTTTATTTATAATGAAAAAATTACAAATTTTGCAAAACATCGAAATATGTGTTCAATCCTAATTAGAATCATATTCTTGTTCGTCAGTCTGTTCGTTGTCTTCTTTTTTGTCTGTCTCATGCAAATTCTCTTTATCATTGAATTCAAGGAATTCCTCTTCTTCATCCAATTCTTTGTATAATTCCAGTTCTTCTTCGGACTCATAAGAATCATCGGATTCACGCATTCGAATCGGACCAAAATCAACACATAAACCCTCATTTATGAGAAGAGGAATATCTTTTGTCGCTTCCTCCTGATACGGTGCTTTGACCTCGTATATTGGTCCTTCATTTGCATTTCTGGCGAGTGATGTCGGGTTATAAATACCTCTATGGAACATGTGGCTGAAATTTTCCAATCCCCCACACCCCCCCCCCCCCACCCCGTGCAGCGGATCGTCGACGTAGAAGACTTGTTTCACCATTTTAGCCAAACACCGCGGATTTTCTTGATACATATTTGTGAATGTATCAACGGATTCCATCTCACGGTCTTTTCGAATAGTAGCCTCGTTGAACCACCTACACTTAAAAATTGTAACAGGCATTTCTTGCGTGTATACGAGTTCAACATCCTTCGCGACTGATCTTGTCGGGGACACACATATTTGACTCCATTAACGGTGCATTTAGAGTAAGTGCGAGTATGAATCGGACCTCACGAGAGAATATACAATTCAATATTTCTCATCGCTTTCATCTGCATAATTGAAAGAAACTCGGGTTAGATATTAGTCTACAAATTGCAATGATTACGATATTCTCTTGCAAATTGATTTAAAAAATGCACTTACTTTTTTTGGAGAACGATAAGAAGAATGATTCTACGCGCAACTTCTCGGAACAATTCGGGCACTTCATGTTGAATTGATTGCGGTGGCTATCAATGTATGGATGTGCTTCCTCGCAATTTAGCATAACCGTCCAATGGGCCCAATTTTGGTCCTCAACTGTGACAATCGCGTGACCGACGAACCCACTAGGAATGACAACTGAGGAGAAAACTGATATGTTCCATTGCCGAACCTCATTAACTTGTACAGTGGGAGTAGACAAGTCGTCGTCGAGGTATAAGTTGATGAAATTCACTCGTTCTTGCATCAAATACGATTCAGCTATGCAACCCTCCGGGTACCGATGGTTTCGTATACTCTTCTTGTACTCGCCTAGTTGCTTACACCAAAAATATAAATTAGTTCAAAAGAGAGAACACAATCAATTAAAAAATGTATGAATGTTATCTAGCAAGTTTACCTTTCAACTGGAAAGATCCAACTGAAATGAACTGGGCCAATTATCAAAAGTTGTTCGGGCAGATGATGACAAAGGTGAACCATGATTGTGAAAAATGCAACTGGAAATATACTCTCCAAATTACATAGAATCAAGTTGATATCACATTGGAGCTGATGGATTTCTTGCATCTTCAGTTCCCTGACACATAACCTCTGAAACCATCAAGATAAGTCCACTAAGGTATCCGCCACGCGCGACTCGCTGGAGCAACACATGACAGTTGTGTGTCTTCAATCCGTAAAAATTTTTGTCCTGGACATTCACTTTACTTTTCAGTTGACCGGCATACCCGCTTGGATATTTGATACCATCAATTCTTTCAAACACTTCGCCTCGCTTCTGAGGCAACACAGTGAAATCAGAGGAAGGCCGACTGATGCCCATATCTGAGAGAGTTGCATGGGCATTTGCATCATCCTTGGTCTTTGACTTAAGGCCAAGTACGGGTCCCATGACATTATCGCAGACATTTTTCTCGATATGCATTCCTAACCCGAATTGACTTCCAGTACGTTACCTGCCAGAAAATAGTTTCATGCGTCCAGCAACACGAAGCCCTACCTTGTTTCGGCGCTAACTAAGTATGCAAACTCTGCACTGCAAATCCATGAAGTCTTGTCTGTCCAAGGACTTCCTCCGATGAAGGTGCATGTAGGGTGGTCGTTCTTCCGTTGCCCCGTTAAACTCACGAGTCTTGAATCGGTATGGATGAGAGGGGTGTAACCATCTACGGTGTCCGAGGTATGAAGTTCTACGGTGTCTGTATGTAGCGTCGAGGTCGTTAAGGCAAATGGGGCATGCCTTGTACCACTTTACCTGAATTCCGCCTCATTCCTAACCCTGAATAGTCGCTGATTATGTACATCACCGCAACACGCATACGAAATTGCTCGCAACTCTTCCGACCATACGTTGGGACACCTGTGCCCCACAATACTTTCAGATCGTCTATTAATGGTTGTATGAACACGTTCAAACACTTACCCGGTGATTTTGGCCCGGAAACAAGTATCGATAGAATATTGTATTCTTTCCTCATACACATGGACGGGGGGAAGTTGAGGGGAATCATTACCACTGGAAAAATATTGTGAGGCGTAGAAGCGGGCCCGAACGGGTTAAAACCGTCGCTCGATAGAGCAAGACGCACGTTCCAGAAGTCTGCAGCAAATGTTGGATACAATTGATCAAACTTTTTCCAAGATACGCCGTCAGCTGGATGGCCAACGTTGTTTTTGCCTCTGACCCTTTGCCCGTGCCAACGCATTTGGTCGGCAGTCTTCGCTGACATGTACAAACGCTGGAGCCACGGAATAATAGGGAAGTACTAGACAATTTTCCTTGGTTTCTTTTTTTTTTTCTGTTTCCCGTCAACCCATCTAGATGTCTGGCAAATAGGGCAGAAATTGGCATATTCGTACTGTTTATAGTACAAGATGCACCCGAACTCGCAAGCAGCATACTTGATACAATTCATCCCTATCTTCTTCAACATCTTCTTTGCTTCGGCATATGATCTAGGGTGGAAATTTGGCGACGGGTGCGGATTTATGTAAAACTCGCAATTCATGTCAAATGTTATGTTTGACGTTGCTGATTTTTCCTTAATGGTCATCAACTTCAAAAGCGCCTTTAGACAGGACAAGTTAGACCCTTGATACAATGGGGTGTTCGCAAGATGCGTTAGTTTGTCATACGCGTCCATCGCTGCTTTTGTCGTATGGTGCCCACCCTCCACTGTATCTTCACCAAAGTTTTCAGCCCCCTGAAATAAATCCTCCACAAGCTCTACAACAGGATCGACATTTCGACTACTTGAAGCCCGCACCCAAAAACGAATTTCCGTTATGCACTTCACCGTGACAGATCCACGTAGTGTATGTCGAAACCATGCCGTATTGCAATAAGTGGGTACGTATTGTATTCTCGTGTTGGACAATCATATTGTGTCAGGATTTGCACGGGCATAGATATCGGTCGCAACCATGTTGGAACGTATTTCTTTGGATAAATTTTATGAAATTTTTGACACCGTCCATATATGCTTGCGACCTTCTATTTTTTATATCCATCCACCTACGGCGGTCCATAATTGACAGATCTACATACAATACAATACCGAATAGTTATTATATACATATGTATTATTACACGTAATTAAAGTTAAATATCCACAAACAAAAGTACGATTTTGATCCACACGTTCATAATTCATAGCATATAGTTCACTAAACTTTCACTAATTCATAGCCTAGTTCACCAAAATTTCACTAATTCATACCCTAGTTCATAGTCTAGTTCACCAAAATTTCACTAATTCATAGCCTAAGGCACAAAAATTCATAGAAATGTCAAAATATAATAGCAAAATTAAAATTTCATACCAAATCGAAAACCCAAACTAACCTGCAAATCTGGAGATCGACCAACGGGGACGACAAGATTAGAGACAACGAGGGGAACTCGAGAATCGGACTAGTAATCTTCGACTTTGTATGCACTCCAAATATTCACCTCTATCAATATAGATCCAAATGATCCTTCACAAATCAAATTTTGACAAATGAAGTCATGCATGTACCTTTTATAGATTTTTCAGAACCTTTTCCCGGCGAGATGCAATATCTCGCCGGGTTGGAGTCGTTGACTGTCAACGGTTGGATGTTGGCGAGGCATATGCAATATCTCGCCGGGAAAAGGTTATGACCGTTTTGGTCAACATCTCGGCGTTGACATGTGTAATCGGCCCGGCGAGATTTACTATATCTCGCCGATTTGGTAAAACAAACTCGGCGATATATTGAATATATCGCTGAAAAAGGTTATAACCTTTGCCGACAAGATATTGGGAAACATCTCGCCGAGAAAAGGTTATGACCGTTGTGGTCAACATCTGATTGTTGATTGGTGAAACCAACCAGGCGAGATATAAGTCTCGCCGGGTTGGTGTGACCAACCCGGCGAGATATTTCAATATCTTGGCGGGAATAAGCAAATTTCCAGTAGTGATCGTTGGTATATTGACAAAAATGTATGTGTTGGGGTTCCCGGGATCTCAAGCACAGCGGAAGCGACGAATATTAACTGATAACCCGCCACAAGAACGTTTGCAAACAATAGATGAATCATAAGAGCGAGGAAAGATCTGATCTTTTACCTCTCGTAGCGTGAAATCTCCCGATCGAAGACGTGTTCTTGAGCTCGTCCTCTACGTCTTGCACACACCGGAGCTCGACAAACACAAAGCTAGAATTCAACTAGTGGCTACTAGACCACCAAAGAACCCACTCACACTCTTTCTCTAGCTCCCAAATGTAACAACTAGAGACTTTTGGAGGATTAGCTAATATTGCAAGAATGCCTTGTGGAGGCACTCACCATTGGCCTCTAGATATAGGCTTGGGTGAGTGCCTTAGGGCTTTTCCCGCCAGGCCGATGTGGCGATCGCCACACCCAAGGTGACGATCGCCACCCTCGACAAGTGTTGGTGGCGATCGGCACTACACTTCGTGTTGAATATTCCTATTCTTCTTTTGGACCTATTGAGTTCCATCGAGTAGGCTTCTGTTCTCGCACATGGTTTGCGACCCTGTAGGCTCGTGACCCATTGGTAGATCAGCGTGAGACCCCATCTTACCGATCCATCACTAGTGGTTTGTAGTAAGACGTAGTGATGACCCAATGTCCACGAGTGTATCGATCGGTTCGATATCTCCTTTCTGTCATATGTATCACTAACCCTTTGTTTCCTTTAAGGCGTATGAGATCGTATGAGGCATAGAATCGTCATCCTCATCATGTATTCGATCTAGTTCCTTGAATTCCGAGTTGAATGACACGTATTTGTGTGGCCACACACTTCATCAGTCACACTTATCAAGGGGGCCTGAACAATACCCTTCACCACATCTCACTATGGAGAAACAAATCCCTTCGGACGCAATGTGCGCTCCCACTACAGTCCGTCCAATAGCCAACGATGTCCGTTATGGCTGCCCTGTTACAGGCAGTGTTAAGACATGTCAAACTAATGGAGTGACATGCACGTGAGCCACTCGCTCCAAGGTATTAATGTAGTGATCACACGACGACGGAGTATGCGTTGGTGACTTAATCTATGCGCCATACTTCACGCGGGTCATCCAATATCATCCTCCAGATGGTACCTGCGATTTGACTTTGATAGTCCCACCACCTTGATCAGCAGGACTTGATCATAAGTCATCATCACACTAGTCACTTATAGATAAGTACTCGGTTAGGGATACGTCAAGCATAACTTCATTATATTTGAAGGTTATGATGTTCTTGTGTAAACACTAACGACTTTAGATGAAGTTATCGCTTGACGTATTATCATAAACAATGATAATGTTGAAATTCTGATTATGACAGTTAGACAAGATGTTAAGAACAATGCCGAGAATAATGTTATGACAATGTTCTTAACAACTTGTCAGCAAACAGATTTGGACAAACACAATATAAAGAGTAAACAGCTGATAGCGAGACACAAGATTGTTAACCCAGTTTGGTGCAACTCACCTACGTCTAGGGGCGTTTTGCCAGTGGAAAGATTTCACTATAATGGAACAAGTCAAAACATACAAGTATCGGTGATTATAACACAAACCACTACTTTATGCTACCCTTCCTAGTGCAAAACTATATCAGGGACTCCCCCTGAATCCAAGCCTCCAACTTGATTTCAATCTACGAGCCTCGCACGCCCGGATGTAACAAGTCGTTGTTATGCACTTGTGCGTGAACCTTCAATCACGCATTCACAGAAAACCCACAATCACTCTCTTAATCTTCTCTATTGGTTGGAGTGATACACAAACGTTCTTCCAAGAACACACAGCCTCTCAGCACGCCAGTCATGCACGTCTAAGAGCTCTGTATATTCTTTGAAGAAACTACAAGGAGTCCGCTTAAGATCACTCAGGGAATCATTCTCTTGGGGTCTCCTTATACATACACGCGCACCTGCTAAGGGTGGAGCCTTTGGCTTTTATAGCAGATGCAAATAACCCTCGAATCAATTAGAGTTTCCTTAACCTAATTGATTTGGTTTCCTTATTCCCTTACGCCAATATCTTTTCAGAGTCTCTGTCATGGCAGGAATACTTTAAGAATTATGACACAATAAGAACTTACCAAAAGCCTTGTACGACTGGATCTTTCCAGTCGCAATACGTCTCCTATTTAGGGGAACTCTTCAATGCTGCGATCCAAAAATGTCACGCAGAATGTTGAGACTAACTGCTTGACATCCTTCCTGACTAGCTGCTCGACATCTTTCGTACTGCCTAAAAATAAAGCCAATAACAAACGTAACAACAATCTCCCCCTTTGGCTATTTTTAGGCAATCACTTCATTTCGGACTTAAACTTCATGTGTCTTACGTTTGCTTGCATCTATTCTTGCGCAGTTCACTTTTCACTTCATCTCATCATCTAACTTCTTCTCCCCCTGCTTGCCTCAAATAGTAGCCATCGACAACTCTACTTAAGGCACAAGAATGGAATAACGGAGGGGAGAGATAGAGCCACAATCAAAGAATAAAGCATATTGGCTTATATCTAAATGGGCTAATGCCCCGAATAAAGTCATCAAATATTAACTCGTACATGCGATTTAAACAAAAACAAAACAGTTATATTGGGACCAGTTATATTGCCTGAAGCATCAGAGTATTGGGGATCCTCCCAACCATTGATTACAGCCTTCCAAGTTTTTCTGTCGAGCGCATATTCGAGCTTTCCAATATTCATAATTTGTTCCATCAAACATAGGTGGTCGGTTGATCAATCCTCCTTCCTTTGACTCCATATCAACTACTAATAATCTTTGCAGGATACCACCTAAAAGATAAGGTGCCTCCTCTTATACCAATTGAAATTCTGAGTTTGTTGTAGGGACGAGATGTTGAACACAATGTTGTGACAATTGGTTCGACAACTTGTTCGATTATGAATTAAATAACGTAACAGTAAACAGAAGGCACACGATATGTTTACCCAGTTCGGTGACTCCGCACCTACGTCTGGGGGCACTCTGCCAATGGAAAGGTTTTCACTATTAGGTAGTCAATAGTATAACTTCAAGCCCAACTAGCTATCACACAAGCTATTGTCCTAAGCTACTATAGATCTCACCATGAACAGCCTCGACCAGGGTCCTCTTCCCTGTCTTTGAGATCCTCTCAATTCCACCCTTCGAGCACGCCTATGCTCGGCTTAGTTGTCTTTGACAGCTTCTGCGTGAATCTTCAATCACGAACAAAACCTTCAGATCACAAACACTCAAATCTCCTTGAGTTGATGTATATGATCGACAATGTCCTTTCTAAATTGCTCAGCCTCTTAATCCGCTAGTCGTACACAGTTAAGAGCTCTGAGAATTTAGCACAGAGAAAAGACCTCTCTTGCTGAGGGGGAAGCACCTGCTTTTATAGCAAGTCGTGATGTCTAATCGATTTCCAATACCGATTAGGAAATCCAAACCCTTGCCGCCTTTGGCAAGTTTCGACAAGTTGGTGTTACCGCCTATAGCCTTGATGATGTGTCTTGACCTTAGCTGAAGGTTGTCTGTTTCTGTCGTCATCTAATCTTTACGCGTGCTGAAGTTCTGTTGTTCAAACTAGGAAATCTGCGATACTTGCTTATTCCTGTGTACAACATGTCATGCCACATGTGTTGCAACATGTTGACTCACATCTTTGCCTTGCACTAAAAAATCTGCCAATTCCGAATGTAGCAACATGAACCTCCCCGAGTTTCATTTGGAGAAGCATCTATGAGGCCATGTCGATTGTCCGAGAAAAGGCACGATGGAGTATCAGACCAGGAAATTACCCAGTAGTAGGGAAACCATGGTTAGGATGGGAGACCTCGACAATCACTGCGAAAGCCACCAATACACTGGACATGCGGGTCTCTAAGTTGTTCACCCCAGACTGCAGATCATGGGATGTAGGGAAGGTGAGAGCATATTTTGATCAAGAAACAGGTAATCGGATATTCTCCATTATCCCTAGCAGGTACGGATTCAGGAACCATTGGTGCTGGGATGCGAACAAGTCAGGGGAATACATAGTCAAAAGTGCATATCGAGCACTTTGTCAGATGAGTATTATCTGGACCCCGTTAGCACAAGTAAGTAGTTGGAGAGAGGTATAGAAGATGCGAGTCCAACCAAATGTAAAAGTCTTTATTTGGAGGGCTTTATCGAACATGCTTCCGACTAGGACTCGCCTGGCAGAGAAAGGGCTCCCCATAATTACTCAGTGCCCCCTTTATGGAGATCCGAAAGAGACTGCAGACCGCATATTTTTCAAGTGTAGAGTAGTAACATTTGTTTGGAGGGATAGGCTACTGCGAAGAATTCAAGGAAAGATGGGGCCAGACCTGGTTCTTACTAACTGGAGATCTTGGGTAGAGGGGAGGACGAAGCAAGTCTGTGGACTATCATGCTTTGGGCGATATAGAGGTCAGGAAATCAAGCAGTTTGGAAAATGGCAGCATTCCACCCAGCAAGAGTGGCAGCTATCACAAAAGTGTACCGAAGAATCTTGGTTGCGACAAAACCTTTGGGAGGAGTCTCAGGACCAGATCCGCTTGTGTCATCATCGCTAAAATTCTGGTTCCCTCCAAACCCAGGAAGACTAAAGATAAATGTGGATGGGGGAATAGACGTTGAGGGGGGGAAACTGGTAAAGATCACTTTCCACCAATCCAATCACAAACCAAAATATATAGATAATTAACATGAGTATCAGGTATGTCAGTTATGATAATTTTCTCATATTTTTCAAAAATTTAATCGAGGGGGACTACAAGTCACACAAATGGTTTTTGTGATACTCGTGTATAAAGTGATGTAAACCCGGATAATATACCTGAATTGATGCCACGAGACCACTATTTTTGGAGTAGGATTGCCTAATTGTTTTTCTTTTAGATGCTTTATCGTTCTCCCTTCCCTTTACAAGGCTCGAGTTTTTACTATGATTGCAGAGGTATTTCTTTTTTTCCTTTTTTGTTTTTTTTTTGTTTTTTCTTCATCTGTCTTCTTGCCTTTTACCCCGAACGAATCCGAGTTTGGGGATCGAGACTTCTCGCCTTTTACCCCGAACATGTTCAAGTTGGGGATTGAGACTTCTCGCCTTTTACCACGAACACATTTGAGTTGGGGATTGAGAGATGCTCTCACTCTCTTCTTTTATGGCAATATCAACCCCGATATATCCCTTTCGAGTTCACGTGCGTGTGAGGATTTTTCAAAAATAAACTCATACATATGATTTAGTGACCCCTTGACAAATAGATGAAAAACACAATATTTGACTTTCACTAGTCAACCTTACTTCAATGTCAATTAACTAGACATTCTCACCAATCAACCACGTATCCAAAAGTCATTCTCATGATATTTCAGCATGCAATGAATCTCGAAAGCAATTAGATAAAGAATAAACTACTTAAGCACTTGGGGCGGCCAATCGGCAAGCTTACAGAGTGATGCAGATGATCCTAATTATCATGCAAGCATTAAATATACATATTGTGGTGTGGGAAAATCACCATACTACTACAAGGGCTGGATTGAGCCCGACCAGACAGACTCAATTGTGGTTTGTACACGTAAGACCTTACTCGGTCTCAAGTTTATTAAAAACAAAAGACTCTAGTGTGGTGTGTAACTCGGTTACATACCACACTTAAGATTTTCGCAAGTCTTGACTCGAACATGCAAACATTTGGAAGACGTCATTTTCCTCTATCAAAAAAAATAATTTTAAAACCATTTAATCTCTTCCTTATGTAGGCGGAAGAGGTTTCCATTAAGCGCATAAAAATTCGCTTCTTCCACAAATTTTCTTCAAAGGGCACGCGAACAAAATTGTGCCTAGAGGCACTAAAAATCCCAAGGGCATAGAAGCACTTACCCTTTAACTTTTCAAAGTTATGCATCAAATGTAAATGTGATGCATACAAGAAATAAAGAGAGATGGCACCTTTGGTGCCGATATATGCAAACTACTCTCTCTCCTCTTTCTTGACCGGGAACTCCTTTCCATCTTGAAGCACCAAGATAGGTCCCATCCCGCTTAACTCTTGCTTCATCTCCATTAGCTTTTCGATAATGTACCTTTCATCATGGAAAGAAATTCTATTAGATATAATTAGAGGCACATCATTATCGAATAAAGTATTTCTAAAATTTTCAATTAAGCAAGAGTTATCAAATGAATCAAGAGAAGGTGGAGCCCATGTTTTTGTCTCAACCACGGGCTCCCTTACCAATACGCCCTTATGCACGTCATGGTTGACTACGTTTTCAATTGCTCAGCTTGGCTCCACCAAATTCTCCTCTTGATCTTGACCTTCAACCTTTGGAGTAGACTCGACATCACTACTCACTTGAGATAACAGACACTTCATTGATGTCTCTTGAGTTAATGGTGACACTTCGACCACTTCATCATTTATTTATTCTGAAGATTCATCACCAAGTTCGCCTTCAAGCCAACATATCTCATCCTTGGTCTCTTGGTCGTGATCGGTTTCCTTAGACTCATCCAACACCGTGCTAAGTTGCATGAATTCGGGCTCTTCAACCCTTTTAGGCTCAGGTAAAATGATTCCACTGCGCATAGTGATAACGTTCACATGCTGAGCTACTTGTGGATCTATCATGTCATTTAGTAAGGTTCCCACGACTCTTAGGGCAATAATCTGAGCTACTTGTGTTTCCAGGTTTTGTACTGTTTCCACCATGCTAACCATTTCTTCATTCAACCTATCAATGCTAGCACGTTGATATCTGTTTTTATCTTTCTGCTTTTTCATGAAACCTGACATCATCTCCTTCAGCTCTCTCATAGATCCGTCTTCCAAGGATGAAGAAGGTTCGGTTTGATTTATGTCATAACTTGGGGCTCGGTTGGTTTATGTTGCATTGTACCTCTGTTGGTTGTTATTTTCTCCAGTGTTTCTGTAGCCACCGTTATTTCCTTTGAATGTTTCTTTTTGGTAGTAACAAGGTTCACAACTACTTTGGCGAGGAAGATCATGTGGGTCCCTCTCTTGATGATACAAACCAAAGTCTTGGTAATGGGGGGAATTTTGGTAGTATTGGGGTAATTGTGTAAGAGCTTTTGCCCTAGTCCAAGTCTTTTCTATGTAATCTTCTGTTCAACGATAAAAGTCATTTTCATTATTATTGTGTTGTAATAATGAGAAGCGATAATTTCATTTAAAGTCATTGAGTGTGTCATCACTAATAGTAGAACCTTTAGATGTTATGAAATTATGCTTGACGAGTCCGTAGTCGAATACTTATCCATAAGTGACTAGCATGAGGATGACTTAAGATCAAGTTCTGTTGATCTAGGTAATGGGATTACCAAAGTCATATCACAGATATCATCTGGGAGATGATATTGGATAACCCGACTTGGAGTATGACGCATAGATTAACTCACCAACGCATACTCTGTCGTCGTGTGATCATTGCCTTAAAACCTTAGAGCGAGTGGCTCACATGCACGTTTGCGAGACGGTAGAGGACAGGTTCTGAGGATGTGTCTCTTGATCGAAAACTATTTTTCCGTCGAGATAAAGTACATTCTCGAGTTTCCACGGGATTGATGACCCGAGAAACCGGAGGACCGCATTGTTGTGTCGTTCAATGTACGTGATACATTGTAGGCACATTATGTTGAACTTTCTGTATCGCCCAATGACCTATTAGGGTTTTGCTCGATACACTAGAGTTTCAACATACCGGTTGATGAAGTGATTACATCGACTGGCGGTGGGGGCGAGTCCTTGCGAAAGTTTCGAATGAACGATTCTCAATTTTCGCTCAAAACTAGAGAATCCTGGTTTAGGATTTCGAGATCGGGACTTTCTAGTGTTGTGTGAGATCGATACACTAAAATCATAAAGGCTAAAATATGATTTGATGTGATGTATAACATGCATTGTGTGACAACATATATGTTTGATAACATGGAGTTATTTGATAACATGATATGCTTGCAACATGCGTAAGTTAGATCACATGATGTATAGCCTAGCCCATCAAGACAAAACTGTTTATATTGCATTAATTTGGTATGAAAATATAAAATGGCAGTTTGTGCCATCTTAAGATTTGGGTTGTATATATTTTGCGACGAGATACGTCGTAGTTTACATGTATTATATTTATACCCGGCTTGCGAGCCGTTGATACATTTTGTAAACGCACTTCCCGAAGATGGCACATTGGAAGTCTTGAAGATGGCATTGAGTCGTGGAGACGTTAAGGAGCCAGTGGGAGCATCGCCAAGGATGAAGAAGACTTATTATAGTTGTAATCTTCACCTTTAGGATGTAACCTCGATCTTTATGGACTGACCCTATAAAGATCAAACCTAGATATGGGCTTGGGCTATACATGTTTAAATTGTGCTTTTTAGAATTGTATGATAAGTTATGCATGTTTATTTTATACGCATATGAGCTTGATAAGTTTAAATGTACATATGTTTTGCATGTCCGAATATGGTTAAATAACGTAAACTTGGACATTCAAAATGAAGTGAAGCATGAAACATATCATCGTACCCGGTAGGGATGAAGAGTTGTCATGTAGAGAATGTACTCCTTACATGTCTCGTAAGACTAGACCATATCGCAATGAAATTGATTCATGCCATGATGATATCCAATTTTGTCACTTAACAAAACTGCGTGACCACGGATGTCTTGTGCCTTAGCAGAGCGTTCGTGTAAATAAAGCTAGAAGAGGTGGACAATTTTGTTTGGGGCGTAGATGCATTAGCTTTCTCCAGTTCAAGTTCTAGTTCACAAGTCGTTAATTGGTTTACTCACCTAGGCCACAGAGGTCGATCTGCCCTAGCAGAGTGATCGTGGAAGCACTCTAGAGGTTGTGGAGAGTTTTGATTGAGGCGTAGAAGCCTTAGCTCTCTCCAACCAAGTTCTGGTCCACATGTCTACAATTGCGTCGACCTACAGCATCAGACAGACCAATGTCAATTTACTTTGTACATATGTTCTTGCCAAGAGTCACGTATTACGTGATTGGAAAGTGATCCTTCCTACATAGCCTAATTGAAGCGTTGATGCCTTATCTCACTTCAAGAGGGTGAATCAAGGATCCTGGTTCTTGATTCTTGCAAAGAATCAAAATGGTCAAAGTTTTGCAACAAATCTTCATAGATAAATTCAGAGTCTAACTTGAATTTATTAACCTGTGTAGATAATGAAAACGAGTCAAACACACGTCGTGTCACTAAGGACGATCCTGGAGGACGAGAAGCTTAGTGGCGCGAACTTCCCCGACTGGGAGCGTAATTTGAGGATTGTCCTCAAACACGAGAGGAAGGAATATGTTCTTGACGATCCCATTCCCCCCGTGCCAGATGATGGGTCACACACAATGGATATGGACAAGGAAAGATTGAAGCAGACAATGGAAATTCGGTAGTCACGAGCCATGGTAAAAACCGGGTGTTTTAGGTCGTGGGCCCATGCATAAGAAAATAGAGTGGACCGAGAAAAATTTAGTTTTTGGTTGGGACCGCGTCAGAATTTGTTTGATAAGTTCGAGAGGAGAACGGACTTGGTTTCGGCCCTTGAGGCCCAAGGTGTGCAGGCCCACTTAGTGGTCCACTTGGCCCACTTGTCCCACTTGCTCACTTATGCGGCAAGTGGATAAGAATTGGGATTATTGGTGATTAGATAAAGTAAATCATATGGGGCAAAGCTAAATTGTTTTATGTGGACATAATCAATGTCTATAAAACAAAGGGCTCTCTCATCATTTTCTCTACACAAGTTCTTCCAATCCCGACATACCGAAGCTCTGTCAAAATTTCCCGAGCAGCTCTCATAATTTCTAGTAGGATTTTGGGTGCTTGATCTTCGTGGTCTATATATCCCGTGTAAATACCTTGGAGAGAAGACCATTCCATTCATCTTTTGGTGATTCAAACCGAACCGATAAGTAAAAGCTCGATAACTCTTTTTCCTAAGGATCTAACCATGGTAGTCGATCTTGGACAGGTTTGGGGCTGTTTTATATTTTGCTTCTACTGCCATATCTTTGATTTGGATGCCCCGAAACCCTAAAATTTGGTCGCGACTTCTCTTAGCCGAGCCGAACACCTTAGACTCATATTATCGAAGGTCCAACTGTTGGAATAATCTCCACATTTGTTGTGTAGTTATGGAATTCTCTAATAAATTTTTTTTTCCAATAAAATGTTTAGTTTCCATGTCTTTAAAAGAAAGGAGTAGATAGAAAGAGGATCGAAAAAATTATGTAGCAAAGAGAACGATCTTCCTGTGGTTACCGACCACATGGGCGTGGTCAAGATCGTGGCGAAGAATATTTTAAAGTTCCTCATGCTGACGTATACGCACACAGCGTCGTCTGAAAAACTTCTGTTGTAGTCTTTGACCAAGGACTGTGGTCAATCCTGGGTCGATCGATCCCTATAAAAACCTAATACTCGACGCTCAATTCTCTGTTTACCCTATTTTTAAATCTTTCAATGAACGGAGTCGTCAAAATATCGTTTCAACCAACACCAAGAGGAGGATCAACCCAAGAGAATGTAAGGACACGGACACTACACGAGACGGTATTACTCTGAATACTCTATGATTTCTTGTTTTGAAAGCTGAAATTTTTATGGGAATTGCGAAGAAGACAGTGACCACTGACCGTGTCCAAAATTGATGTTTGATGTGGCCAACCTCACCACACTCTGTGGCCATATGCGTTGCTCCGTGGCCACTATTTCTAGATCAATTTTTTTGAAATTTTTCTTGTTTGAACGACCAATGATCAAGGAGTGCATTTAGGGACTGCTGGTTTGGGAGAACCCTTGTGAACCCTAACGAGGGCGTTTTGCACACCCCTGTATTACTTGCGACCGGTACACTGTCGGCTCGTGCCATGGATCATACTTGCACATTTTCGCGGGTCGATTTCTGTGTCACCTCCTCAGCGCAAAATGCATGTAAAATATTATATTAAAATACAACTTAAATTGTTACAATAGTTCATGCCTTAATCCCGAGACGAATTAGCTAGATAAATTTATAAACAAATTCTTAATTAACATTCTGGAAATCAAATAATTCATGCATACTGCTGATAGAAATTAATAAGTAAATAAAAATAGATATGGCATGAAATACATAATTTCAAAATCAAACGCAGAACTCAAATATAAACAAATATGGAATTAGTTCATCTAACAATAAATACAAACGAATGAGGAAGAAAATAAAATCCAGTAATTCCAATTGGAGATTTCAACACATGAAATTGGGCTCAATTAGTTTTAATCATCCTTTAAATATTGATTCCCCGCTTCTCCATGATGTTTATGGCTTCTAGAACTCTCTCTCTATTGTTGATGAAATATTTTGTAAAATGAGATATGCCTTTTGTGAAATGCGGCAGGGTTATTTATATCTGAGATTTTTCGCAACGGCCACAAACCTTTTCCCTTGATTTGCGCTCAAGAAATAGCCACGACAATGCACGATTTGTAGTGGGAGAATCATGCCCATTAATTGTGCTCTAATTCTCGCCACGATTTGAAATGGTTAAATGGCCACGGGGCATGGCCAATCGCTACGGTCGTTTGACTGAGGGTGGTCACGGGTTTCCACGGTGTAGTGATCTTTTCTCCACAGAAGGGGGGCATGGTGTAGGCTTGAGAGGGGGCATTTAAATGGCCACTGTGGTGGCTACTGACCGTGGCCCTCAGCCACTGTGGTGACCCAAAATTTCCTGAACCTGAAATATGCACAAACCACTTGAAGTACTCGTGAGGTAAAAAAGAGACAAAATAACGGTCTTTCATAGGAGAGAAAAAAGGTTAAAATGTGGAAAATAAGTACTAAAAAGTGGTGTAAAATAGGACTTATCAATGTGACGTTTTGTGTGACGATCGTCGCATGTCACATGATTTTCTCCACATGAAATGTCACATATTTTACTGCTCCGTTTTCGCCCTCTTCTGGAACTCTACTTCAAAGACGTTTTTCATGAGAATTGTAGTTTTTTTCGTCCTCTTCAATTTAGGCATAACATTTGCTCGATTTGGACTTTGGATGTGTAAGTTAAGGAGCTCACAAGTCTAGTGTTCTGCAATCCCGAGGCTGGGGATTTTTTGTTTTGGTGCGACCTTTCATTGCATTTTTTAGTTAATTCCCATTAGGATTAGAGAAAACTTCATTCTATATATTTGTTGATCAACCAATTATCTTCCATTTGATATAACTTTGGGTCAAATTGGACTACACACGAGAAAGTTGTGCTCTCTGAAAAGTTCTGATGCGCATGTATCGTGCCCACTTGTATCTAGTCCATTTTCCTCCATTTTTCACCTCTAATCTGCACAATTGCACTAAACATACTCGAAGGTATAAAGTGGTACAAAAGGCTCTACAGTAGCACCACATAACAAGAAAATTTTGGCACTAAATATGGGTAAAGAGATGTCGATATGGACACCGAATATACTCACATCAATTAGTACCAGATCTTGTCAGTAATAACTTCTACAAAAGTGGTCGGTTTTTATCCTTTGGGAACTCTCTTTGAATAATAAGTTCTACTGATTAGTCTACCTGTTATCACTACTAGAAATTTGCTTATTCTCGGCGAGATATTGAAATATCCCGCCGGGTTGGTTAAACCAACTAACCAACTCGGCGAAATATTGCAATATCTCGCCGGTTAGGTTAAACCTTTCCCAGCAAGATATTCATAATCTCGACGGGTTGGTTTAACCTAACCGGCGATATATGCAATATCTCGCCGGGTTTGTTTCATAACCTTTCCTGGCGAGATGTGGCGCACAACGGTCATAACCTTTCATGGCGAGATGTGGCGCAATATATCGCCGGGAAAGGTTATGACATTTATCGGACAGATATTCAATATATCGCCGGGTTTGTTTTACCAAACCGGCGAGATATTGTAAATCTCGTCGGGCCGATTACACACGTCAACGGTCGGATGTTGACCGTCAACGGTCATAACCTTTTCCCGGCGAGATATTGCAATATTTCGCCGAGAAAGGTTATGACCGTTGACAGTCAACATCCGACCGTTGATGGTCAACAAACTCTTTCCCGGCGAAATATTGAAATATCTCGCCGGGTTGGAGTCGTTGACTGTCAACGGTCGGATGTTGACCATCAACGGTCATAACCTTTCCTGGCGAAATATTATGCAATATCTCGCCGGGAAAAGGTTCTGAAAATTCTATAAAAGGTCCATGCATGACTTCATTTGTCAAATTTTGATTTGTGAAGGATCATTTGGACCTATATTGATAGAGGTGAATATTTGGAATGCATACAAAGTCGAAGATTACTAGTCTGATTCTCGAGTTCCCCTCGTTGTCTCTAATCTTGTCGTCCCCGTTGGTCGATCTCCAAATTTGCAAGTTAGTTTGGGTTTTCGATTTGGTATGAAATTATAATTTTGCTATTATATTTTGACATTGCTATGAATTTTTGTGACTTAGGCTATGAATTAGTGAAATTTTGGTGAACTATATGCTATGAATTATGACCGTGTGGTTGAAAATCGTACTTTTGTTTGTGGATATTTACCTTTAATCACGTGTAGTAATACATATGTGTATAATAACTATCATGTATTGTATTGTATGTAGATCTGTCAATTATGTACCGCCGTAGGTGGATGAATATATTAAATAGAAGGTCGCAAGCGTATATGGACGGTGTCGAAAATTTCATAAATTTTATCCAAAGAAATGCATTCCAACACGGTTGCGACCGATATCTATGCCCGTGCAAATCCTGTCACAATATGATTGTCCAACACGAGAATACAATACGTACCCACTTATTGCAATACGGCATGGTTTCGACATATACTGTGTGGATCTGTCACGATGAAGTGCATAACGCAAATTCGTTTTTGGGTGCGGGACGAGGCTTCAAGTAGTCAAAATGTCGTTCCTGTTGTAGAGCTTGTGAAGGATTTATTTCAGGGGGCTGAAAACTTTGGTGAAGATACAGTGGAGGGTGAGCACCCTATGACAAAAGCAGCCATGGACGCGTATGACGAACTAAAGCATCTTGCGAACAACCCATTGTATCTAGGGTCTAACTTGTCCTGTCTGAAGACGCTTTTGAAGTTGATGACCATTAAGGAAAAATCAGCATCGTCAAACATAGCATTTGACATAAATTGCGAGTTTTACATAAATTCGCACCCGTCGCAAAATTTCCACCCTAGATCATATGTCGAAGCAAAGAAGATGTTGAAGAACATAAGGATGGATTGTATCAAGTATGCTGCTTACAAGTTCGGGTGCATCTTTTACTATAAACAGTACGAGTATGCCAATTTCTGTCCTATTTGTCAGACATCTAGATGGGTAGACGGGAAACAGAAAAAAAAATAGAAAATCAAGGAAAATTGTCTGTGTATTTCCCTATTATTCCGCGGCTCCGGCGTTTGTACATGTCAGCGAAGACTGCTGACCAAATGCGTTGGCACGGGCAAAGGGTCAGAGACAGAAACAATGTTGGCCATCCAGCCGACGACGTATCTTGGAAAGAGTTTGATCAATTGTACCCAACATTTGCTGCCGACTTTCGGAACGTGCGTCTTGCTCTAGCGAGTGACGGTTTTAACCCGTTCGGGTCCGCTTCTACGCCTCACAGTATTTGACCAGTGGTTATGATTCCCCTCAACTTCCCCCCGTCCATGTGTATGAGGAAAGAATACAATATTTTATCGATACTGGTTTCTGGGCCAAAATCACCGGGTAAGTGTTTGAACGTGTTCATGCATCCATTAATAGACGATCTGAAAGTATTGTGAGGCACGGGTGTCCCAACGTATGATCGGAAGAGTTGCGAGCAATTTCGTATGCGTGCAGCGGTGATGCACACAATCAACGACTATCCAGGGTTGGGAATGGTAGGCGGAATTCAGGTAAAGGGGTACAAGGCATGCCCCATTTGCCTTAACGACCTCGACGCTACATACAGTTGACGTAGACTGTCATACGTCGGACACCGTAGATGGTTAGACGCCTCTCATCCATACCGATTCAAGACTCGTGAGTTTAACGGGGCAACGGAAGAACAACCATTCCTACATGCACCTTCATCGGAGGAAGTCCTCTGACAGACAAGACTACATGGATTTCCAGTGCAGAGTTTGCATACGTTGTTAGCGCCGAAACAAGGTAGGGCTCCATGTTGCTGGACGCATGAAACTATTTTCTGGCAGCTCCCGTACTGGAAGTCAATTCTGGTTAGGCATGCTCTTGATGTCATGCATATCAAGAAAAATGTCTGCGATAATGTCATGGGCACCATACTCGGCCTTAAGTCAAAGACCAAGGATGATGCAAATTCCCGTGCAACTCTTTCAGATATGGGCATCAGTCGACCTTCCTCTAATTTAACTGTGTTGCCTCAGAAGCGTGGCAAAGTGTTTGATAGAATTGCTGGTATCAAATATCCAAGCCGGTCACCTGAAAAGTAAAGTGAATGTCCAGGACAAAAAAATTTACGGATTGAAGACACGCGACTGTCATGTGTTGATCCAGAAAATTCTCCCGATAATCATCCGACCATATATTGGGTTGCGCGTGGCGAATACCTTAGTGGACTTATCTCGATGGTTTTAGAGGTTATGTGTCAGGGAACTGAAGGTGCAAGAAATCCATCAGCTCCAATGTGATATCAACTTGATTCTATGCAATTTGGAGAGTATACTCCTAGTTGCATTCTTAACAATCATTGTTCACCTTTGTCATCATCTGCCCGAACAACTTTTGATGATTGGCCCAGTTCATTACAGTTGGATGTTTCCAGTTGAAAGGTTAACTGGCTAGATAACATTCATACATTTTTTTACTTGTAAGTTATATCATTCACAGTACTCCTCTTCTGAACTAATTTATATTTTTGGTATATGCAACTTGGCGAGTACAAGAAGAGTATACGGAACCATCGGTACCCAGAGGGTTGCATAGCTTAATCGTATTTGATGCACGAACGAGTGAATTTCATCAACTTATACCTCGACGACGACTCGTCTACTCCCAGTGTACAAGTTAATGAGGTTCGACAATGGAACATCTTAGTTTTCTTCTCAATTGTATTTCCTAGTGGCTTCGTCGGTCACGCAATTGTCACAGCCGAGGACCAAAATTGGGCCCATTGGACGGTTATGCTAAATTTCGAGGAAGCACATCCATACATTGATAGTCACCGCAATCAATTCAACATGAAGTGCCCGAATGGTTCTAACAAGTTACGCGTATAATCATTCTTCTTATTGTTCTCCAAAAAAGTAAGTGCATTTTTTAAATCAATCTGCGCTATAATATCGTAATCATTGCAATTTGTAGACTAATATCTGACGTGAATTTTTTTTAATTATGTAGATGAAAGCGATGAGAAACATTGAATTGTATATTCTCTCGCGAGGCCCGATTCATACTCGCACTTACTCAAAATGCACCGTTAATGGAGTCAAATACGTGTGTCACCAACAAGATCAGTCGCGAAGGACACAGAATTCTGGTGTGATGTTCAAAGCTAATTCGATAAATTATTACGGAATCCTGTTACAAGTTGTTGAACTCGTATACATGCAATGGATGCTTTTTACAGTTTTCAAGTGTAGGTGATTCAACGAGGTAACTATTCGAAAAGACCGTGAGATAAAATCCGTTGATACATCCAAAAATGTGTATCAAGAAAATCTGTGGTGTATGGCTAAAATGGTGAAACAAGTCTTCTACGTCAACGATCCGCTGCACGGGGGGATTGGAAAATTGTCATCCACATGTTCCATAGAGGTATTTATAACCCGGCAGCACTCGCAAGAAATGCAAATGCAGGACCAATATACGAGGTCAAAGCACCGTATCAGGAGGAAGCGACAACAGATATTCCTCTTCTCATAAATATGGGATTATGTGTTGATTTTGGTTCGATTCTAATGCATGAATCCAATGATTCCGATGAGTCTGAAGAAGAACTGGAATTAGACGAAGAATTGGATGAATAATAGGAATTCCTTGAATTCAATGATGATGAGGCTTTGCCCGAGACAGATGAAGAAGAAGACAACGAACAGACTGACGAACAAGAATACGATTCCAATTGATTGAACACATATTTCGATATTTCGCAAAATTTGTAATTTTTTCTTTATAAATAAAACTCTACCCTCATTTGTCATGGTATCTAACTTATATATTTCTATCTCTAATCAGAATATGTAACAAATTTTCTAACCGAATTTCTAACCGTAAACCCCAATTGTCTAATGTAAATATAAATTTCATTCATTATTCCCGGCGAGATATTCTACAATATCTCGCCGGCTTGAAGTTTCCAACCCGGCGAGAAATTGAATATTTCGCCGGGAAAGATATAGATTAAAATACTGATTTTGACTTTTATGGTTGACTAAATACTCAGTCGATTTATCGGCTATGATCCTGTGGTATGATCCTGTGGTTCGATTTTAGGTTTAAATTTCTTCAAATTTAGGTTCAAATTTAAGAAATTAGGCTTCAAATTTCAGAAATTAGGGTTCAACTGTTTGGGTTTGTGTTTTCAGATGATTGGGTTTGGTTTCTGTTAATTAGGAGCAAATGCTATTAATTTTGATAATTTTTGCTTTTGATATATATGAATTTGTCAACGTTGGCAGTGGTGTGTGAGAAATATGTATATGAATTCTTCAATATTAATATGTATATGAAATTTTTGGTTTTGATGTATATGAATTCTTCAATATTAATATGTATATGAATTTTTTGGTTTTGATGTATATGAATTCTTCAATATTAATATATATTGACTTGTGAAGTGATCAATTGGATTGCATTGCATTCTCTTAAAGCATTGCATTCTCAAAGCAATTGTGAAGTGATCAATTGTGAAGTGACTCAACTAAATAAGGTGTTTATTTCTTCACGTATATAAGATTAAGTACACATTAATCTCAATATAGTTGGTTAGATTTTGGACTTGTGTATGTGTTATGCTTGGTAAATCATGTTTCAATAACTAGTGTGTTGTTTTTGGTTAATCATAATGAGATTTGGATTGATGGTTGAGAAAGAATGATCTAGTTAAGATTTCAAGTTGTTTATTCATTGTTAGCTAACGCTACACATAATTGCTGAATTACATGGAAACAAGCACCATCATTTCCATAGAGTTTGAGAATCATCAACGCTTCTGTTGATAATTTTTACTCTCATTTTATGATTATTATTTCTTGGCTGCTATACTTTCCAATTACCGAATTCAGCTTACATGCTTGAGCTGCTATACTTTCCTCTTTCTTGCATCACATCTATTATAGCATATGTCCATACCTATCCCATGCATGTATAAGCTTTAAGATTAGAATCTCTAGGTTCATGAATAATTTAGTATATGTGCTTAACCCTAAAATTTAGTTTCTAAATTCAATTTGCGTTGTCATTTTTTAACTAATACTGTAAATGTTTAAAACTATATAGGTTGAGCATGACAACTGATTAAGTGTGGAATCACACATGAAAATGTATCACTTTGTTAATGTTGGATACTTAATTATGTCAGCAGAATTTGAATTGTGTCATGTTCCTAAACATGTTAATTTTGTTATATATCTTTTGATTTAGTACCTTATAACTTAGTTTCTATTATAATTTTGATATATATGTTCTTCAAGTAAATAAAGTTGTCTTCACTTCTTGATCATGCAATATTCTAAATAGGACAAAATATGGAAGCAACTAGATTAAAGCTGATATTGCTTGATCGTTGATATTGTTCTTAAAATATTGAATATGTAATATTGAATTTTTTATACTCATCTTCAAACGTCGATATTGCAGGAAATGGCTCCTAAAAGAAACAGGGGGCAAAAGACTCTCAATGAGCAATCTTTCGACCAAATCAGGCGGTATGCTACGGCCTTGGCACCGCCTGAGAGCTCGGGGGTACAAAGTGGGCCCCAAGACTCGGGGTAGAAAATGGGCCCCAGAATGGTACTAGACCCGAGGAGGGTACTCGGCCCCAGCAGGGTACACCTGCCCTGGAGGAGGTCAACAGACCCAAGCGGGGTTGTTCGGGTCCGGAGGAGGCACCTGAGCACGAGGATGAGCTGATTGAGTGCATCATTCCTTCAGTCGGTCCCTCGTGCATTCCTACCGCTGAGTCTAACGGCTCGAACACGTTCGGTACGACTGTGCGCTCCGGACGACACATCCGGTACAAGTCGCTGAACAATACGTATGAAGAAGGATCTACGGGTGGGCCACAGGAGCCGAAGACATGTTCGCGTGGGCTTGCAAAGTGCAAGCAGCTCCAAGATATGATAGAGAAAGGGCCCCTGTCGGTCACGTGGGACTTCGAGAAAAATCACATCCTCATCAACAACGACCCAGAATTTAACTCGTCCCAGATTATCCGATTCATCGGCGGTCACATTAGGACGAGTATACTACCTCGCGCTCTGACGTTTCGGAAGCTGGACTTCGATGAGCAGTGTAAGATATGGGGAGCTCTCACGGTAAGTTTTTAATTTTCTTTCATTTCAAAATTATTTTATTTCAAAATATATTTACACTAACGTATTTTTATTTTCATTGAAGAGCGCGCTACGATACCACGTAGCGCCAAATCGAGTCTACCAGTGGCTCCTTTTACATACTTACGCTACGGGGAGTTTATACGACGAGAAAAAATGGAGGCCGGTCCCGGAAAACTTCATAGGCCGAGAGCAAGCATGAGATTGGATGTGCGACTACTTCGAGAGTCCAGAATATAAGGTATGTTTTAAGACGTACAATATTTTCTTTAAGTTTTTCAAATACTTAATAATACTTTTTTAACGCTCGATATTTTTCCATGTGCAGGAACTTTCTGGAAAAATGAAAGCCCTCGCCGAGAATCGGAAAAAGCATAGTGGCGGCTCCCGGCCCTTCGACAGACATGCTCTACTCCAACTAAAGGCTGGAGTTCTCCTTTCGAGCTTGGAAACTTACGTGCGCCTCTACAAAAAAGACGGCGACCCGGAGACGGTAAAAATTTAATATCTTTATAAATTTACCGAAATTTTTTTGTATATCGTACAATTTAACACTTTCGTTTGCAGGTCCAAAGAGTGAAGGACGAGATCGAGCGGCACAAAACACTTGCCATAGAAGCGGCTGGCAGAGGAGAACAATATTCGGTCCTGAAGCATGTAGAGGCCAAAATCCTTCAGCGGTTGATGGGCGCGGAGAAGAAGCGGGGGTATATTGTTCCTGGCATGAGCGGCGAGTTCCTTTGACCGGCGAAACCGAGAGGTGGTGCCCGTACATCCGCGGCGTCAGCTAAGAAGATAGATGTTGCAGTCGTTGCCAGAACGGCTGAAATGGAGGAGAGGGCTCGCCAGAGAAAGACAGAGGCTCGTGCGAGAGAGGCAGAATTGGCCGCCAGAGTTGATGCTGCGGAGGGGGAGATAGCTGAGCTAAAACGACGTTTTGACGATCAGCAGGCTCAGCTTAAAGCCGAGATCGATGCTCGGGTTAAGGCCGAGGTTCTCGCCACTATCCGGGATCACCTGGTGAGATTCGGCTTGCCGGGTGGCGTGCAGATGCCGCTTTTGGCCCAGACTCCGACTCCGAATCTGACGGCGACACCGACTCCGGGCCTGACTCCATCTCAGACGGTGATGCAGTTGGCTATCTCGCCGGAACTGCCTTCGGAACAACAGCAACCTTCAGTACCTGCCGACGAACGACTGCGCCCGAGCAAGAGATTCAAGAAGACGGCGCTGAATACAAAACGGATAGGACAACTCCTGTAGTTTCCTAGTTTACGAATTTTTTCGCGTTTTGTAATTATATATTTATTGTTCAACTTTTAATTGGTTTGCAATTATGAAATATCTGTTTTCGATCGCTGCAATTGCAGTTTAAGATTTAGTTGCACTTTATGATTTTGTTGAATTGCCATGTTTTTGCATGTGTAATTAGTAACGTGAAACAGAGAAATTGGGACAGATTCTGTCCAAAACTTATCATACCTAGCCGGCGAGATATTGGCAACATCTCGCCGGCTAGGTTATAAACCCTAACCGAACCTAGCCGGCGAGATGTTGCCAATATCTCGCCGGTTAGGTTGTAAACCCTAACCGGCGAGATATTGACAACATCTCGCCGGGTAGGTTGTAAACCATAACCGGAGAGTTTTTGACCAATATCTCGCCGATTAAGTTTTGTAACCTTTCCCGACAAAAAATTGCCAATATCTCGCCGGGAAAATTCACTACCCCGGCGAGATATTGGTCACCTCCAACCCGGCGAGATATTGATTCAATATCTCGCCGGCTATGACCATTCCCGTCGACACCTGTCCGGCGAGAACCAACCCGGCGAGTTTCAGGCAAAAATCTCGTCGGCTTGGCCAAGCCGGCGAGACCGGATCTCTTGCTTGGCGAGAGCAAAGTCTCGCCGGCTTGAGGTCATTTCCAGTGGTGTATACTCTATTTATTAGAGAGAAATCCAAGTCTCCCTAACAATTACCTTATTACAAAATAAATTACTAATGCATACATTGACAATCATATACATGTTGATAAAATAACAGAGAAATTTTAGAGAAGATTTAATTTTCTGCTGTCCCTACCACAGCTCTCGTGGGTCTGACCGGAAAATTGTCAACGGTTGTTAATAAGGGATTGGATCTAGTCCTTGGATTTTGATTATTCTAATACTAATAATCACCCTTCTTCCAACTCTCATTCTCTATAAATACCTCCAATTCCTTCTCCTCAACCCACATTGTTTATTAGTTTAATTACTATTCGTGCCATCGCTACCTAATAAATACAAGTACACGTACCATTTCCCTCTACGTACACATATCATGGCTCCGGCAATGGCGATCACGGCCGACGACACCGAACCGGGTCGGACCATTGACGAGCTACCGGAGAGCCAGTATCAAAAAGGAGTGAAGCATCTTTGCGAAAACGGCATTTCTAGTGTCCCCAACAAGTACATACTTCCGGTCTCGGAACGACCTCGTATTGCTCAAGCCGCTGTAGTGGCCAAGGACGCTAATCTCAAGCTGCCCATTATTGATTTTGCCGAAATGTGCGGTCCGAACCGGCCCCGTGTCATCGAGTCGCTCGCTACGGCTTGCCAAGAACACGGGTTTTTCCAGGTGGGAATCGAATATATGTTGAAGTTTAAACTATGTCTTTGGTGTGAGACTAATGTCGCAAATGCAGGTGGTGAATCACGGGATTGGGATTGAGGTGATAAGGAGCATGATTGACGTGGGTACGAGGTTTTTCGATCTTCCGTACGAGGAGAGAGCCAAGTACATGTCCGCCGACATGTCTTCGACGGTCCGGTACGGTACGAGCTTTAACCAGACCAAAGACAGCGTGTTCTGTTGGAGAGACTTTCTGAAGCTTGTGTGCCAGCCCATGTCCGATGTCCTCCCTCAATGGCCTTCCTCTCCCGTTGACTTCAGGTAACTACTGACTTTTGACCCAATCTGGACCACTCATTTGGACCCATTACTAAATCAAAATCTGTTCACACATGACCCTAGCAAGTGACCAATTCTTTAAGATTTATTCGTCAATTCTTGTCTCTCCCATCAAAATATAACTTTAAATTATCATAATTGATTACAAACTAATTAAAAACTTTATGGTCGTGAGCTGCAACCATTGTACAAGTGTAGTCCATTTAATTTTGAAATTAAATTATTATACTTAATTTATCAGTTGTAGTTTAAAATAAGTAGTTTACTTTTTGCAATGATATACTATAACTAATTAATTAAATGTGAATGAATAAAAAAGGGAATTGGCGGCTACCTACGCAGAAGAAACGAAGAAGGTGTATGAGATGCTTGTGGAAGCAATCGTAGAGTCGTTGGGGCTAAAAGTGCGTGACGAAGAGACGGAGAAGATGATAAAAGAATTGGGAGATGGAAGCCAGCTGATGGTGGTGAATTGCTACCCGCCGTGCCCGGAGCCTGACCTCACCCTCGGCATGCCTCCCCACTCCGACTACGGCTTCCTCACCCTTCTGCTTCAAGATGATGTCGAGGGTCTCCAGATACATCACAACGGCAATTGGCTCACCGTCGACCCCATCCCCAATAGCTTCGTCGTCAACGTTGGTGACCACCTCGAGGTAATATTATTTAACATACACGTTTTACTTTCACTTTATACGTATACTAGTACTTTTGGCTTTAATATATGTGAATTAGGTTGAAAGATATGTGATTCATGTGTAAAGTCTCTCGTCGTCTAAGATGAGAAATTTAATCTAGTAGTGTTATCATCTGATAAATATCTTGAGACATAACATAGTCTAAACATATGATCATGTTTTGGAATCATCAGATATTCAGCAACGGTAGATATAAAAGCGTGTTGCATCGAGTTTTGACGAATTCAAGAAAGAATCGTATATCGGTGGCTTCATTACATAGTCTTCCGTTCAGCGCAACAGCGAAGCCGTTCCCAGGCTTGATCAACCGAGCGAGTCCCCGGCGTTACATGGATACTGACTTTGCTCATTTTCTCAACTATCTTATATCGTGTCAACCAAAAGAGAAGAGTTTTCTTGAAACTAGGAAATTGTGTTGAAAGAAAAGTGGATGTCAAATATATATGGCGCTATATTGAAAAGGTTATTAAAGGAGATTTCTGTAGTTTTACTATTTTTTAGGGTCATATCATAATTTTTTACTTTTTTGGATTCAAGTTTAGTTGTATAAGGTCATCTCTAATGCAGTCTCCATGTATGCAAAAAAATGACAAATATGGAGACTTGCATGTCCAATGGAGGATGCAAAAATGCATATGCATACGCAAATATATGAAAACTGCTACAAGAAGTATTCAAATTTGAAGACACACTCCTAACATTAAATCTAATTTTTTATTCAATCTTTTTGCACAAAACCAAAAAGTCAGTCCTAAACTAGAATCAAATTGACAAATATCCAAAAAACATGATATGGAAAATCCAATACTCATATTGAAAAAATCAAATTGGAAAAATATAATAAATCAGAAAATTTTAAATTGGAAACCTAATCGGAACAGAACAGAACCGAAATCTGGCTGGAGTAGTCAGTGCTGATACGAGCGATACCGGAGGAGCGATGGTGTCGTCGGCGGAGGGATGTCGTCTGAGGTCAGAGGAGGAGGCGTTATCAGAGACTCCGTCCGGAACCGGCGGCGACCAAATCTGGCTTCATCGGGAGCGGAGAAGTGGAGGAGGGACGGAGCCAGACCTGGTGGCAGTTGGAAGCGAGGACGCCCGGACTCGCGGAGGCTGGAGACCGGACGTCCGAGGTGTTTTCGATCTTGTTGAGGAGGTGGTGAGGGGGGATCTGGATCTCTATGAGGTCTTCTCTCTCTAGAAGAAGATAGAAGAAAAGATGAAAGGGTGTAGAGTATTGAAAAAAATAATGAATGAGTTGTGGTTAATGAGCAGCGTGAATTTAATTTATTTAATTGTTTTTGAATCATTTAATTTATATATTTATAACCATTTTTTCCAATTCTAATTTAATTAATGACATTCATAGCTCATTTAATTTAATTAATGACATTTAATTGATTAATGAGTCGCTTTAGAAATTTTCAACCTTAATTAATTAAATTAAATCAAAGGAAAAATTTTAGGTAATAAAGGGAAAATATTTTTATTAATTATTGTAATAATATATTAAGTAATTACAATAAAAATGAAATATGCAAAAAAAACATTATTATTAAAATTATATATTAAATTCTAGGTATTATTAATTATGTTAGATATTAACTTTATTTTTTGCAATTAGGAGAAAGGTTTAAATTATGTATTTTTTGTTGCAAAATATGTTATTATTAAATCTATTGTTTATTGTGATAATTTATAATTCATTAGTAATTATAATAATGAATTTTATTATTAAAATAAGGTTTGATGTGATAAATAGAGATAGTTTTAGAGATTGGGTTGGAGGATGGAGATAAATGGGGATGAAGACTCAATCATTGAGTGATAAGTATTACATATTTGGAGATAGGGTTGGTACAATTATATACCTAATTATATGAATTTTGTTTTATCTTTTCTCAGTTTACACATTTTGATTCACATATATATTTCATAATATAACTAAGAATTATCTTGTCTTGTCATATAAGTCAACGTGAATACAATCTATATTAATAATTATGTCATAAGCGATATGCCATACAATAATACAACTAAATAGATAGATGTATTAAACATATTGTTAGAAAATATATGTAGCATATTGTAGTTTCTCACAAGCGCTAATTTGAACCGTTGAACTAAAATGTTAAATCGAATTTACTGCTAGAGCGGTATAAAAAATAAGGAATCAAACGGTGTTATCGTGGGCCACACATATGGTTGCATGTGAATTACAGTGCAACGAAACAAGCACAACTTATCGTCCTCAAACTAACACATCTCATAGTAGAGTCTTCAACTAATCTACTTCTTGCCCTACCAACCCAAGAGTAATGAACTTAGATTTCATGGTGGAGTATGGTATACAATTTTGTTTCGAAAAATTCCACGGGATGACACCTCACCTAAGGTGAACACAATACCTCTAGTTGAACTTATTTTGTTAGTACTTGAAAATCATTTTTGATGCGGTGCGGTCTAGGATGTCAGTATACATAAGCTAGAACAATCAGAATTATCGCAAAAGTGTCGAATTTGGAAAAACGACTAGTATTTTTCGGGCAAAAACGGCGGTCTGAGTAAAACTCATGGCTTTGCCATGTGGTACAACGAATTTCGGCCATCAGAGATCATCTAGAGGGTCAAAATCGTAGTTTCTTAAGTTTCTAGCAGTTTTTGAAATTTTAATAATTTGTTTTCTTTTCCAATAAATTTAGGATTTACTTCTCTACAATTAGGGTTTGGCTAGGTTTTACCTATTTCAGCACTCTTATACGTTTCTAGTTATTTAGTTTTTGAAGTTTAATAAAAAAATCGAGATTATCCTCAAATCTATCATATTTGGTATTCGCAAGAATCAACAAATTTTTGATAAAGAATTCTTCCTAGCCACATAAGCTGCATCAGTTGGTATCAGATTATAGTCGATCTTGACGTATGCCGCCCCGTAGACAACAACGAGCCGCTCCCCAAGGTGTTGATGATGATCAAATTGAGTTACGACGTGAAAACGCTGAATTTCGACGTGAGAACGAGGATTTGAGGCAACCGGTTGAATTATTGACCCAACGAATGGATGAATTGCATTGTCGTGATGATGATACTCTCACAGACGAAAATCACCTTTCTCTCACAGATGATGTTCACCCGAACGCCCTAACCATTGGTGGGAACAGGGTTTCAAGGTGGAAATTCCACAATTCGATGACAGTCTTAAACCAGAGGAGTTCATAGATTAGTTATCACCCCCGATTTATGATGATTATGTTGAACTAGATGCAGATGCAGAAACTAAAATTGTAAAAGCAAAATTGAGTCAACATGAGCAGAATATTCGAGAAAGAGATACTTTGTTAGCAAGGGATGAAAATTTATGTTGCGTCAAATACTTGTTCTTAGCTTATTCATACAACAATGGTTACAAACAGTTTTTGGAGGGCATCGAGAGCTTGTACGATGAAGGAAAGACTGAAAATCTTGCAAGAGTAGCCAAAAAAATATTGGGAGCCTTACACGTATATTGTTGCCTTAATCAGCAACGAGAACCTGATACCAGCATCATGTATCAACGATAGAAGGCTCGAATTCCAAGGTTGGGTAATCGATCAAGGGGTGTGTACTTTGATAAGGAAATTCCAGAAATTCAACATGGAATCCGAGATGAAGTGCTACACATTTACGATCCAGCTTGCGAGCAAGGTGAGAGTACTTGATACAACTGAAAATTTGGTAGGAAGTGCTACAAAGATATGAGATCCCGGGGTGATTCTTCTTCTAAGGAGGATGTTGCGGGTCCAGATTTGAGGTCGAATCTTCTCCATCTAGGAGAAAATGATGCGGTACGGTCGAGGAAGTCGGTATGCATAAGCTAGAACAATCAGAGTTATCGCGAAAGTGTCATATTTGGACAGAAGACTAGTGTTTTCGGGCAGAAACGGTGGTCTGAGTAAAACTCATGGCTTTTTCATGAGGTACAAAAAATTTCGGCCATCAGAGATCATTTAGAGGGTCAAAATCGTAGTTTCTTAAGTTTCGAGCAATTTTTGCAATTTTAATAATTTGTTTTCTTTTCCAATAAGTTTAGGATTTAATTTTCTACAATTAGAGTTTGGCTAGGTTTTGTCTATTTAAGCACTCTTATACGTTTCTAGTTATTTAGTTTTTGAAGTTTAATTAAAAAAATTGAGATTTCCCTCAAATCTATCATTTTCGATATTCGCAAGAATCAACTAATTTTTGATAAAAGGTTCATCCTAACCACGCACGCTGCCTCAATTTTGCATCACAAAATCCTTACAGTATAAGAGGAAATCTACAATATAATGCAAGGACCAATAGGGTATCCCTTTCAAGTACATTAACAAGGATGAAGAGTTTTCTAGTGCTCATCACTTAGGTTATGAGTGTACCGACTTAACCTAATCACCACATAGGCTATATCAGATTGAGTAAAGTTCATGAGAAACATCACATCCTATAACTTTAACATAATTGGTATGTGCAACACTTTTACCCAATTTCTTTACTAGAGATATGCTAAAATTATAGTGAGTTTGAGTATGCAGCACGTCAAAATAGTCCCAAAATTTCAACATCTTTCACACATAATGAGATTGACATAAGTAGACGCCTTTAGGATTTTTCAGTACTTTAACTCCTAAAATAAATCTACTGTCTTATATCTCAAATTTTGAGGACAAAAATTCTTTAGTTTTGTTATTATTACCAAGAGTTAACATATCATCAATGCAAAGGAAAATAACAGACAATGTAAACCTACTGTCTTGGAGTATACACAAGAATCATAGTCGTTGATAATTTTTCATACCACTATTTTGGTGCTTTCTTCAACCCAAACAAATATATCTTCAACTGGCAAACCTTATTCTCTTGATCTTTTATTAAAAACTTCTCTAGTTGAGGCATATAGATCTCCTCCTAGAGATCTCCATTTAAAAAGCGGTTTTAACATCCATTTGATGACTATATCATTAATGGATGCTAATGCGATTAGTGATATAATCATAGAATCTTCATAACATGGGAATAAGTGTCAAAGTAATACATGTCCTTCTTTTGTGTGAAGTCTCGAACTATGAGTTTTGCCTAGAACCTCTCTATTGTGCCATCGGGTAAGATTTTCTTCTTGAATATCCATTTATTGTTAATAAGTTTGCAACCCTTATGTAAATAAGATAATACCCAAGTTTGATTAAACACAATAAAATCGAGTTCACTTTTGATAGCCTCTTTTAAAAAGTAGCGTCAAATACCTCATTACCTCCTCGTTGGTTTTTAGATCATTTTCAATCATGTATATTGAGACTAGCTCGTTACTCACGAAATCCACACAAACAACTTCTGCAAGGAAAGAGGTGACGAAATCATCACTAGAGGATTTCTCAATCCTTGGTATTTTACTTCTAGGTTTCTCATCAAGAAGTTCAAAAGTAGGGTTTTCACCAAGCGATGGGGAAACGTCCGACACTGAAGGGAAAGGGTGCTTCAACATCAACTTTCTTCAGCAAAAGGATATGCTAAAAATAATCGGTGTCTTTAGCATTAGATATAGATCTATCATGTATGCACATGAATCTATAAGCATAAACTATTAACACCTTAACCAATATTTTTAGGTCCAATATCAGTTTTTTTGTGGTCAAGTAGGCCCACCTTAGCCAAACACCCCCACAATCTTAGAAAATTTAGGTAATGAGCATAACTCACCAAGATATCGCAAGGGTCTTGTCAATACTCCAGTGTAGAATCATGTTTATAATATGATAAGTCAAGAGAACTGCTTGGTCCTACATGTCATCAAGAAGTCCATAACTTAGAAGCATCGCATTCAAAATATTTTTCAAAGTTTTGTTCATGCATTCTGCAACTCCATATTGTTGAGGTAAGTATGGCACACTCAGTTCGTGGATAATACATTCTTCTCACATAAGTCAATTAGGAAGCTCAAGTCATACTCTCCGCCCCGATCAGACCTAACCCTATTAATCTTTCGATTAAGTTGATTTTCTACCTCCTTCTTAAACTTGATTAACATCTCTTCAGCCTAATCTTTGGTTCGACGCAAGTATACTTTTGTAAACCATGAACAATCGTCTATGAATGTAATATAGTAAAATTTACCGCGTGTACTCCTAGTACTCTTGAACTCAGCTAAATCAGTGTGAATTAGTTCAAGGATTTGAGTTTCTCTTTGAGTTACTAGATTATAAGATTTCCCGGTAAATTTTGCTTCGTACAAATTTAACATTTATATAGTTCATTGGTAGAGAAATTAGAAATTATGGACAAGCTTCTAAGCCGTTTAATAGATACGGCATTCACATGTCCTAATCTTGAATGTCCTACATCTAAAAACTCGAAAATATAAACAGAAGTAGAATCTTTATTATTATTTGTGTTGTTGATTCCATAAGCAACATTCAGAACAAATAAACCATCATTTAGATAGCCTTGACCAACATAAGTCTCATTACAAATGGATACAAATTTATCACCCCCAATAACAGTATTCATTCCAGCTTTGTTGAGTAGAGGAAATAAGACTAGGTTGCAACGGAGTGAAGGTATACAGAGTGAATTCTTGAGAGTAAGGGTCTTATCAGAAGTTAGCTTCAGCATAATTGTCTCGAACCCACCGATTATCATAATTAGCTAGAGTCATCAATTCATGTACAATAAAAAAGTAAATCACGTATAAAAATATATAATAGTACTTCCATAGTATAAACTCTAATTAGAGAAGAGAAAAACATGTAAAACCGATAAGTAAAATACCAAAACCCTAAACTGAAAACACTTAAATGAGTATATAATGGAGACGAATAATAACATGTTATATATAATTGTATGATATTAAAGAGATGGGTTGTAATTTGAGAACATTTATGTGTTGAACCATCTATAATGCATAAATCTAAAATCTTTTGACCGACAGATTCCAAGCTCCACACAACTTGTAGGCTATGAATGGATCTGATCCACCTCTAACTTGTAGGCTATGAATGGATCTGATCCAACTTTGGAGTGGATTAGTAAGAAAATGGAGCATGATTTCAAAAACATATATATATATAACAATCATGTGCACCACAGGAGTGCAACATGTGGCGTCACGCGCGATGACGTGGTGCTGACAGTCACGCTGACGTGCCAAACCTAAAAAGTACTTTTTTCTTTCAAACCCTCGTTAAACCACTTTTCGACATGGTTTACTTATATAGTATGGAACCCGTCTCCCCTTCCACATGACTCCCTCACGTTGGTTCTCACGGTTCATACACATCTTTTGGTTTTTATTTAAATGCATTCCTCTATATAGATGCATTTCAGTAAGAATCAATTGTTGCTTGAAGACCAACGTAGAAGCGTCACATGACATTGCTTCAATTAGCAAGTTCGTGCAATATTATAATTTGTTTCTTCTCATGGAAAAGGCGGGTAAGAAAAATGAATTCCCTTCTGGAAGGCCCATATATCCGTTGGACCATTTCCATCAGCTCAATATTGAAACGACGTCATTTGGTATGCCTCAAATTCTTGCCATCTTGAGTGTCATGACATCCACCACAACGTAGCTCTTACTGAGAATGTGCCTCTACCTCCTCAACAGACAACAGCATTTCCCAAACATTCCGTTTTCGTGAGTTAGAGAGAGATTCCAAGCTTTTAGCTATGGCGACACAGCCAGTCCTTTACTGCTCCTTCAACAATGCCTTGTGCACTCTCTCTCTCCTCCTTTTTCTCTCTCCCCAAACCCGCCACCGCTCTTCCTCCCAAATTCCGCCCCATCTCCACCGTCAGATCCTCCCTAGACAGCCAAAGCCCCAGACCACCGCCGATCAAGACCGGGTCGTGGGTCAGCCCCGCCTGGATCACTTCCCTGACTCGGTGGTCCATGACCGCCGGCAAGGACGACTCCGGCATTCCCGCCGCCGTCGCCAAGCTCGACGACGTCACCGATCTCCTCGGCGGCGCTCTCTTCCTCCTCCTGTTTAAATGGATGAAGGACTATGGTCCTATTTATCGTCTCGCCGCTGGTCCTAGAAATTTCGTGGTCGTTAGTGACCCTGCCATTGCCAAGCATGTCCTCAGGAACTACGCCAAGTACCCTAAGGGTCTAGTCGCTGAGGTCTCTGAGTTTCTGTTTGGTTCCGGTATCGCCATCGCCCAAGGCCCTCTTTGGACGGTACTCAATCTTGTCCTTATCACTCAACCGTGTTACTGAATGTGAATTCTGTACAAATTGTTTGTTTCATTTAAGGAAATTTATCAACTGTTTGTTCATAGAGATTAGATTATGGCTCCATTGTCTTCGTCTTGTACTGATGACTGCCAAGTTATGGTTGGATTCCGAATTGCTTAATTAAATGCAGTGTATGAAATATGATTGCTTAAAAATTTGGGCATCATTTAAGAAATTACTTCAACTGTTTGTTCATTGGGATTCTGAACCATCACGTTGATGAATTCCCTGTGTTGGCTGGATTCTAAATTGCTTAATTTAGTTGAAAGTCATAACGTGATGATGTATGGGTGTGGAAATTTCCTTATAAAATTGGGTTTTGTTTAATAATGAAGGCTATGAACTGTTTGTTTATCAAAGTTTTGGGTTCATCACTTCAATCTTATTGATGAATGACCTTATGTTGGTTGGATTCTGAATTGCTTGATTTAGCCTATGATAGGACAACATATCTATGGGCTTTGTGTTCCCTGAGTTGGTTATATGCCTACTATTTTTAATTGTTTTATAATAGGCAAGGCGAAGGGCTGTGGCTCCATCACTTCACAAGAAATATTTGTCTGTTATAGTTGATAGAGTATTTTGCAAATGCGCTGAGAGATTGGTGGAGAAGCTTAGACCTTGTGTGTTGGATGGCACCTCTGTGAACATGGAGCAAAAGTTTTCACAATTGACTCTGGATGTTATTGGCTTGTCAGTGTTCAACTACAATTTCGATTCTCTTACCACTGACAGCCCCGTTATTGATGCAGTTTATACTGCATTGAAAGAGGCAGAGGCTCGTTCAACTGACCTTTTACCATATTGGAAGGCAAACTTTACTCTGTTTACTTCCACGTTCTGCAATTTCCCCCCTTATATTTTGTATTTAGTAGCTTACATATTGTTGTTGCAGATTGACGCTTTGTGTAAGTTAAGCCCTAGGCAAAGAAAAGCTGAAAGGGCAGTCACAATGATTAGAAGAACTGTTGAAGAACTCATAGCCAAGTGCAAGAATATTGTGGAATTGGAAGGTGAAAGAATCAACGACGAGGAATACGTAAACGATGCTGATCCAAGCATCCTTCGCTTTTTGCTAGCAAGCCGAGTAGAGGTCTGTCAACCTCATCCAATCTATAATACGCTTCACGTTCACTTCAAATTGCCAGAATAAATTAAACTAACAGTAATTGTTGCACTTGTTTAGGTTAGGTTCAAGAACTTCCCTTCACAATAGGTTTTCTAAATCTTTCTTGCTTTCCATCCTAATTTTAATCCAATGGCTTGATGAGATTCTCAGGTTTCAAGTGAACAATTACGAGATGACCTTTTGTCGATGTTGGTCGCCGGCCATGAAACTACTGGTTCAGTGCTGACTTGGACCCTATATCTTCTAAGTAAGGTACCCTTAATATCTCTATCTTTCAACTTGGACAGAATGCTTATCCAATATTTAATGAATTGCACCTCTGAATTTGTAACTGGACTAAACTCTATCACTATTCTTACTATCTTTTTGGAAAAGTTCAAGTTATATCAATCAGTATTGTCATTCTTGTCTGTTTAGTACTAGCCGAAAGGAAGTTAAATCCTTTCAATCGTGTTCAGATAGTTATAATATGTTAGGAGTCCAATTCAAGACCTATAAGATATGGAGTCAAAGAAAAGAAAAGGAGAAATATTGTTTTGGGATAATTATTGTTATTTGAATTACTAGCTTTTGGAATTTGAATTTGTAGTTATCTAGATCAGAATTTATATCTGATCACTTGTGCTAGTTTGGAACTCTCAGGTTATAAATACCTCTAGAAGAAATTAATAAAATCATGGAATAAAAATATCAAGTAGTTTCTTCATACGAGATCTTGAGTTCTCTCTTAATGAATTCTCGAGATTGAGAGCTCTCTCATTAATGGAGCTCTCATCCTATCCAAATTGAAGCTATAACTCCGATCCAAGCCCGGGACCGTAACATAATATTAGTTAAAAATGACGAAATTAAATCTGAAAACATAAAATAATTGCTGAAGTAAATCACTAAGTTCAATTTAGTCATCTTGTCCTTGTGCTGCTGCCATCATAACTACCATCAACTTCTGCTATATCTAATTAGTTAGACTGACTGAATCCCTGGCCAACCGATCTAAATCTGCATGCCGCTTGACGCTTACAGATATTGTAGGACATTATAAAAACTGGTAGCCATATATTATCATGGGAAGATGTTAACCAGTGTTATGTACCAGTTAATACACCAAGGAAACATGATAACAGACAGTGATTATATGACTATTGTAGTACATTAGTATGATTACACTTAGGGGTGAATTCAATCATGATTTTAATAGACTTAAGAAGTATTTCCAAGTCTTGTGGTATTCAATCATGATTTTAGAAATATTTTTAAAGTCTTGTGGTATTCAATCATGATTTTAGAAATATTTTTAAAGTCTTGTGGTATTCAATCATGACTTTAAAAATACTTTTAAAGTTTTCCGGTATTCAATCATGACTTTAAAAATACTTTTAAAATCTAAATGTATTCTAAAAGTCAATGACTTTAAATGATTTTGAGAAATGGATGATTTTGAATGATTTTGAAAGTCTTTGTAGGCAGTGATTATATGACTATTGTAGTACATTAGTATGATTACACTTAGGGGTGAGATTTGCAAAGTCATTCCATTAAAATCTTTTAGAAGTATCTTCTCAAATCATGAGATTTGCAAAGTCATTCCATTAAAATCATGAAAACTCTTTATAGACTTGAAAGAGTTTTGTAGACTTTAAGAACCCATGAACTTTTAAAAATCATACAAAATCCATTAAAATCCTAATTGAATATACCATCTTAGTTATTTTGTTTTTCTTTAAACCTTATACTGTATCTTCCGAGATTGTCATGGCCTTTCTCTCACTAGTTTGCTCTGATAAGTTATGTCAGCCATTAGGCCACATGTAATAATAGATGTTCCATCTAGGCTTGTTAGTACAAATCTTTTTTCTGTGTGAATGTTATGCTCGACTTTCTTGGATCTTAACAATCATCATTAGTTGGTCAAGCATTCATAATGTAGCATCTAATGTTGGTATGGAGTACAATTTTATTTGATGTATTTAATGTAGGATTAGCAAAATATTTCCTTTTGCTAATCAAAAAAAAAAATATGATGCAGGATTCTTCCTCATTGACGCAAGCTCAAGAAGAAGTTGATAGAGTCTTAAAGGGAAAACCTCCTTCCTACGAAGATATCAAGGATCTGAAGTACTTGACACGCTGCATAAATGAGTCGATGCGTCTTTATCCTCACCCCCCTGTGGGTTGCAGTCCTCCTTCCTATAGTTAACTGATCTGGACTGCATTGCTTCTTTTAGCGTCCATTGATTTGGTTTTACATTATTCTTTGGCATATTAGGTCTTGATACGAAGGGCTAAATTTGACGATGTACTTCCTGGAAATTACAAAGTCAATGCTGGTCAAGATATGATTGTTTCCGTTTATAACATCCATCACTCATCCGAGGTTTCACCCTATATCTGCACTGCTCAAACCCCCTTGCTACACTTGTAATATTCATCAAATGTAAATTCATGTTTCAATTTACTGGTGGTTTGCAAGGTTTGGGAGAGAGCTGATGAGTTTGTGCCCGAAAGATTTGACATGAACGGCCCATTGCCTAATGAAACAAATATGGATTTTAGGTACTCTGTTCTTCTAAGTTGATATGGCTAATTTTGGGGAAATTTGTCCGGTTGTTTGGACTTTAATGCCAAAACGTTCAATTATTTGCCAACTATTCTTTTGAGCTGATGAGCATATCTGCCAGGAATTAATTTTGGGTAAATAACTACAGGTACATTCCATTCAGTGGAGGGCCTCGGAAGTGTGTTGGCGAGCAATTTGCGTTACTGGAAGCCATTGTTTCTCTTGCAATCTTTCTGCAGCATATGAACTTCGAGCTGGTTCCTGATCAGAACATTAGCATGACAACTGGAGCGACAATACACACAACAAATGTAACATTTTCTATATTGTTTTATAAATTACGAGTCCATGCCTGCACAATCATCCTTTGTTATGCATCCTGTTCTGAAATTTAGTTACTAGATTAATGCTGAGAACCAATTAGAAAATCAATTTAGTACAGAAAAGCTAAGTTGACAAATAAAGAACATAAGATTATTGTATGAGATTATTCTTAGTTAGTCTAGTCCATGATAAACTCAATGTGTTTTATTAAGTTCAAATCCGTTATGTACTCTGATATCCACACTCGAAACATGAATTGTTATTGCATAGTAGGATACAAATGTATATGCATTTTTAATTACTATGAGGAAGGTGATTGCCTAATCTAATAAACCTAATAACTGTATACTATGTGTGGTCATTTTGCAGGGTTTGTACATGAAGTTGAGTGAAAGACAAACTCAGAATCTGAGTCAATCTAAGGTTGATATTCCTGTCCTATGACTTCATCCATGTTGCCTCTCACATGTTGCTATGTAGAGAGTGAAAATGAGAGTAAGCTTGTTACAGTCTTTTCTTATACTATTTAACCCGATTTCGGTCTTTCGTTGATGGTAGAATCCGGGTGGCCCTTGTGCAATTTTCCATGATCATAGTCATAGCAGGAGCCACATTGTATGATAATGTGATGTAATTACCCTAAAAACATACACTTATGACAACTTGTGCTTTTATATTTAGTGACAATGACAGAGCAAATGGTATCCTCTGCATTTCTCTGTTCTGAGAAGTTGCCAAGAAAATGATAACTTGTGCTTTTATATTTAGTGACAATCATATAGTTTATAACATGATTAAAAATGTGAATCGTCAAAATGACTACATGATTAAAAATAAAAACATCTTTCTTTACCCAATCTTATCACTGCTGGGAGATTTGAATTGTTGAACTTTGGAGCATGGACAGTGACTTCGTCACCAGAGGTTTAACGTCGGAGCATAAATGCTGACTTGGACACAAAATAGCTGCTCTATTGTCATAAAATAAAAATAAAATGTTCTCAGAGTGGAGCAGCCAAACGGTTTCTCAGCTAATAACAACTGCAACTTGATACTCAACTTCGGCAAAAAGAACAATATGGGAGATGCCACATTTTGTTTCTTGCATCGTCATAATATGGGAGATGATCCAGCCAGGGGTAGAGCATGTAATTATTAATAAATTTTTGTGTGTTTGGGGAAGTATGAGGGCAACATGACTATAGAAAAATGTCTTGGCTAGAACAACCATTGAGGTATCGTAAGACATGAAAGGCGACATCGAGGTGTGGTTGACATGGGCATGAACATATTAAATCAAGACGTGAATTGCATAACTAATATCTAAACAAGTAAGAATGAGGTACAATAATTGATCAACAAGACGTCGATATTGACGTCTATTAGGAGAAAGGAAGCCGGAGTCGGTAGAGGGTCGATGTTATTGGGGGAGAATGAACGATGATGCCTTGCAACTAGTCATGTCAATACCAAAAGAAGTAATGGCATATTTCCTTCGTGTATAATAATGCATGTCGGGTATGAGCAACTTCTATGACCAAAAAATGTTTGAGATTTTCAAGATCATTAATTGGAAACTTCTTATTCATGTATTGTTGAGGTATTGGATATTGTTTTATCCGTTCCAGTAATGATGATATCATCAATATAAATAGGCGCAAGAATAAATGACTCACTCTTACTGAATGTGAATAGCGAGTGCTCGGTAGATGATGGATGATGCATAAACTTAACGATAGACTTTGTTAACTTTTGATATCAATTTTGTGAAGTCTAACGAAGTTAATTGAGAGACTTCAGCAAATTCTCGTGACATCTTCATATACGCCTCCTCATGCAAGTCTTAAATGTAAAAAAATGTATTATTACTTGATGAGCAGACCCATTTCAAGAAGCATCAATGGCGAGCAAGCAACGGACGATGACCATTTTGTCATCTGATGCAAAAGTTTCATTAAACTTAAAGTCTTCTATTTGTGTGTAACACTTAACAACCAATCGTGCTTTTAAAACGATCAACGCTTCCATCAAGTTAATGGCAAGCTTCTCAAATGGCAAATTGTTCGTCTATATAAGAAATGACCACTAGGAAGGAAATATAAAAGGACGTATTTTTCATAAGAAATTGATTGAGCGAGAAGAAATATGGCTTAATTAGTTGAAGGAACGTTAAGATGTGGAACAGAGTCATGTGTTAGGGAAGGAAGCATAATGTAGTTATAACATGTTAAACATTCAGGCATTGTACAAGAACGGTTGTTCTAAAGAGGTGGTTACTCTGGAAAAACGTAGATGCTCATAAGGGGTGATTGGATGACATCTCAAGATTATGAGATGTTGCATGCGACAATAAAGCCGAAACTCAACATTGATGTTTGAGGGGTGGCAGAGCAAAATTAGGATGGATATAATTATACTTATTGATGTCTTTATTTTAAGGAAAATTATCTTCCCAAAACCAAACTTTATGAAATACAAACATGGTTTTTTTGCGCTTTAACTACAAATAATGTTAGTACAAATTCTGAAAGAAAACCTATCACAATTCTATTGTGAACATAACATAAACAATCGAAACTTCTCAAACGTACGCATGTTGATTATCATCCAAACAACATTTCAAATAGTGTTCTTTTATCGACAATAACTAATGACATTTGATTGATCAAATAAAGGGACATGAGCGCACATTCTCTCCATAACTAAATGGACAATCACAAGGTTCTAGCCACTTCGATCAAGCAAGTGTTTTCTCTTCATATAACTGTTCGACGAGGAGTTTGTTAAACCTGTTTTTTATGTCAAATTTCGTTCTAGAAGCAGCATATTGTGCAGTAAGTTTATAATGTCAAAATTTCAAGTTGCTCTTAATTTGCAAAGTCTGGACTACATTGTTAAATTATCCTTTTAACATAATTATTCTACATCATTGATGGTAGTGGTCGAATACGATATTTAACGTATTACTTATCAGAATGATAAGTAAATATCTCAATTTTTAGGGGTTTACAAGATGGACCCATCTGCCAAACTGCCAAACCCGTCACCAAATAATGAGCCACCCGCGAGTTGTAGGTCGGTTCGCATGTGAAAACTTATTCGTGTGTAAATGATGGTAGACCTATAACCCACAGATTACTCAACCCACCCGCAAGCCCAAACCTCTCCACCCAAAACCTCTTGGGCTAATCTGTCCCTATTTACAAACCAACCCTAACTCCAATTTCATCTAACCCTAGGCTATTACTATGAATAGAGAAAAACATAAACGCCGCCTCCGTTTTCTCTTCTTCATCGCCTTCTCCATTCTCTCTTCTTCATCTCTCTGTCCTACTGTCCACCTTTTAGTGCCTTCACTCCCTTTCCCTCTAATGCCTCGACTCCTCCTTTTCAGGCGGGAAACTTTACCTATAGAGCGGCCTCGTCATGGCCTATAATTCCCTCACTAATCTCCTCTTAACATAGGTTTGATGGTCAGAGGCAGCGACCAGTCCAATGTTATCATCCTCTCACAGCCCGATCCAGGCTCCTACAAAAACGATTGAAAGTTTTTGTCTTTACCCGGGATTATTGGGTTTTATTCAAACCCATTAGATTCGGGTTTCACGGGTCAATCACTTGACTCACACGAGTGTAATTTTACTTAGAATATTGACTTGTGAGTCGGATTCGAGTCTTTCCCCCATGACCCGTATAAGGCCGGGAGGGTCGAAATTTGATATGAGTGAGTGAGGACACGACCCGTGCACTGCACAGTCGTGCTATTTCCTATCTCCCCCGTTAATGACCATAGAGGAGAATGAGACAGCTTTGGTTTGATAAATTTCGAACATGTCATCTACATTAGAGGCACGTGTAGTATTATGATTGGAAGAGTAGCATGAGAAAGCATAACCAATTAACCACAACAGAAGACACTGATCCATCATTCTCATTTCTCACTCACAACAACAGACATGGAAAACGAGAGCGGAGAGGGTCGGAACAGCGCGAGGCTTGCCATTCTCGAGCTGGCCAACATGATCAGCGTCCCCATGTCGCTCAACGCCGTCGTCCGCCTCAACGTCCCCGACGCCATCTGGCAAGGCGGCTCAAACACCCCCCTCTCCGCCGCCGAGATCCTCTCCCGCTCCGCCCCCTCCTCCTCCGCCGACCCCGACAACCTCCAGCGCATCCTCCGCATGCTCTCCAGCTACAACGTCTTCGCCGAACACCTCAACCACGACGGATCCGACCGGAGGTACTCACTCACCGACGTCGGCAAGACTCTCGTCACCGACGACCACGGCCTCTCCTACGCCCCCTACGTTCTTCAACATCACCAGGTAACCCCCAATTTCTGCAGATTCATTTCTAGATCGACTCGGATCTCACTCCCGATCTAAATCTGAATAGGACGCGCTGATGAGAGCGTGGCCATTAGTTCACGAGGCGGTGCTGGACCCTACATCGGAGCCGTTCGTCAAGGCCAATGGCGAGCCCGCCTACGATTACTACGGCAAGAACCCTGAGATGAACGGCCTGATGCTCAAGGCCATGTCGGGAGTATCTGTGCCCTTCATGAAGGCCATATTGGACGGCTACGATGGCTTCGCTGGGGTGCGCACGCTGGTTGATGTGGGCGGGAGTGGAGGAGATTGCCTCAAGATGATCTTGCACAAATATCCTAATGTTACTCAAGGGATCAATTTTGATCTGCCTGAGGTTGTGGCCAAAGCCCCAATCATTCCAGGTTAGAGTAGATGGTTCATATTCAACAACTCAACTTTACTGATTTCATTTATGTAATCATTGGTTGTATTTGAATCTGGTTTTCTAACAGCTGTGACCCATGTTGGGGGAGATATGTTCAAGTCAATTCCAAATGCTGATGCTATTTTCATGAAGGTTAGGTACTCCACAAACTATCCTGAAATTTCTCTTTACACACATTGACCTGAAATTAGTGGTGTACTTATATCTTTTTGTTTGATTGATGGCTTAATTATCTGAGACAAACAATAGAGTTACTTAACTGTCTTATTTTCTTGGGACGCTTACCATCTTGAAACTTGAGAGACATTCATTTCCATATATTTTAACTGTAAATTGGATCAGGGTTTGAGGTGTATGAGAATATAATATATACAATCAGGACCCATTCATTTTTTTAAATAAGGATTTATTGATATGTCATGGAAGCAGAGCCTCATTTAGATATTCAAATCAAGAAAATATGGCACTAATTTTGAGATGGAGGGAGTACTAATTATCAGAGATGTATATACTCTAACCGTGCAACATTATTATTAGTTAGGACTTCGAGATTGTTGTGTTTTTTCTTGTAACTTGAACTCTGCTTTTTGATATTCATATGGCCTGATTCTAAGTATTTAGAGTATCTTAGCCTCATGCGCCCACCTACTGTTCTAACAATTAAACAAGAAAGTCTTAAACCAACTTATGCACAAAATGAATCTTGGTTATATAACAAAGGCAGCATGCTAAAGGACCTCACTTTGCAGTTTGACCAGTAGTTCATCTGTCAGTATCCTGTTCTTCTAGTGTTATTTAATCCAGTTACAATGACTTGTGAACCAATGTTTTTGGTTACAAGTGCTGGTAAGTTATGTTTTGTTCAGCTGCTTCATGATTTAAGAGTCCATTTTTTATGTCATATGCGGCTTTAGTTTATTCACAATAGCTTATCTTGACTTTGTATAGCATGCCTTTGTTTCAATCCTGTTATATAAATGTCTTGGTCTTGAAAAATAAGTTTTAGAACCTTGCATTACAAATTGATATTGAAAGCACTTGACCTTATATTATATAAACATCTCTTGATCTGTAGTAAGCTTATTTTAAATTTCACCTCTGCTATTTGTGTACAGTGGGTTTTGACAACATGGACTGATGACGAGTGTAAGCTGATCATGGAGAACTGCTACAAAGCACTGCCGGTGGGAGGGAAGATGATCGCTTGCGAGCCAGTGTTGCCAAAGCAATCAGATGACAGTCATCGGACTCGCGCCCTACTGGAAGGAGACATTTTCGTGATGACAATCTACAGGGCCAAGGGGAAGCACAGGACCGAAGAAGAGTTCAAGCAGCTCGGTCTCTCTGCAGGCTTCCCTCACTTCCGGGCCATCCATATCGACTATTTCTACACCATCCTTGAATTCCAGAAATAATGCATATTTTAGCTATTCTGCTTCTCAACCTCCTGTTTTAGACAAGCTGATAAATCCAAAAACTCTGGGGCGAGTAATCCCTTTACCCTCCCATGATGAAAACTTTAGTCTTCCGGTTTTCTGTATGCTTAAACTATAGTTATGATTCTGGTTTGTGTTGTAGTTTTTGTGAAAAACCAGAAGGTTTCATTTCAAAAAAGAGACAATTTAGATACAGAGAGATGGCCTTGTGAAAACTGAAGCTCTAAAAACATACATAGCCTACACTTTACTGAAGTCATCAGGCCCATTTCTTGCTTTATTTACAGGGAATATGACAATTTACTGCACCAAATAATTATCGTGGCTCTCATTTTGCTCATATAAGTAATTTTCTTAAGAAAAATCGGAAAAATGTGTGTAATATAATATTTTTGTAAGAGTGTCTTGTGTTGTTTGTTTGTGATAAAAATGTGTCGTAAACGAAATTATAATTAAAATTAAGAAATAATTTTTCAAATAAATGTTTTTAAAAGAGTTTATGTTTTAATCTTCTTACTAAAGGTTGTATAATCAAAATTTGCGATTTAACATCTTGATTACACAATTTTTAAGTTATTTTTTATAACAATTAGTTTTAAAGGTGATTTCGTTATTTTTGTGTAAATACACACTTTTTGCAGAAAAATATAAAATTCACTTTCATGTTTTTGTCATTAACAACACAACAACACCCTCTTACAAAACGGCCATATTATATAGCACATTTTTGTCATTTTCTTTTTTTAATGTTACCCTAACTTTTTTTTTCATTTCCATTAGCACCATTAATAAATACTATTAAAATTGCATAAAATGACAATTATAAGCATAAATTTTCATCAAACGTATGTCGGTGAGGCAAGTGAGTTGTCTTTGATGATGCATTAATGCGAGACTCATTCTTTCCAGCTATACTTTTTACCTCCGGTAAAATTCCCTCTCTTCAAGTATACTCTCGAGACATCACTAGTATGAATTGTTTTTGTTTGTTTTTTGCTTTGGGATTTTGGAGATACGTCATGTTCCTCTCCATACTGGCTCTAGCAATTGTGAAATTAAGGTGGCAAATATAACATTCATCGACGCATGAGGATGCCACACTGGTGGTGCTCCATTTTTGCTGAATATTCGATCCCTTGTCGTTCACATCTCATCTTTTAGGGTTGATGAGAGAGAGAGAGGGTCTCGTTGGCATCACTGTAGACAACTCACTATCCCTGGTGATATAAATTTCTAAATTTAATGAAAATTTAGGAGTACATCATTTTATATGATTTTGACGGTACTCACGAAAAAAAACAAGAAATAAAAATGAAAAAGATACTTTTATGAACTAAATGAGAATTCAACATAAATAAGTGTAATAAACTATTCTTGTTTGTTAACATATATGCAGGATATTGATAGCAAAGCAAAGTCCAAATAAATGCTTGCATTTAAATAAAATATAATAAAAATAGGGTTTTTTTATCAAACATTTCATTTATTTATTTATAACGGGGACTGTAAGAATTAACACTCTATCAGTTACCGCGCTGAAATTTGAACTTTGGTCCTGAGATCATGAAGCATATTTGTAAAGCTCTTAACCACCGGATCATGCTGGCATAAGAAATTGGATTGATGGAAGGAAAATGACGATTATTAAAAGATATACAATGCTAGTTTAAAGATAAAATTGGAGAGTTTTAGAGTTCATGTTTTATTCTTTATAAGCTAAAGATTATAAATTCAATATTTAAAATCACTTTTAACTAAAAATAGCATATCAATTTAAATTATTACTAATCCAAGAAGAAATCATTTACATTTATTTTAGAAAAAAGTATGGATAACTATTCTTAACTAAACTCATTTTTCACATAGCCACCTTCAACCAAAATTTAGGTTAGTAACTTATATTGACGTATCAAAAATACTTACATGTGAATATTAGATGGAAAATGTTAATTTTAAAAGTAAAAGATGAAAATATCATTGGTCAGTTTCCTAATTTTTAAATAATGTCATTTTGGGTTTTGGGCTATTTCTCCGGTCAAAAATGGCTCCAGTTTCTCCTCAACCACTGTGTTCCTCGCCAGCATTGAGTCCAACCCTCTGACCTCCTTCGTTGGCACCAAATTCGACCTCCAACAACTCTGTAAAGTGACCGACGACTATTTTTTGGCTTAGGGTTTGGAAAGTGTATAGATTTTGTGAGAGTTTCTAATCTGAACAAGAGTAAGTATGATGAGGAATTCAAATACTGGCTTGGATACTGCCAAGCTCCGAACATCGTTTGAAAGATCCCTCGTTTAGGGTTTATTTTTCATTATTTGGATTTCACACATCATAATTCTTTGTCTTGTGTAGTGCATGGATGTGAAATCTTTTTCAACTTAATTTGGGAATAATTAGAACATGATTTTATATTTGATGAGTAATTATCGATGGAGACAAAAAATTGGGGGTTTTGGATACTTTTTTTGTGGAGAACGTGGAAGAGAAGTCAAAAAATTGTCCCTGGAGACTTGGCAGAGCCGTGTCAAATTCGCCATCGGTGAAGGCGGTTGCAGGGTTGGAGACGAGGCCGACGGTGAACATGGTGGCTAAGAAGAAGCTGGAGCCATTGCTGACCAAAGAAACACCCTAAAACCGAAAAATGGCATGATTTGAATATTAGGTAGCTGACCAAGGGCATTTTCGTATTTTTACTCTCAGATTAAAAATTTTCTTTTCAAATATTTAACGGATGAGAATATATGATACCTTAATGTACGTAATTGGCACAAATTTTAGTTGGGAATTGTTACGTAGAAAATGCGTTTAGTTAGATGGTATATATACTTTTTCCTTATTTTATTACAACAAATATCAAGATTTATGAATTAACTCTTTATAACCTCTTTTCAAATGAAAAGAAACTAACATTGAACTAGATAGAACTCATGAATAGAAACATTTTCAAATTATTTTGATTTAGTATTTCTCCAAATAAAAACAAACTCAAGATAAGATTTGAACTTCACCAAGATGTGATGAAACTCATCGTATTATGCAAGATTAGAATTTTTCTATATTTAAAACTGTGAGGTGATGTATAATTTATGATAAGAGTAATAAATAGACAAGTAAGAGGATTGTAGTAATCCAATTCGGATGAATGGACTGAAAGATATTAATAAAATATAAAAAAATTTGTATTTAAAATCTAATAAGTTTGTGTGATTTCAAATGAATGAATAATTAATCTCCCAAATAATTTATAAGGGATGTTGTTCAATACAAACTTACCCAAAATATGCAAACGTCCAAACCAATGTATAACCGTCGGATAAGAGACACCCGTAATCTTAGATTGCGACACGTGGCAGCTATACAACGTTGCACTACATGTTATATATTGCTTCAAATTTGGACAGGTCCAACATGTTATACAACATTGCACTACATGTTCTACATAGTTGTACAACATTGCAATGTATGTTATACAGTTTGGACATTTTTCCCTGACTTGTATTTGATACCTACTCTAATTTATAATATATATAGAGGATATATCACATACAAACTTTGGGTTTTGTCCAAACTGTCTAAACCCAATAGATTTTCATCCATTTCTCGTTGGGCCAGATCCGCGCGACACGTGTTTTAAAGTGTTTTGACACATTTGTAAATTGCGTTAATTGGAGCTGACAGAAAAGGGAGGGTATTCGTGTCATTTTCCTCATTCCTGACTGTGCGACTGTTGTCCTAACCAACATAATCGAATTAGAGTTTTATTCGTTGTCAAATTCTGTTTTGATTTCTAGAATTCTTCATCCTAAGATCTTGTTGTGTGTCGAAGTTTTGTTGTAGTCAAATTTCATTCATTACAGATATTATCGTTTTTGTAAGTCGAAAACCACATACAGGTATATGTTCTACAGGTATGAAAATAGAGGCATAATTTGGAGAGTATTCAACCTTTATTATTGTCTGTTCCACATATATGTAAGAAGTTCCACATACATATTTTCAATATTTAATACGATAAACTGATTATGTGAAGCGGAGAAAATTCCACCATTATGACCAACTATTCTATTTTAGTTGTCAAGAATTTCACCATAGTTCCATAGTTATCATCGTTAATGTATATGGATTCGAAGTGTGTTGTCAATTTTCGCAACGATGTCGATTCTGCACATTAGAATACCACATGCAAAAATCATTTAACTTCAGAGTCACGAATATGAGTGAGAATTCGAAAATAATTCTGCAAAAAATATATAAATATGATTTGATCAGATTCAAACTTTCTGCATCAACGTTGTCAGATTTCATATTGGAACTTTTATACATGCCGATTTTCGATTTCGACAGAGAATTCGCTGAATGCTTATGGTTTTTGATTTTGACAGAAGTTTTCTACCATTTTTTGTGTACACGAGTATTAGCGTCCGACAAAAATATTGGGCATGTATTGGATTCATATAAATTGGAAACGTATCGTCGCCGAAATACAACATAATCTTTTCTCTTTTGATTTCGTCGAAATTCCTAAACCACCCACAGACCATTAACTAACGACGCTTTTGGTTTCTTTTCTTTTTATGTGGGATGGATCTGATCCGACGGTTGGAGTGGGTTCAGATGGTTTTGATAAAATCCTTTGAGTTTGTAGTGGAATATATATAGGGAAACATTCCATTGAGAACCAAATGTTTCGTGAGAACGTGAGAACAACTGGACATTCACTTATTTTCAATGGCCATACATTTTTCGTTGGACATTCACTTTCATTGGATATACCATTTCCCATTGGACATTCACTTATTTCCGATAGACATTCACTTATTTTCAATGGACAAACTATGTTCTCACGTTCACATGATTTGTCATATATATATATATATAGGGATGCACTCCAATACAAACTCACTCAAAATGTCCAAACGTACAAACTAATGTATAACCGTCGGATCTGAGACGCGCGTTATCTTAAACTATGACACGTGGCAGTTATACAACGTTGCACTACATGTTATACATTTCTTCAATTTTGCACAGGTCCAACATGTTATACAATATTGCACTACATGTTCTACATAGTTATAGAACATAAGACACATAATGGTGGGGGCCACATTACAACAATATTAAAATAATTCAATATATATTGAAGCATATCTAAATTGAAACACATAGTTGTAGAGTAGTTGAAAATCTTTTTTAGTTAAAAATACTTGAAAATATTGAATAGTTACACAGAGTGATTTCATATCTTTATTCAGTAATCTAAGACATCCCTAATGCTATATGCAAAAATGCAATAGTTATTATTCAATTATTGAGTTCCCATTCACGTCCATTTCCAACTGTGTCTATAAAAATATTCATATTTGTCATATCAAATAACTTTTCATTATTTTATTAATAAAATAATTTTATATATATTATCCATTTATGTTATTATAATTAATTAATACAATATATATTCAATTAATTATTGCGACAATTATTTACATAATTTATTACGATATGTGATTATTTTTGTCCGATCAGTTTTTTTTCAATTTGTTTTCTTCGACCGATTGAATTTTAGTCTTATCATTTATTATTATTAATAAAATATATTAAAAATAAAATTAATCTAAAACTAATTAAAATGAAGTTTATACAAAATTAATCTAATGAAAATGAAAATAAAATTACAACGATGATTTGATTTAATTTTCATTAAAAGTCTAAACCAATTATCAACGGCAATATAATACAAGCCGTCTTAGCTCAGCTGGTAGAGCGCGTGACTTTTAATCCCGTGGTCGTGGGTTCGATTCCCACAGACGGCGTATTTTGTTTTTTATATTTATAAAATGGCTTTCATTTTCTCCCTCTGTTCCTATTCTTGATTGTCTATGAAATTAGTTCGTTATTTCACTTGTTTTCGTTGTCTTGGCAGACTGACATTGTGAGGTTCTTAAATCCACAGGTTATATGTAAGAGCAGCCAAACATGAATGTTCCATAGCCTCACAGTAACAATAATCACAAACAACTGACTCTTTGTAGCTACACATCAACAATGGCTATTGCAAGACAGATTGTCTCATTTTTGTTTCTTCAGGTCATGCTTGGCCTTGTAGTATTGCAGCTTGTACTAGGAGAAAAGAACCCACTCTTGGGATGCACTTCCATGATTATTTGTACTCACTTAGTTAAGAACTTCTCTCTTTTAAAGAGTAGATTTAGTATATGATGTAATTCAAAAAAAATTATCGACGACCCATAATAACTTAAAACAAACGAAAAACAAATTAAAATGTATAACTAATTTTTTAAACTCCAAAATTCTAATTCTCTAAGAATACTCTTCTTCTGTTCACTCTTTTAATTTTACCTTCTCATATGTCCAATTCTTTCCTTTCTCTCAACCTCTCTACCAAATAGAGAAAATGCCCCTTTCCGCGCCTTCAGACGCTTACCTCCACACCTTCGGCCTCTGCCTTTTGATATGTAATTTTTTTTTATGATTTGGTTTCTTTCCAACTTTTTCGTTTCGATATGTTTTTTGTTTTTTTTTTCATTTTGATATGTTTTTTTCAAATAGATAAAATTCGACATGTTAATTTTATGATATTTGTTGTTTTTGCCTTTTATTTTTGGGTGGTTTCATTTTTTGCTCTCTTTTTTACAGAAGATTTAGAATGAATAAGTTATTGATTTTAATGTTTGGAGACTGCTATAGTGAGTACTCAACTTTGAAGACTCATTGTAGTGTATTTGCAGTATTGCAGATGGGGATTTGAAGACGGCATTGGAGAGGGAAGTTCCCAAATATGCAAAAGTTTGCAAATTTGTGGACAACGTTGGAGATGGCACATTGCTGAGTCTCCATCATCATTACTTATTACCAAATCATTGGCAAAAAGAAAGTCCACATCTCATTCATCACACTACTAGAATTTGGCAATAAGGGTACCATACATGTATACTGCCCATTTGAGAAAAAAACGTTGTAAAGGGCAGCACACGCCACACTGCCCTTAAGGCGCAACTGCGAGCGTGCGACCTTTGCAAACAGGCAGCGCACCGTATGCTGCCCTTTTAAAAGGCAGCACACCTTTATATGTACGCTTCCCTTTAAAAGACAACACACTTTTATATGTACGTTTCCCTTTAAAAGGCAACACACTTTTATATGTATGCTGCTTTTAAAGGGCAGCACACTTTTACATGTACACTGCATTTTAAAGGGCAACCACTTTTATATTACGCTACCTTTTGAAGGGCATCACACTTTTATATATACGATGCCTTCTACATAGAGTGAATTAAAAATTAAGTAAATATTTATTATATCAACAAAACTGAATAGCAAATATTTTACCGATAATAATAATGTAAGTTACTGATAATAATAAACTGTTATTTTTGATAAACATAAATAAACTTAGGCAAAATCATACTCGGAAAAGGACACATTCCTTGACGGTTCTTCGAGCTTCTTGGAGACGACCTTTAGGTGTCCTGCGGCATCTGCCTCTCGTGGAAGGCTTTGTACGCTTCACGAAGAAATTGTTTCTCTTCTGCCTCTGTCATTGGGACATAATTCAGCTCAGCCATTTGAGAGGCCGAATACTCGTCGTAATTTTGTTGCACATATGACTGGAGAAAAGACATGAAAGTTATAAGACATACAAATTCAATTCAACTAAGGGGAGATTTGATTTAGGAGAAGATTAAGAGAAACATCTCCAATAAATGGTAACCAGTAGAATAAAAACATTTTCTTTCATTCATTACCAATATATAAACTAAGATATATAAAAATCTTTCTGATCTTTAATCTTGCAGGAAGCTTATGAGCAAGAGAGAGAAAATGACCGACAATAACTAAGAAGGATAAGCCTGGATGCCATCCACACCAGATTAAATGGAGTTTTCCAAAAAAAAACTGTGAGGGGGGAAGACCTCCCAGGGATAAGAGACACATGGCTAAGTATAATCCTGCATAATCTTGAATGTTATCAGTTCCGGTACGACGAGCAAATAATATAATGCAAGCAAAAATTCCTAGGTTCATGGAGATATAGAACAACATATAAGTTATCATGCTCGCACATCCACCATTTGAGTCTCCAACAATTATACCAATAATTACATACCCTATTTGACCAATGGAAGAATATGCAAGCATGCGTTTCATGCTTGTTTGAGTAATAGGAATAAGATTCTCCAATATCATGCTAAGAATAGCTAGGATTTCCAAAAGAAGATATCATTCGTTTGACCAACAGTTTAGATTTTAGAAGTAAAAAATTTTACAAATTGAAAAATGAAAATCAAAGCATTTAAGGTTACTAGTCCGTTAAACGTTAATAATCTTGTTATATTTTTTTTAAACCATCTTTACAGATGGAAAGTATACGTTATTGACTTTCATAATATATATCGAATAAAAAATTGGTATTCGTTTGTTCCTTTAATTTAGCGGTCAGCAGATAGTTGACCGGTGGAAGTCAAATATTTGACTCAATTGGCAGCGTACTCAAATAGAGTGTGCTGCCTTTTTCTTTGTTGTAAAACACTCTATTTAAGTACATTGCCCTTTTTGCAAAAAGGGCAGCACACTCTATTTGAGTGTACTGCTCCAAAAATATCGTTATTTGTCATATCTTATACTAATTTTCATTATTTTAATGATTAAATAATTTTTTTTTATTTTATTCAATTTGTATAATTATAATACTGATAAATTGTTCTAAATATTATATATTCATAGCATTTTAAATAAATTATTATATAATATTTTTTGATATAATAATTTTTGTCTGATCCATTTTTTCGTCGATATTTTTGTTCCGATCGAAAATTACATGGTATCAGTGTTTATTTAAAATTTGCGATTTTTAGATTAAAATTTAAATTTGAAAAAAGTACCCAATTTTATATAAATAATGGAAAAAAATTCCCTAACTTTATTGGGATTAGTACTGGGAGAAAACCGGGGATCTCTGGTGTCGATGGGTTGACCCAGGTAAGCCCAATGAGCTGAGAGAATTTGAATTTGTAAAGATTCGCAATTCTCATATTGATTGCAGGGTTGATCGAGAAAGCTGATTTAAGGCGGTCTGCAGCAAGATCATGCACGGGGTTTCTCCATCCGTATGAGGTGGAGGTCGTGCCTTAGTTTGATGCTAACTGGTTCGACTCGATTAGTCTACAGGCTTAACATGAATGTCTGATTAAAGCATTCTGCAGCGGGATCACGAGATTTCTCTATTCGTATGAGATGGAGGCCGTGACTCTACATGATATTAGACAGGTAGAGCTGAACAACTTTGATGGAATCATTAGCGAAGGATGTTGCGTACTATTCATTATCGGAATATGCGTTTGTCTTCCTTTTGCTTGGTGTCAAATAGCTCACGAATTGGACAAGCTTGTAATTTTAACTAACAATAGATGTGATTATGGAGATGAGTCTGTCTCACCATCTGTACCTTCAGCTATCTGTCTTTATGTCGGGTTAGTTGCTATTTAATCAATAAATTCGTTTTTCCCTAAAAAAAAAGTCTTTAACTTTATCTCCCATAATTTGAATTTTTAAATAAATTCAATTAGGTAAGTAATTAATGAAAATAAATCTTAATTAATGATCATTAAATTCAAATTAATGACTTTATTATTCTAAAAGGATATGAAAGTAAATTTAGAAACATAATATTTATTTTCTATATAATATTAATTTATTACTAATTTTTCAATTACTAATTTATTATAAAATTAATTTTATAGATTAAATAACGAAACCCTAATTTGTTCGCTTCCGGCCTCTCTCGGACCACCGCTACCATTGGAGATGTTCTAATAAATGTATTAAAAAATACTTAATTAGTTAAATAGTTAATAACCTTTCTAAATTACAAAAATTCAAAAAGTACAAAACTAGGAAGAATTCAAAATGGAAAGTAGCAAATATGAAATAAAATAGACTAGAATATATAGAAACCATAACAATGAGAAATAATCGCAAACTAGGTAGCCAATCTAATTGGGGTTGCTTAAATTGCAGCCAATTGAAATAGTAAAGTTTCTAAAAATTTCTCTTATCTTAAAATTAGGAGCGTTCTCACCTCTTCACCAAAGTATTAATTAATTAATAAAAACAACTTGTGCATGATTTCTTACCATTAATCGGTACGTAATAATCAATGTTACCAAAATAATGACCTTCCTTTTGGCCTATATAAGTACACGCCTCAAGTCTCTCTCAGCATCACAATTCACTCAACCCTAATTATTTGTGTTCCAATAAAAGAACTCATCCATGGATTCTAGATCAGCTCTCTTCTGCTTGGCTTTTGCAATCCTCTTCTTCAACGGTAAGACATATGTTTTGTATGCATAGATATCATATAGTGATTGTCATATAATTAAGAACACGAGAGTATATATGCTAATAACATACTTTTTTTTAATCATATAAGATAAATATGTGTTAAATTTAAATTTCGTTAAAAATCCTTATCAAAACACATTACTGGTTAATTGTGGTTTATACCCATTCTCCAAAAGAAAACTTAATAATTATTTTTTAATTTATTCATGTAAATTAAAATATATAATGTTGTATTATATATGCAATTTTTGTTGAGTATATATTATTTTGTACTTATTTATATATAACTTTGGTCCATGTATTATGTATATGCAGGGGCTTATTCGGCTACTTTCACTTTTACAAACAACTGTCCGTACACGGTCTGGCCTGGGACACTGACCGGCGGTGGTGGGGCCCAATTGTCCCAAACCGGGTTCGAATTAGCCTCCCATGCATCGACCACGCTGAACGTCCCGGCTCCCTGGTCCGGCCGGTTTTGGGCGAGAACCCAATGCTCAACCGACTCGTCGGGAAAGTTCTCCTGCGCCACCGCCGATTGCGCGTCCGGCCAGGTGTCCTGCAACGGCGCCGGCGCTATCCCGCCGGCGTCTCTAGTCGAGCTGACTCTAGCCGCCGACGGGGGCCTAGATTTCTATGACGTCAGCCTCGTGGACGGCTTCAACCTGCCCCTGTCCCTTGCCCCACAAGGCGGCTCCGGCGCGTGCAGCGCCACCAGCTGCCCCGTGAACATTAACGGCGCTTGTCCGGCCGAGCTGGCCGTTGTGGGCTCGGACGGGAGCGTCGTTGCCTGCAAGAGCGCGTGCATGGCACTGAACCAGCCGCAGTATTGTTGCACCGGCGCCTTTGGATCGCCGGACACGTGTCCTCCGATGGAGTACTCTAAGATTTTCAAGGACAGGTGCCCACAAGCTTATAGCTATGCTTATGATGATAAAACCAGCACCTTCACGTGCGCCGGTGGGCCCAACTATGTCATTACATTTTGTCCTTGATTTATCGTTACTAATTATTTGTAGGAAACTGCTCTCGATAATTAATAAGCATTTATTTAGTTATTTTCGTGTGTTCTAAGAAAGAGGAGAAAACAGTCTCAATTTAATGCATTATTTATTTGGTTAAGCAAGTAATTAATAAAACCTGGGTCGATGGATCAAGTTATGATCTGTATCTTAGATAAGTAGTGTTACATATATTAATTATTCAATTTTTGTGTGGTTGTGCATGTAACAAATATGTGTAGCCAGTGTAACCAGAAATATAAACATTTAAACAAATAAACTGGTGTCGGCAAATCCAATGGGGAGGCAACTACAGGTGCTACACTAGTAATTCCTTTTAATTATTCCAAAAGGATATTTAACTAATTACGTATTTCTTGACTGATCTATGTCTTAAATTCTTGCTAACTAATCAAGTTCGCCTCTCAACATTAGCAGATGTCTAACCTTGAATCGAATTTTACCTATTGAGATCAAATCCGACTCAAGATTGCACACCTCGACAATTTCGGGTCAATGGTAATTTGAGTGCCAAGCTACGAGCCCTAACCCTCAAGACTACCTAGTGTCAAGACATGAGAGATCTGACACTCGATTCGCGGACATTTAGGGTGGAACAATAGAGGTTCAAAACACGCCTAAACCAGTCTAAAGGAGACGGACTTCCGGGGTCTCGGTATGTCCGTGGGATAGATGATTGATTATAACTATTGATGAGGTATAATTGGATCGAGCTCGACTGATCGGGGTAGGGGAGGTACTCGGATCGAGGAGAGAGAGGCGCGACCGGTTCGGAAAAATACGTCTAGGCTGGTCAGGTAATTTGAGAGAGGAATTCTGAGTTCTCGGTATGTCATTGAAGAGTGTGTAGACACAATATATTTAAGGATCGGGGGTCTGGGATATTTCATTTTCGGGAATTGTCCTTTCGACAAAGTCGAATAGTTTTAACAGGTGATCGAACATGTCTCTTTGCTTTACTTTTGATGTCTTACAATGATATAGAAAACCCTTATTTATACTAATTATATACAAGAGATCTAGTATGAAAAGGAAATAAATTCTTAACAATATTCCTATAGGAGCCTTTTTTGGAGGCTAAGTCCAATGAATCTGAACTCTTTTTCTTTCTTCATTCCCACTACGCAATAAAAAGATATTTTTCTTGGACTACATTGGCATTAGTTGGCCACCAAGCAGAGGAGGGCGGTTCCTAGGGTTGCACGCGGCTTGGGATTGGCGGATTGGGACAGCCCGATTTGGGCCAACGGTTTCAAGGAGGGGCGGTTCACTTCGGCTTAGCAGGCCGACGTTGTAAGGCTAGCCCTAGTTGATGGGAATAGTACTCGAAGCAACTCTGTCTTCAAGGGATCGGTATAGAATATTCTATTATTTTAGTATCTCGTTGAGTTTTTGAATTTTCTAGAAGAGAAGTTCATTGAAGAAGTTTGACTTCTTGCTCAATAAACCTCTCTCCCTCCCTCCCTCCCTCTCTCTCTCTCTCTCTCTCTCTCTCTCTCTCTCTCTCTCTCTCTCTCTCTCTCTCTCTCTCTCTCTCTCTCTCTCTCTCTCTCTCTCTGTCTCTCTCTCTCTCTCTCTCTCTTCCGCGCCGGCGGTCGACAACAATCGGGCCAGTCTGGCCGGAACCAGCTGATGCAGGTGGATTTTTTTAAATCTCCTACCGAGTCAAATTCATGTATTCAAACGCTATTAACCTTGAATTTAGGTTTTTTTTATGCTTTTACCCTTATTGTGTAGCTTATGAGACTTTGAAATTCTGATTAGATGCAATAGCAAGATGTCAATCACAATGTCGTGACTTTGTGTTTGACAACTTGCTGAAACACAGATTATAAATATTGAAATTCAAATCAGTTTAAACCGCAAGATGTCTCACACAATGTTGGAGCTTTGTGACAAACAACTTGCTAGTATATAGAATATGGATTTAAACAAGCACATAACATAAATAAAAAAAACACGCAATATGGTTACCCAGTTCGGTGCAACGTCACCTACGTCTGGAGGTACTCTGCCAGTAGAATGGTTTTACTATAAAGTGGTCAATAGTACATACAAGGCCTTATGGTTATCATACAAATCAACGACTTATGCTATTACTACAAGTGAACATCAAGACCAGGGACTCCCCCTGAATTCGAGCTCCTCACCCGATTCCACTCTTCGAGCAACGCCTCTGCTTGGATCAGTTTCTGTTCTTCACAGGATGCACGAGACTTCAATCGCACGAACACAACCCAATACTCAAACCGCTCATTCTCCTCGAATAGTGCTTGATTAAAAGTATGTCGTTTTGATTAACACATTCAGCCTCCCAACACGCTAGTCCAACACACTTAGGAGCTCTGAATAGTTTTCCAAAACGAACTACAAAATAAAACTGGAAGCACGTGTTACTATGGGGACGCTTCTCGCTTTTATAGCAACTCACACTTCTCTTTTAGTCGCCTCTAGGGTTTCCTTAACTCTTGTGGACTAATCACAACAAATCATCGCTAATCGGAAGTTTCCATAAGCTCCAACACGTCCGAATCATATAGAATCGAACTCAATATAGGAGATCTTTAAAAACAGAAACTTACCATTTTTATCTTTTCTCGAAAGATGTGTTCCAAGATGTCGCAATATGAGAACATACATCTTTCTGTTTACTAAAACTATAGCCAACAAACATGAGAACATACATCTTTCTGTTCTATTAAAAATGTAGCCAATCTACACGTAACAACAATCACCCCATTTGGCTAACTTTTAGTGGCAAGCACTTTTATCTTCTATCGTAATACAGAAAGATGTCTATGTTGGGATTTGTGTCCTAGCACAATGTATTTTCAATCTAATCTTGTAATAAAGATTATTAGTTGAATAAAAATCGGCATTCATATTACTAAGTGTTGTAGTAATATCTTAAGTATGATTTGATTTGTATCATTGATGTGTCAACACATAATAGTAGATCTACATATCAGATAAAATCTTACTTAAGCAGTCCCCGATCAGAACAGTTTCATGAAAAGCGATCGGTATGAGGCTAACTCTAAATGATCACGCTCTACTGATCATGGCCAGTAGGGGGCCAGAGTTAGGTCATAGTATCACCAGTCAGGGGTGATATAGGACGACCCGAATCATGAGTATGTTACATAGACACAGTCATGAACATACTCATATGTCGGATCATGAAATCACATCCTCAGACCGAAGAACCATTGAGGTCAATATGTAATGAGTGACGAGTTTGACTCAGTCTAACGTCTCCTGTAAAAGGGTTACAATAACGGCTGTGATTGGCTCGATCACAAGTTACATAAGTTGACTCAATGGATCGCTGAAGGATTTATCCCTCATACGGACGTGTGAGCAGATATCAGTTTAGGCCACTTGATGAGTACAACTGAAATACAATAGCATGGCCATGCAGACGATACGTAATATCAGTTATAATTCAGTTAACTCAGAATCAAGAAACAGGACAATAGAACGAGGATGACTTGTCTATGCCTCGTGGTTGTCAAAGATATCAAGAGGATAAAAGGATAGATTCATGAACGACAAGGTTAAGTCGAAATCTCGATAATCACAAGCGTTGGGTAATCATGATGTCTTGCTAGAGGCCACTCATGATGGAAAGGGTAAAATGGTAATTTTACCAGTCCGCCGACGTGTCGTAAGCCTAGAGGGTCACACACTTTAGGTTGAGTAAAACGGATGGAATCATATGGAGGAGTCATAAGAGAGACAAAATCCGGTTTTGGATTAAACCAGTTTAGACCGATTTCGGTTTAGGATTAAACTGGAATCAAGAACGGTTTAGCAAGACTAATTAATTATAATCTAATTAAATAGATTTAATTAATTTAGCTAAACTGGGCCTAGCCAGAATGGGCTTCTCTACACAATTAATTAAAAACTTTGGGCTTTAAGCCCATTAAGGCCTTTAATTAATTAAAAGCCCAATTAAGGTCTATAAAAGGGAAATTTTCAGATATGAAAATTAAGCAATTTATTTGACAAACCCTAGTCGTCTTCTCTCTCTCTCCCTGCCAAGTTTCGGCCGGCCCCCTCTCCTCCCCGTTCTCCGTCCGTTTTGTTTGCTTCGATCTTCTAGCAAGGTTCGTTGCAAGTATCCTTTGGATTGCTCTTCCTGTGTAGACGATCTTTAAAGGTTACTAAATCCAATTTAGTAACAAGGAGATTTTGATTCAAGGTAATACTTAATTTTAATCTAGTCTAGATCTCATGATCAATTCATGATCATGCAAGATCCGTATTTAAACATGGAACTTTGAGGTTAATTTCTTGTATGGGCATGACATTAATTGTCTGGAACCCTCATATAATTCCTTCAGTCTAAACATATTCTCAGACATGTTGTGTCCTTAGCTACTCTCTTCTGTTGTGTCCTCAGCTACTCTCTTGTTCTCCCCCTGGTTGCCTAAAAAATATGCCAAAGTAAACAAAATATACTAACCAGGCAATAGTCATACCAGCTCAGCCACCTGAGCAAACATAGTCTGAGGGCAGAGAAGTCATCACAAACATAGGCTCCTCACGCATTCTCTCAGTACTTTCTCCTGAACATCTTCGGATCTAGCTGCGCCAGATGTTTGTACAGATAACTTGACAATGTCCTTGACACGTTTACCTTCAAACAGTTTGGGGCTGAAAGTGAGAGCACTTGGTTTCTTGCCAGCAATGTCTGAGGCTCGCAACTGACTGAGGCATTGGCTTAGCAGTATACCAGAGATCAGAGACGGGAATTCGATGGGCATCTTTACAGTGAATTATTTTGCATGTCTACCCAAATGACCAATAACAAAATTCCCAAATACAAAGGAGGAGCAATTTCCTTGGCAAAGGCATTGAGTGCAAGAAATTGATCCAAAGACGTATGAGTGTCCCTTCAAAGAAACCTGTTGACCACCTTAGCATAGAAATCGAAGCACTGACCTCTCACATACACATTTCTATACTCAGAATTCTCGGGGTCTTCGAATGCTGAGGACGGTTTTACAATAAACTCTTTGACCAGGATATAGTAGAACATACCTATGTCGGAGACCATTTTGAGGAGCCCAGCATTATTGATCAACTCCATGATAACTTGCATTTCATGGGCCTCTTTTGACATTTCCCTCTCTAGGTAGATATTTCGTTGGTAGACATAACTCCATTTTAGTACACCATCCTCTTGATGGAAAGACACACTGTTTGAAGGCACCCTTCTAGGATGCTTTTAACCTCCTACATACTTTGACTCGTATACCATCTTCTCCACAATTTCCACAATCACATCTTCTTAAGTTGATGAGGGTTCTTCGACCAGATGTCGGGACACTTTCATGGATTTCTTCTGTTTCTTCTTGGAAGGGCTAGACAAACAGCTAGACTTTCTTTTCTTGTTTCCTTGGCTTGTATATTTCCTACCAGTAGACACTTTCTTCCCTTTCTTCGACTGCCTCTTAGACGGGACAACCACTTCATTGTTTTTCTTCTTTCTCTTCTTAGACTTTTCAGTCTGTAGGGTAGACAGGACAATATCTTCTTCTTCTGAGGACAGACCTTCTTCCCTCACATCAACTTCTTCATCACCAGATAGAGTATCTTCTACAACATCCTTTTCAAAAGAAAGAATATCTGTTTCGCTGACTTCCACATTGTTCTCTATATTAGAGAGAACCTCAACAACAACATCAATATGAACCTCTTCATGAACTTCCTCTTCAACTTTCTCAAGAACATCTTCTTGGATATCATCTCGAACATTTTGTTGCACATTCTCTTCCCAAGAATCCATTAATTATCTCAGCCGAGAAGGTGCAAGCCTTGCCTCTTACATAAACTTTTCTGAACTCGGAGCTTGTCCGATTCTCGAACTCAGGAGAAAGATTAACAATGAACTCATTAACTAAAAGTGGTAGTAAATACCTATATTTGAGACACTTTAGAGCAATTCAGCATCAGAGATGAGATCAACAATCTCCTTCATCTTCAAAGCCTCTAGAGATAATTCTTTCTCGAGAAAGATCTTTCTCAGCACAATAAACTGCCATTTCTGAGCAGATTCCATATGGTGGAATGAGATGTTGTGTATGGGGGCTGCAGGCACATTCCTTGGGAGCTTCTAACCTCCCACATATTTCCTGCTATTGATCCCGAGATATATAGTAGCCACATTTTCTTCTTCCTCGTTCGCCGAGGTAGGTTCATCTTCAAGATGTTTAGACATCTTCACAAACTTCTTCAGCTTCTTCTCCTTGAGAACAGATGGGATTTTATTCTGTTTCTTCGGCCATCATGCACTTAACCTCTTTTTTTCAGCAGAGGTTCTCCTCTTCTTAGCCTGTTTCTTGACAGAAGCAGCAACTTCCCTATTCTTCCTTTTCTTCTTCTTAAACTTTTCAGCCCGACGATTCGCTAAGGCCACATTTCTATCTGTTAGGAGAGCATCTTCTCCACCTTCTTGATCAAATTGTCCTTGGCCTTTTTCTTCCTTTTCTTGACATACACACCAGTTTTCCTATGTTCCACGACTTTTCTCTTCTTCTATTCAGACCGAAGAGCAGCAATACACACGTCTTCATCGCTTTGAAGATTATCATCATCAACAACATTTTCTTGAACAAAGAAAGTCGGAACATCCTCCTTGACATCTTCCCACTCGTCAGCTACACCTATATTCACTTGAGCCGAGGAGGTTGGAATATCGTTCGTCACATTCTGATCCAGGCTTCGAGCTTCATCACCTATCTCATCAAGAGGTGATTCTTGAGCCTCTAGTGGAGACTGACTTCAGTTAGTCAGATTTGTAGATGTTGAAACATCTTTCACAACATCTGGTGGAAAACTTATAGTTTCTCCAACCACATCCTCAGAAGGGATATCCTGACCAATAGCAGGGGACTCTAACACACTCTGATTTCTAGGGTTTGTATCCTCATGCTCAGATGGAATAAGAGATTCATTATTACCTTAACCGGTTGCACATTGAGCTGATTCCGAGTAAGTTTCTATCGGCCTCTACATTGGGTCGATTTCTGGAATGTAGCTCTCGGACCTTACCACCACACTTGTTCCTCGCCGCCCTAGGTCCTGTATCTCTTATTGGAACAATTTTCTTCTTCATCTTTAGAGTTTGCTTACGAGATGATCCTACAATGCTTAGACCACTTCTGGTGCCCACCATTATCAAGAGAAAGTGGGATTACCTCACGGAGAATAACTGTAAAAAATAAACAAAATGCATACCTTCCTTGGGAGCCAAGACGGTTGTGGTATGTTAGACAAGCTGAGAGATTTGCCATAATAATTTATTTTCAAGTTGGCCTTGTTCTGATCTAGACCCAGATTCGATTTAGATGTCTTCTAGATCTAGAGAGGAGAAACCGAATCACCAAAGCTCCTCTATATTACTGAAGGATTATTGAACCATACAACAGAATTCATAAACCATAAGACTCTAAAACCTATTAGCATCCAAAACTTTTGTGAAGACACAGGCAAGACGAATTTATGTGGGGAGATATTCCAGATTGATCTTCTCATCTTTCGTTAAATCCTGAATATAGCGGCGCCTGGTATCACTGTGTTTATTCGTGTTAAGTTGAACTGGTTTCTTCGCAAAATTGATAGCACTGATATTATCGCAGATCATTATCTCAACAATGCTCAGCAAGCATCTGTTTTATTCATAAAGGTTAATTGCAATTTCTTCCAGTTGTAATGTACTCGGACTCAGTTGTGAAAAAAGTAGTACAATTTTGCTTCTTGCTGATGTAGGAAATAAGAATGTTTTCTAGATGGAAGTATCCATCAGAGGTATTTCTTCTGTTAGTAGTTCTTCCTGCCCAGTCAGCATTACCTTATAATTCGCTTGGCTTGGGGCAGATGGCTTGCTTTTGGATTTGGTTTAGAGCGAGCATAAACACCAACTGATAAAACTATATCTGGTCGATTGGAAATGAGATATAGAGGACTGGCACAGATGCTTCAAAAACTTCACAATCACCAGCACGCAACGGACCAGATGATGTTGGAACATCTTCTTCAACATTATCAGGAACATCTTTATTGACATCTACGTTGACTTTTTTTTAACAATTTCTTTTCTTTCAGATATTCTTTAGTAGTGACACTTGGAGCATCCTCTACAACATCTTCCTATTAACAGGTTCACCTATGATTTCCTGAACCAAGGATGTTGAGACATCCTTTATAACATCTTGACCGTGCCTTTCTCTGTCGAGAGGAAATTTTATCTTTGGCGGCAGCAATAATAGAAGCGCCATTAACATAGATAGATGGATGAACAACTTCTTTCACAACAATCTCTCTTCGATATCATTCGCTTAAGATAGACTGAAATTTTGCCACGATGCTATATACCCAAATGAGCCACGGTCTGTCTTAGGCCCAGATTCGATTTAGAGGCCTTTTTTGTTCAAGAGGGGAGGAAACAAATCAGCAAAACTCCCCTCAAACACTCAGTGATAATCATCCATCACTAATGCAGAGTCTAAGGGATGACCTAAGACTCTCAACTCGATTTTCCCTTTACCTTCGAGAAATCTCGTTATCTTTATTCTGCTGGATCTGACTTCTTAAACCGAGATTAAGTTCAATAAACATGTTCATGTCGAGTTCTGACTACATTGGTTGCACAACTTGTTTCATCATTTTGCTCGACATTTCATCAAACATAATTTCCTCTATAATCATAAGGTTATCATTCTTCTTATGGATACCCAAGTTTTTATCACCTTTTTCCCTAACACACCCATTCATTTTTCGATAATTCACAGGAGCTTTTGAACAAGTGGGAGTTCCTCTTAGAGATGGTATCAGCTCTTTAGATAGACTAATATCCTCTACTTTGTCTTCAACATCTTTCCTGACATTAGCGTTCTTAGGAAACTGTTATCGTCATCTGTAGAATCAACAGACCAGCTTGGTTTACAGAGAGAAGTAGAAGCTGTGAATGCAACAAAGTTACTTACCTCATCTGTTTCACTATCCTCAGTTTCTTCATCGGACAAGGGAGCATTCTAGCCTCTTTCTGTATCCTTAGATAGTTAGGACATTATCTTTGATCTTGTATGAATCCTTGGCATTCATGTCATTGTATTCCTCTACCTTCGTTGTTTCCTTCACCACCTCTATTGTCCCTGTCGAAGTTTTCACTTTGTTGAGCTTTCTGTGAGACTTTGTTCTGGACATCCTTCGCGACATCATGCTCAACATGCTTCTTGAAAAGGTCCAGAGTGTGGTTGCCCTCAAGGAGCTTGTGCTTGACATCCTTTATTCGCCATTCTTTCTGAGGAGCGGATTGACGACCTTTTTTAACTTGCCATTCTTTCTGTGGTGTGGCCTTTCGGCGTGATGGCATACGCTTGTGTGATGGTTGATGACGAGTGTGTTTCTTCCTGTGAAGATGGTGGCAAAAAATTCGTATGTGACCCTTTTGTCCACAATAATAACAGACCCAACGAGGTTTGTTGGAAGCAACAGAAGGATGTTGCTGACGATGTCGCTTGACTTGATTGTCACCAGATGTATGTAACATCTTACCAGTCATTTGACTTACCTCCTTTTGGGGGAAAACGGTATTGAAATTCTGATCACTTAGTCGTGCAAGATGCCACACACAATGTTACACAGAATGCTATAACGTTGTGTCTTACTTCTTGCGTAGATAATGCAGGACAGTAAATATAAAGCTCTAACTAATGACACAGCAGATTGTTTACCCAGTTCGGTGCAACGTCACCAACGTCTGGGGGCTCTCAGCCTAGTGGAAAGATTTCACTTATCAGTAATCCGTCAGAACATACAAGTACCTGTGATCCCTCCTAGATCTATACTTTATGCTACTTCTTACAGTGCAATCTATCTCAGGGTCTCCCGATGAATCCAAGAACGTCTTGATTCCACTCTTCGAGCAATCGCCTTGCTCTGTCGTCTTCAAGTCTTCTTCAAGTTTGGTGGTTGCGTGCAGTCTTCAACTCACAACTTTCAGTAAACCCTCAATCACCTAACTCTCTATAGTTATGTGATACACAACATCCTAAGCTCAATCTGCAATTTCTCAGCCCGCAAACCTTCACGTTTAAGAACCTTGCAAATTGTTGCTAGGAAACAAATAAAGAACCACACGATTGCTAAGGGGGTAGCCTAAGCTTTTATAGCAATCGTGGATGAGTACTAACCCTAAAGGGTTTCCTCTTAATCACCGTCTTTCTTCTTTTCAGATTAGGAGTCGTTCTGCACTTTCCTAATCGTTTTCTTGCTGCACTGCCAAACCTGCACTTTCCTGATTTCTGTCGATCAGGATGCTTGCCGAGATGCCGTCAACAATGTCACACAAGATGTCGTAGAAGATGCTTCGACATAGTCGTAGAAGATGCTTCGACATTCTTTGTAACATGTTTCTTCAGTTCCTTCAAAATCAGCCAATCTCAAAAACCGTCGTAACTACAATCTCCCCCTTTGGCTATTTTTAAGGACAACATTCTTCGTCGCATTCTTCGTCGCATTTTGCGTCGCATTCGTCGTCTCGTTGATCGGCAGTGTCGTCGCGCGTATCGTCGCGTCTTGTGTCTTCGCGTCGTCTTTATCTTCCTTTCTTGTATCGTCGTGATCGCGCGCGTTTTCTAACTTAAACTTACTCCCCCTTGCTGGCTCAAAAAGAGCCAAAGTATAAACAAATATCGTAACAAATCCGGGAAATAAGCAAAATAAACCAAACATAACTCACACTTGCTCTCAATCAGCTGTCGAGAGCAAGAGTGATACATTGTTCACCAAATATTACAAACCATAAAAGTTGTTCAGTAATTCAAGAGTCAGAGAATTTCATAGAGAATTTTAAATAGAGCTGTTGTTGGAACTTGCAGTCTCTGTTGCTTCTGGATCATTTGTGTGATCATCGTCAGAGCCTGGAGGAGACATGGAGTGCAGCAGGTTGGCGCAGTGAGTTCGGCGCTGCGAGAGGTGCTTCAGAGCAGTCTTTAAGTTTGCAATGTCTTCATCAAGCACAGCAATTTCTCGTTCGAGCATAACGGCATCCCTGCTGGAGGTCCTGGTGAGAGGGACGACACTTGTGGCTCTACTGGTCTTTGCCTTGGCTTCCGGCCTGACAAGATCAGGAGCATGCTTCCCTTCAAACAACTTGTGGCTCACCACAATTAGTCCTCCTCTTTTGCCCACCTTATCTGATGTTTTCAACACCCCAGAGTGTTGATGTACGAGTAATTCAGAGATAAGGGATGGAAAGGCTATGGGAATTTTCACCGCAAGAGATCTAGCATGGCGAACAAGATGATCAATCACAAATTGTCCAAAGTCAAGTTTAGATCCAGTACCTATTTGGTAGATCAGTATTGCCAGCTCAGGTTTGATAGAAGATGCGTGGGTCGAGGGCGCCCAATTTGCCACTCCAATCCGGAAGAGAATGGAGTACTTGGAAGTCAGATCTGATGCTGCCACGGTACCTTTGGTCGGCCATGTTCTGCTCTTATCTCCAGTGATCTCACGGAGGACTTTGCTGAGGTCGGGTGGTGGCATAGATCGAACCTTCTTCCTCCCCAGGAATTCATTGATAGTGTCAGAGGAGATGTCAAAGCGAATGCCTCTGACATATACTTTATCAAACTCTGGAGCATCTGGGGTACCAAACGTGGTAGGCAAGTTGGCAATAAATTCTTTAACCAGGAGGGGATAGTAGTTGCCGATGTCGGAAACGGTTCTCATCAATTCTGCCTTCTCCAGGAGCTGTATAATGGCCTTTAGCCCAAGCAGCTCTGACGACAGTGTTTTTTCTGGGTACGCCGTTCTCTGAAATACAAACTCCCACCTCTTTGCACCTTCTGCTGAGTGAAACGACACGTTGTCGTAAGTTACACTCATGGTGTTCTTGGCCGTCTTCAGGGCCTTCCTCTTCCTTTCTTCCTCAGCAGGAACCTCTTCAACGTCATCATCAGTAGATTCATCCATCAGACTCCTTGTCGCGATCACTTTCTTCCCCTTTTCTTTGTTATGCGTTTTTTCTTTTTGTTGCTGGGACCTCCAGCCTCCTTGTTTTCCTTTCTTTTCCTTGTTTCTTTCAGCTTCCCAACCATAACAGCCAAACTTTCTGTTTCTTCTAGAACCTTTTTCTTTAGGGACGATAGGACTGTGTGTGCCGTCTCAGCGGCTTCTTCCATGATATCTTTTCTGACATCCAGAAGGTTTTTTTCTGTGTCATTGGTGGTGGTATCCTTGTTCTTCTCAACTTCTTCCAGATCGGTCTCTCCGTTTCTGGTTTCTTCTTTCTCTTCTTCTTCTTCCTTGGCTTCTTTTGAGTCAGCTATATCTTCCTCTTCTACAACTTTTTCAGTGGCTTTTGGTATGACATCTGTTCCTTCTTCTTCTCCTCCTTCTCCTTCCGCAATGCGTTCCAGCCCATGACTGACCGGAGTCAGATCCTCCTTTTCTCCTTCCGGACGTATCAGTTCTTCGACCACGCCTTCTTGATGTGGGTCCTGTTTTTCCAGTAGTGATTCTAACAAATCACTGTTTCTAGAGGTATCGGCAGAGAAATCGTTACCTGTTGGTGTTGGAACTGCGACGATTTGCATGGAGGCTTCTCGATTTTCCTGGCCAAGATCATTCTCTCTTTTTGGCCCAGTTAGGTCAGACATTGAGAAAGCAGCACTTCCGGTCCGGGACTTCTTGGGAACTCGAGTAAAAACTGGTATTGGGGCTTTCACTGGTGAAGCCTCTTTGGGAATTTCTTCTGACTTCTTCAGGGTTTTTGGCCCTTTGATTCGCACTCCATGCTTGTTTGTCTTCGCTCTACTGCTTCTGGAGCCTTTTGCTTCAGCTTTCTTTGAAGCGGTGGCTTCCTTTGGGGCTACTGTGCTTCTAGTTTTCACCATTGTTGTTTGAGAGATTTGCAGAGAGTGAATGGTGAAGGAGATGAGAGCGAGCACAGAGAGGAGGCAGACTAGGTTTTTTGAAAAACGATTCAAATCTTCTTTAGCGTCTGAGCGTATCTTTCCTTTTCTTTTATATGGGCTTTTGATATGCTTGGCCCAATGACATTCGTTGGAATTTAGACCGGTTCATGAAGAGGTACCAACAACTCCCCTCAACCGTTTCTGCAACTTCTTATTGTTCACTGATGGTGCACAGACCGAGTGATGATCTAAGATCCTCGAATCTGCTTGCATCTAATGCTTTTGTGAAAATATCAGCAAGTTGATTTTCTGTGGGAATGTGCTCTAGGATGATCTTCTTGTCTTCGACCAATTCTCGAATGAAGTGATGTCTAATGTCAATGTGTTTGGTCTTGCTGTGTTGGACAGGGTTTTTGGAGATGTTGATAGCACTGACATTATCACAATATAAAGTCATGGCATCTTGTCTGACATTGTATTCGACTAACATCTGTTTCATCCAAAGTAGTTGTGTGCAGCTACTCCCAGCAGCAATATACTCCGATTCGGCAGTGGAAAGGGCAACACAGTTTTGCTTCTTACTAAACCATGATATGAGGTTGTTGCCAAGGAAGAAGCATCCTCCAGATGTGCTTTTCCTATCCGATGTGTTCCCAGCCCAATCGGCATCACAGTACCCCACCAAGGTAGAGGATGTGTCGAATGTATATAACAAACCCAAGTTTGTAGTCCCAGAGATATATCTAATAATTCTTTTGGCTTGGGATAGATGACTAACCTTAGGATTAGCTTGATATCGTGCACATACTCCGACAGAGTAGGCAATATCTGGTCGACTAGCGGTGAGGTAGAGAAGACTACCAATGATGCTCCTGTATAGGTGTTGGTCGACGGATTCTCCTGGATCATCTTTAGTTAGCTTGACATGTGTAGCTGCTGGTGTCCTTTTATGTGAGGCTTTCTCTAGCCCAAACTTCTTGACAATATTCTTCGCATATTTGCTCTGAGATACGAAGATGCTATCCTTTTGTTGTTTAATTTGGAAGCCTAAAAAATAAGTAAGCTCTCCCACCATGCTCATCTCGAATTCTGATTGCATCTGTTGAATAAATATCTCTACCATCTTGCTTGACATCCCTCCAAACACAATGTCATCAACATAGATTTGAGCTATCATTGGATTCCCGTCTTCGTTCTTCACAAATAGGGTCTTGTCGACTCCCCCTCTAGTGTAGCCGCTTTGGATGAGGAATTTTGTGAGCCTTTCATACCAAGCCCTCGGTGCTTGTTTCAACCCATAAAGAGCTTTCTTGAGTTTATACACGTGATCAAGATAGTGAGGGTCAACAAATCCTTTGGGTTGTGACACATATACTTCTTCATTGAGATCCCCATTCAAGAACGCACTTTTGACATCCATCTGGTAGAGCTTTATCTGTAGATGGCATGATATCCCTAGCAGGAGACGAATTGCTTCAAGTCTTGCAACAGGAGCAAAGGTCTCATCGAAATCGACACCCTCAATTTGAGTATACCCTTGAGCAACTAACCTGGCTTTGTTGCGAGTGATGTTGCCAAGCTCATCTGATTTGTTCTTGAAGATCCATTTAGTGCCTATGATGTTTCCTTCACTTGGTTTGGGCACCAGTTCCCATACTTGATTTTTCTCAAATTGAATCAGCTCTTCTTGCATAGCATTGACCCAATACTCATCATTGATGGCTTCATTGATGTTTTTGGGTTCTGTCTTTGAGACGAAGCAAATATTTCCTATCATCTCGTTATAATCTTCAGGAGCTTTTGACCGAGTCCGTACGCCTTCATTCAGGTTTCCAATAACTCCAGAGATAGGATGGTTAGTCTGGACTCTTCGTGAGGGATTCTTGTTGCTGGTTTCAGGAACTATTTCGTCATTGGCGGCATCATCTTCTGTTTTGCTGCTAGCATCTTCTCTGACATTCGGAGTAGCATTCTTCCTGACATTGTTGGGCGGATAGGCTCCGTCTTCGTCCGTCGCATCTACTGAGGCATCTTCGCAGTCATCATCAACGACAACGTTGATTGATTCCATCATGGTCATGGTTCGTTTGTTGAAGGCATCTTCCTTGAATAGCCAAGGAAGATGCCTTCATCGCTCTTTGGGTCAAGCTTTCGACGAGGCTCTCTATCAGCCAGTATATAACAAATGGAGCCAAAGATATGGAAGTACTTAACATTGGGCTTTCTCCCCCTCCATATCTCATAAAGAGTTACTGACATACCTGGTCGGAGAGTGACTCGATTGTGGATATGGCAAGCAGTGTTAAGTGCTTCTGCCCAGAAGTGAGTTGGTATGTCTTTAGCCAGCATCATAACTCTCGCCATCTCCTATAGAGTCCTGTTCTTGCGCTCAACAATGCCATTCTGTTGAGGAGTGATTGGTGCTGAGAATTCATGCGCTATCCCTTATGAGTTGCAGAAATCTGCAAACTTGCTGTTTTCGAACTCTCGACCATGATCACTACGAAGACGGATGATTTTGCCAATTGTCTCTCCTTTTTCTCGTTGGACTTGGATGCATAGATTCTTGAAGATCGAGAAGGTGTCTGATTTGTCACGAGGGAAGTCAACCCAAGTATATCATGAGTAATCATCTACACACACAAAGACATATCGTTTTCCTCCAATACTTTCAACTTGCATTGGTCCCATGAGGTCAACATGTATCAGCTCAAGTACCCGAGAGGTGGTGATATGCTGAAGCTTCTTGTGTGACATCTTGGTCTGCTTTCCAATTTGACATTCTCCACAGATCTTTCCTTCTATTATTTTTAGGTTTAGAATACATGTGATAGCCTGCTCTGAGATTGCCTTTTGCATGCTTCTAAGATTTAGATGTCCAAGCTTTCGGTGTCATAGTTTGGTTTCTTCTGCTTTGGAGACAAGGCACTTGGTTGCTTCGATATGTGTCTCGGGAGACCAGATATAGCAATTGTCTGTCAAGCGAACTCCTTGTAGAATAGTGACCTGATCGATGTTGTTAACTATACAGGCTTCTTTAGTGAATTTCACTACTAAATCATGATCACAGATCTGACTGATGCTAATCAGGTTTGCCTTAAGTCCTTCTACAAGTAATGCTTCAGTCAGACAGGTGGCTTCTGTATGCTTGAGCACTCCTTTTCCAATTATTCGAGCTCGGATCCCATCTCCAAATGTAACAAAGCAGTTTGTATATAATTTAAGATTGGAGAGAAACTCTGGAGTACCTGTCATGTGTCGAGAGCATCCACTGTCGAGATACCAGTCCTTGTTCGTTGAAGCACTTAATGATGTATATGCAACATTAGCTCGATAGGTCAGGTTCTTAGGTCTCCATTCAAGGCGAGTTTTCTTCGGAGGAGATGGGAGATGCCTTTGATATTTCTGAGCTTGCTTCCTCTTAAGAAGTTGAAAACAAAAAGGTCTGATATGACCTGGTTGACCACAGTAATGACATATCCATTGATATTGATAAGCTGGTCTTCTGTAGCTTTGTTGTCTGCGTGGAGGATGTCTTCTGACAGTTTCTTGACAAGAACAGGTTGTAGACGATGTGATGGCTTTTGTTGTAGGTCGTCCTGTAGGATGAGTTGGGGCATCCTGTTGTTTCTTGTCAGCCAAGGCTTGTTGTGGGATAAACTTTGTCCCTGTCGTAGAGGGGACATCATGTGTGTACCCTAGTCCCGTTGTATCTTTGGTCTGTTTTTCCACTGATAAAATCTTGTCAAGGCTTTCTGTGCTCGGATTCATCATCTTTACCGATTTAGTCATGAGACTAATTTCTCCATTCAGTCTGGTGATCTCTCGTTTCAGCTCCACGATCGTCTCTAGAAATCTCGACTTGTCGCAGGTAAGACTAATGATCCTTTCGCCTTGTTGATCAAGTATCAGAGTTTCCTTGATCCATCTGGTATGCAAGCCTTTGTATGCTTCGACTAGTTGTTCTTTAGTCCAATTCTCATTTGGAGTTGGATCATCATTGATATCGACAGCATTATCAACATTACATGTAGGAGTAGTAGTAGTGAATGCAACAAAGTTGCTTACCTCTTCAGATCCACTATCTTCATTGTCATCATCTGATAGGGTGGCATTGTATCCCCGTTTTTGTTGTTTGAGGAAATTTGGACATTCTCTACGGAGGTGGCCGAATCCTTCACATTCATGACATTGAAGTCCTTTGTTTTTATTTTCTTCCCCACTCCTGTTTGGTTTGTCAAGGCTTCCTCCAACCTGAGCTTTTTGTGGGGCTTTGTTTCTGGCATTTGCTATGACATTCCGTCCACCCATTCGACTAAATCTTCTCATGGCTTTGTTGTAATTTTTTGTGAGAAGGGCCATTGTAGCTTCGATGTCTTCATCAGAATCGGAGTCCTCAGGATCCGGTTGCTTGTGTGTTGAGCTTTTGAAAGCAACTCCTTTGTTCCTTTTGTCGATGTTGGGTAGAGACAACTCATAGGTCATTAGAGACCCCATCAGCTCATCAAATTTCAAGATCTTGAGGTCATGAACTTCCTCAACTGCTGTGATCTTCATCTTAAACCTGGGGCTAAGAGCACATAGGGTTTTTCTTACCAATTTTTCATCAGACATTGGTTCTCCCAGAGAATAGGATTCATTGGCTAGATCACGAATGCGAACATTGAACTCTACAATTGATTCGTCTTCTTTCATGATGAGGGCTTCGAAGTTGGTAGTCAGGTATTGCAGTTTTTGTTCTCGAACCTTAGTTGTTCCTTCATATGCTACGGCCAGGATGTCCCATGCTGATTTGGCAGTTGTGCATGTGTTGATTAGTCTGAATATGTTCTTGGCAACACCATTGAAGATAGCATTTAGAGCTCGAGAATTTCCCAGTGATTCTTCATCTTCATCATCGGTCCAGTCTTTTTCTGTCTTTGGGCCGATAGGATTGCCATCACTGTCACTGAGTTGTGGTGCATTCCAACCATTGAGTACATCCTTCCATGTCTTGTTGTCTAGTGACTTCATGAAGGCACACATTCGAGCCTTCCAATAGCCATAGTTGCTCCCATCTAGAACAGGTGGTCGATTTATGGATCCTCCTTCTCTGGTATTGTCCATCTTTGATCAAAATATTTGTTTAGGAACTCACCTAAAGCTATAGGTGCCCCCTCTGATACCAATTGAAATTCTGATCACTTAGTCGTGCAAGATGCCACACACAATGTTACACAGAATGCTATAACGTTGTGTTTGACTTCTTGCATAGATAATGCAGGACAGTAAATATAAAGCTCTAAGTAATGACACAGCAGATTGTTTACCCAGTTCGGTGCAACGTCACCTACGTCTGGGGGCTCTCAGCCTAGTGGAAAGATTTCACTTATCAGTAATCCGTCAGAACATACAAGTACCTGTGATCCCTCCTAGATCTATACTTTATGCTACGTCTTACAGTGCAATCTATCTCAGGGTCTCCCCCTGAATCCAAGAACGTCTTGATTCCACTCTTCGAGCAATCGCCTTGCTCTGTCGTCTTCAAGTCTTCTTCAAGCTTGGTGGTTGCGTGCAGTCTTCAACTCACGACTTTCAGTGAACCCTCAATCACCTAACTCTCTATAGTTATGTGATACATAACATCCTAAGCTCAATCTGCAATTTCTCAGCCCGCAAACCTTCACGTCTAAGAACCTTGCAAATTGTTGCTAGGAAACAAATAAAGAACCACACGATTGCTAAGGGGGTAGCCTAAGCTTTTATAGCAATCGTGGATGAGTACTAACCCTAAAGGGTTTCCTCTTAATCACCGTCTTTCTTCTTTTCAGATTAGGAGTCGTTCTGCACTTTCCTAATCGTTTTCTTGCTGCACTGCCGAACCTGCACTTTCCTGATTTCTATCGATCAAGATGCTTGCCGAGATGCCGTCAACAATGTCATACAAGATGTCGTAGAAGATGCTTCGACATAGTCGTAGAAGATGCTTCGACATTTTTTGTAACATGTTTCTTCAGTTCCTTCAAAATCAGCCAATCTCGAAAACCGTCCTAACTACAGGTATGAGATGTGGAAGCCTCATGAGTCTAGCCTAGTCCCTTCATTTTTTTTAGCTAGCTTTCCAATGGATAAAATTTTGTCGAAGGTTCCAGTGCTTGAGTTCATCATCTTGACGGATTTGACTCGACCCAGATTATCCGATTCATCGGCGGTCACATTAGGACGAGTGTACTACCGCACGCTCCTCGATTTTGGATGATGGAGTTCGATGAGCAGTGTAACATATGGGGAGCTCTCACGGTAAGTTTCTAAACTTTTTTCATTTATAAATTATTTCATTTTAAACTGTTTTGATAACATATTTCTACTTTCATGGAATAGCGTGCTATGCTACCACGTAGCGCCAAATAAAGTCTACCAGTGGCTCTCGTTCCATACTCAGAGGCTCTACGGGGAGTTTATGGAGGAGTGTTCGAGGAACTACTCTCATTACAGGCAGAGTCCGGTCCCGGTTGACTTCATAGGCCGAGAGCAATCATGGGAGTAGATGTGCAACTACTTCGAGAGTCCAGAATATAAGGTACGTAAAAATAAGTAATATTTTCTTTAAGTCTTTTAAATATTTAAAAATACTTTCTTAACTCTCGATATTTGTTTGTGTGCATGAACTTTTTGGAAAAATAAGAGGTCTCGTCGAGAATAAAAAAAAGCATAACGGTGGTTCCTGGACCTTCTACATATATGCTAAACTCCAACAGAAGGCTAGAGTTCTTGTTCCGAGTTTGGACACTTACGTGCATGTCTATGAAAAAGATGGCGACCCGGAGAGGTAAAATTTTAATTTATTTATAAATTTACCGGAATTTTATCATGTTATACAATTTAACACTTCTGTTTGCATATCCAAAAAGTGAAGGACAAGATCGAGTGGCACAAAAGACTTTCCGTAGAAGCGGCTGCCACCTAACAACAGTATTCGGTCTTGAAGCATGTAGAGGCCGAAATCCTTCAGCGGTTGACGGCCACAGAGAAGAAGCGGGGGTGTGTTGTTCCTAGCATGGGCGGCGAGTTCCTTCGACCGCCCAAACAGAGAGGTGGTGCCCGTACATCTGCGGCCTCAGCTGAGCAGATAGATGCTGCAGTCACTGCCAGAACGGCCGAAATGGAAGAGGGGGCTCTCTCTCTCGAGAGAGAGGCAAAATTGGCTGCCCGAGCTGCAGCTGCGGAGGGGGAGATAGCTGAGCTGAAAATTCGTTTGAACGATTAGCAGGCTCAGAAAGACGCTCGGATTAAGGTCGAGGGTTCGGCTTAAGGCCGAGATCGATGCTCGGGTTAAGGCCGAGGTTCAAGCCATTATTCAGGATGTACTGTTCAACTTCGTCTTGCCGGGTGTTACGCGGATGCCGCTTCCGGACCAGGCCCTGAGCCCCGTCGTCACTTCGACTCTAACTCCAACTCCGACTCCGACTCCGACGCCGACTCAGACCCCAAACTTGACTCCGACTCCGACGCCGACTCAGACCCCAAACTTGACTCCGACTCCGACGCCGACTCAGACGTTGACGCAACTAACTATCTCGCCGGGAGTGCCTTCGGACCAACAACAACCTTCAACAGCTGCCGACAAACAGCTGCGCCCAAGCAAGAGGTTCAAGAGGACGACGCAGAAGACGGCGAATAAGGAAAAACGTTAGGACAACTCCTGTAGATTCAGTGGTTATGGATTTTGTTGACATTTTTTTAATTATACGATATTGTTTGAATTTTAATTTTGTTTGCAATTGATTTATACTATTTTCGATCACTGCAAATTGCAGTTTAGGATTTAGTTTAATTGCTAGTTTTACTATTGATTTTACATGTAACGGGAAATAGACAAAATTGGGCAGATTCTGCTCAAATTTTTGTCAAACATAGCCGGCGGGATATTGACAAAATCTCGCCGGCTAGGTTCGGCTAGGTTCTAAAATATAGCCGGCGAGATGGGAGCAAAATTTTGCCGGCTAGGTTGCAAAGTGTAGCCGACGAGATTTTGCAAACATCTCGCCGGGAAAGCTTCCCCAAAATGGCGAGATATTAGTCACATTCAAACCGGCGATATATTGAAGCAATATCTCGCTGGCTATGACCTTACCCAACGAGACTTTTCTGGTCGAGAACCAAGCCGCCGAGTTTCGGACGAAAATCTCGCCGGCTTGGTAAAACCGGCGATACCAGCCCTCCCGCCCTACGGGAGCAAAGTCTCGCCGGGTTGGAGGTCATTTTCAGTGGTGTACGGAAGGTAGGGTAGTTTACAAATTTACAAAATATAAATCCATTGTGATAGTCATGACTGAAAGAGAAAAAAACGAATGTGTAATTTTTTATCATGCTCTTGTTTTCGTTTATGATGTTAGATCTTTTGTAACGCTAAAAATTAATTTTTTGAACAAACAACACTCTCTATACGATTCACGAATGTCACGCTCACGCATGTATGATTCACATGCTTAACAAATGATAGTTAAGATAATTGGAAAATCATTACTACACTAAACATAAAATTGCTTTCAAGTTGAAAGAAATAATTATGCAGTTAAAAATTATAGGTTAAAAACACTTTTGGGTGTAAAGTTACAGTATCGTGGTATGGGGGTCATTGAGTTGAAAAAAAAATTTTCGATTGGATCAGGGTGGCGATCGGGCTCCATTTGCCTTCGAGGTTGACATATGATACATACCCACTTGCACAATATAATCTGGAACTTGAACGACGTAATACCCATAAACCGGACCAAAAAAATATTTTGAGAGATCGATTATGAAAAACTTATTATGCCTCGGTATATCTCTTCATCGTAATCATACACAAGAATTACATAAAAAGAGGGAAAATAAACGGTGATAAATTAGGGTATTAACATGAACAATAATGGAGGATATAACTCCTTCATTTAGGTCATGTAACCTATAAAAATGAAAAACAAGAAAATGTCACTCAAACAAACTATTAGTAGCAAGGTTGTGAAACTCGGAACTCAGCAAAAACTCTACTCGCTGAAAAATGAGACGAACTCAGAACTTGTGCAAAACTCGACAAAATTTGTAGAACTCGAAAAACTTGGTCTGTGTTACAAAAATAATTTTATACTTACTATAGGCAAAATAAATTATATATAAAATTTCAATGGTTAAAAATGGAAAATACAATTAACCATCAATGGTGTTACCGAAAGTCATTGTGTTTTTTTGTAATAAATAAGACTTTAAATAAAATAATCCTTTTTGAAGAAGATAAGGAACTAAGGACGAAAATATTTGTTGGCCACGAATTGGCCATGTTTGCTTTAACTAATAGTAGTTGAGATTATGGTGAGTGGTCTGTCTCACCAATGATAACTTCAGCTGTCCAGCTTGATGCAGGGTTAGTTACTATTTAATTAATAAAATTCGCTTTTGCCTTGAGGAAGAAAATATTTATATCAGTAATCAATACAATATATATCACTTATTCAAAAAATACAATATATATGTCACAGATTTGGAAAGTTATTGTGCTTTCTTTATAATACATAAAATTTTAAATAAAACCTTTTTAAGGTGATAAATAAGGAAATATTTACATCAGTAATCAATACAATGTATTAGTATTACATTTTTTTAAGGAAAACGGATTTTATTAATTAAAAAAAAATTAACTCGGCATCAAGCCGGATAGTTAAAGCTACAAATAGTGGGACAGACGTCTCACCATAATCTCAACTACTGTTAATTAAAACAAACATGATCAATTCGTGAGCCATTTGATTACGAGCAAAACAAAGAACAAAAATTCCGATAATGGATGGTACACAACACCGTTTGTTAATGATTACTCCAAAGTTGTTCAGTTCGACTTGTTTAGCATCATGTAGAACCACGGCCTCCAACTCATACGAATGGAGAAACTCCGTGATCTTGCTGCATAATGCTTTGCACATGCATCTCTGATAACCCCGGAGACCAATCGACTCAAACCAGTTAACATCATGTAGAGTCACGGCCTCCAACTCATACGGATAGAGAAGCCCCGTGATCTTACTGCAGACCGACTTAAACCAGCTTTCTCGATCAACTTGCGATCAATATGAGCATCGCGAAATTCAAATCCTCCCAGCTCATTGGGTTTAACAAAATCAACCCATCGACACCAAGGACCCCCGTTTCCTTCCAGTACCAATCCCAATAAGGCACGTATTGAATTTTGAGCAAGTTGTGGCCCCCTAGTTCGATATGCTTGCACGAGTTTGCCCACCGACGTCAGATAACTCCGGTTCTCTCCCAGTACCGGCCTACCAACCAACCAAAAGGAAAACCCCCCAGCCCTCCATGCTCCGTCGTCGCAACCCAAGCGCGACCGATCAGGAACTCCAGTCTTACCCGTCTCAGCTCATCCCCAAACCACCCGACCTCGTCTCCATCAAAACCCGATTTACCACCCGATCTACCACCGCACCACACAAACGCCGCCACCCGTAAGAGATCAGCGTCGCAAAACTTCGCCCATTTGTGACGAAAACCCTAAGAGTAGGGTACAGGTCGCCGCTTCCGAGAGCGTGTCGGCGTTAGAGACATTAACCTTTGATTATGTATCAGTATTACTGATTCACCTAACTATATTAATGTGAATTAATTTTCATTGATATCCTAAAATTGGTTGTTGCAACCAAAGTAGTGAAAGCAAAAAAGGATTTGCTTATGCGACGCAACGATAGTGGTCGGGGAGGGAACGACGGTGGCCGGAAGTGAACGGAAATGGACGTGCACGGGACGAGACGACGGGAGCTCTCAGTGAGACTTTGACGGTTTGACTTCGACCTAATTTTTAATTTACGAGTAAGAACCGAGAATTTCTCTGATCTAACCGGATTTGACCGAATATGATCGAGTTTTGGCCGGTTTTGGTAAACTCGTCTCGTTGAGGTTTAAAATCCCGGAACCCGGCCGGATTTCGACGAGTTTCATAATATTGATTGGTAGTAATTTTTATAGATGGACTCTATTTGTTTGGAATTGAAAATGCAAATTCTATTAGCTCCATCTCTAATAAAATTGTTCTGCTTTCTTTCAAAAATAATATATGATTTTCTTGGAGATTTGTAAGTTGAATATATTTCAATTTTCACCTCAATCTCAAGATAAGTAATAATAAGATAATAATTAAAATTTTACAAGTAATAATGGAATGCATGTGTAAATATCTTTATTATAAAACACAACTTGATAAGGTTAATAGAATATCATAGTTTATTTGACCTAAGATATAAAATATTTAAATGTATTAGGCCCGAGCCGGTTAGCCCGTGGGTTGGGGCAGGTCAACTCGAAAACTGATCATTAACTTCTGATTTTATGTTTCTTGAATCTGTAACTGAATTATAACCTACAATTGAAATTAAAGTTGAACAAATTAAAACGGTTGCGCAATTTGTGGTCTTGCTTGTCCGGTCTATCTAACTTTCGTCCTACAACAAAACATATCACATTATTTATATGGAAACTTGTAGGCAACTATCCTTAACAGGCTTAACCATACATGTTTGACACCCTAATTATGAAACTATTTCTGAGGTACCTAAACTTATCGAAATACATTATTTTATCTTTAATTTTTTTTCAAATCAAATTAAATTTTATTTAGAAAATAACAATTGACCTGAATCAAGCTGGAAAACTAAAGTTACAATTGGTGGAACAGACTCACCATAATCTCAGTTACGGTTAGTTAAAATATGTTTGACCAATTCGTGAGCCACTTTATTTTAAGATTGACGCGTAAATTATAATGAACAATCTACCCTATGCTAGAAAGAATATGCATACAGTCGTAGATAATGTTCCCGAACATATTCCTCATGTGCTTCTTCCGTCTGACATGATCCACTACCTTGAGACATTCTGATTCTACTACCACTTCCGTCCACTTGTTTTCTTTTGCTCATGATAAAGCCTCCTTGACGCCAACGACCTCCACCTCTTCAGCATAGAGATGTCCCAAAAATCGTTTTGAGAGAGCTCTCACTAGTCGACTCTCATAGTCCCTGCAAACCAGCCCTATACTCCAAAAGCCTCTCTTCGCATCTGTTCTCCCATCAACATTTATCTTCAACTTTCCTGATTTTGGTGGGGCCCAAACAAATAGGAAATTAATATGGACATAATGTGAAAAAACCATCATGAAAATTTAGACATCAAATGATAGAAAGACACACGTGTAATATAACACACACCCGAATTGATAGGAACACACACCGCAATTGATGGAAATACACATGTGTGATCATGAAGAACACACAGATGAATTAATGAGAACACACACCTGAATTGATAGGAACACGTAAGATTTATAATGTAAAGTCAACACAATTGCAATTAATTATGTGTCCCGAGAAAACCGTGAGAAATCGTGAGTAGTGAAAAATTACCCTCATCTCGATGGGGTATGATATATTGCCTATCATGAATCTCGAGAATGTAGTTCGACTAATGATCAAAAAGGTACAAACAATAGTGACAGGAGAACGTGGAGGCAGAGCAAGTAGAAAATTCTCGCCATCGATGGCGGGCTGAGAGCCTCATTCATCTCATAAATAGCAACAATCATTCACATGGTTATAGTTCCATAAATATCTCATGCGAATAAAAGTCTAAAATACATCTAGATTCGCCAAAATTATCCTAATTGCTATTAATAAGGTGCTTAATGTCATTTACTTATTGTTTCAAGGGAAAATTGCAAAAATTCTCCATATAATTTTGTTTTTCTTGCACTCTATTCACTTACATTTCAAAAAAAACTTATCTCTCACTATATTTTTGCAAAAACTCTCCTCTACTCATGTTCATTTTTGGAAAAACTCTTCCTTACTCGTGTTTATTTTTGCACCGTATATGCAAATCCGTAAAAATTAATTTGTAAGTGTCACTTAAGTGTTAACTCAAACGTGTTTAGCGGGGCACTTTGGCAACGGAACCAAAGAATTAAAAACCGTGGGTAACGATTCCGGTTCAGGTTCTTAAAATGGAGAACCGGAGAATCTGGTTCAGTTTAGGGCATGTTTAAAGGCGAACATGGGACCAGAGAACCGGGAACCACGGGTATCGATTCCGGTTCTGGTTCTTAAATAGAGAATCCGGTTCTGTCCGATTTTTGACCGGTTTGGTCTTGTTCTGGACCCATGCCCACCACTAAACGTGCTAACTCAAATGCCCGACACTTTAGTAACGCTTCCGTTAATTTTCACGGATTTGCACAGACGGTGCAAATTTGAACATGAGTGAGTGAGAGTGCACGAAAAAAACAATCATAAAAAGACTTTTTGCAATTTTCCTTTGTTTCAATTTAATGAATGTAGTGCGTTCGTATGTTCTAGTTATAGAGGGCGATCACGCATAAATTGATGTATAACGATGACTGTGTAACTTGTGTTTATTTGTATTTAGGTTGGAAGGGAATAAAACCTGTCACACCAAATATAGGATAGACAGATATAGAATGAGTTTACAATCCATTATGGCTAATTGAACTCACAGATTTACAATCTATAATTATTTAATTGATAAAAATGGGGAAATTAAAAAACAAAAACATTGACAATTATATATTAGTTGCAATTTACCACTGTTAACTAAAAACTTAGGCACTTTATCACATTTAACTTTTCGAAAGTTACGTAATAATTAAAATTGACGAAAAAAATCATTTCAAGTTACGTGAAGTATGTGGTTTCTATAATTAATAAAATGAATATTAAAACTTAGTATAAAAGGAAAATAAAAATGAAGACCAAAGTACCTTTAAAATAGAAGTGAAATATTAAAATTACCCTTTAAAATAGAGGGAGAAGTCCAAATTACATTTGAAATGATACAATAATTATCAAAATTAAACATCGATGGATGTCAATAAGACATCATTAGTCTTCCTCAATCCCACAAAATAATTGTAGAAAATAAATTAGATCAGAGAATCTACTAATTTTTTTATGGGATAAGCAAGTTTAAATTATACAAGCATGCTCACAAGAAAATTTATCATAGATGTTAATATTTTCTTGTGGCATCAACAATTTAAAGTTAAGTAATATCAGAAAAGTAAAGCCGTCGTAAAATTCTAACTAAATTGATTTACTTTTAATTTTTATTAATGATTATAAAAAATTTAATTTTTTTTAATAAATATTATAATTTGATGAATAATAACATTAATTTAAAATTTTAATAAATAATTGAGTACAATTTTAACTTCAACCGTTAGTGCAAAGCGTAAGATAAAGCAATTAATTGACTTTAATATAAAAAAAATTTAATTAAAGTAAAGTTCTTATCATTTTAACGTGGGCTCTATTTCTAAATTAATACAGTAATCCCAAAACTAGAAACTTAACCAGGTTCAATTAATGAGTCCACATGGAGACAGTAAATAAAGTCACACATTATTGTTCTGACTTTTACCATTGTAACCGATGTTACCAAAAACAGTGACCTTTCCTTTCTTGGGCTATATATACACACGCACAAGCCTCGCTTATTGATCATCACCAATGGATCAGTCTACATCACCGATCTTCTCATGCCTTTCTTTTGCCATCCTCTTCTTCTCCGGTACGTAATATATACATTCAGAAACTTGTTCATTCTATCTCTTCTAGCTAGTAATTAATTTTGTAACCCACATGAGTTTGGTAATTAAGAGTAATTAATTTTTATGATAAGTTTTGTTGAGATTCATTATTAATAATACTCGTTAATTAATATCAAATAGTTGGTCCACGTTAACTTTTAATTAATCATTTAATCCAATTATTATATTTAATTTGATTTTACGGATATGCAGGGGTCCACTCGGCTACGTTCACTTTCACAAACAATTGTCCGTACACGGTTTGGCCTGGGACACTGACCGGCGGTGGTGGGGCCCAATTGTCCCAAACCGGGTTCGAATTAGCCTCCCATGCATCGACCACGCTTGACGTCCCGGCTCCATGGTCCGGCCGGTTTTGGGCGCGAACCCAATGCTCAACCGACTCATCAGGAAGGTTCTCCTGCGCCACCGCCGATTGCGGCTCCGGCCAGGTGTCGTGCAACGGCGCCGGCGCGATCCCGCCGGCGTCTCTGATCGAGCTGACTCTAGCCGCTGAGGGGGGCCAAGATTTCTATGACGTCAGCCTCGTGGACGGCTTCAACCTGCCCCTCTCCCTTGCCCCACAAGGCGGCGCCGGCGCGTGCAGCGCCACCAGCTGCCCCGGCGACGTTAACGGGGCTTGTCCGGCTGAGCTGGCCGTTACGGGCTCGGACGGGAGCGTCGTTGCCTGCAAGAGCGCGTGTATGGCACTGAACCAGCCGCAGTATTGTTGCACTGGCGCCTTTGGATCGCCGGACACGTGTCCTCCGACGGAGTACTCTAAGATTTTCAAGGACAGGTGTCCCCAAGCTTATAGTTATGCTTATGATGATAAAACCAGCACCTTTACGTGCAGCGGTGGGCCCAACTATGTCATTACTTTTTGTCCTTGACCGGAAATTATCTTATGTACGGAGTTACATTTTCCGACCAATAATAAATAAACTTGTCAAGCACTCTTTAACTGTTATAAGATAAAACCTCCAATCACTGAACTAACCATTTTCTCTAATTTTCACTTCTAAATATGTTACTAGCTAGCTGGTCAGATGAATCGGGATTACAAAGGCTAATATGGAATTTGCATTTATCTATTCTTTTAACTTTTATTAAATCAATTATTACATGTATACAATAAAAATATGTAAAATAATAATACTAAATATGTACGTGTAAAAATAAAAAATTTAATATTGTTACATTCATGTCAAGCATATATATTATATATCCTCTTAGGTTTTGACATTTTTGAAATGTTATTTTACAAATCAAATTTGTAAAATTAATAATTTATGTCTGCTTAGGTCTGTCCAACTGATATTATTCACTAGATTATATGAAATCGGGTTAGTGTGAGGGCTTTAGAATAACGGCCTTCAATGTTCTAAATGATTTATTTTTATTACGACGCATTACTGTAGAAAGTGATATATGATAGTCACAAAAATATGTTTAGTTGCGGTAGAAGACTTTATGCAATTTACACACAAAATGAGTCATAATACTTACTTTCTGCAACTAATATTTTTTAGTGAGTCACATTATTTATTTTCTGCAACTAACGCTATTAGGTTAGTTCCAGTACACCAATTATTTTGACTAAAATCGTTAGTTGGATAAAGTGATATGATAAATGTGTAGGGGGTAGCACTCAATTAATTTTGTGATGAGAAACTTTTTAATAATTTGGTGTTTGGAAATAAATTGGTCAACTGACTATATTTTAGTCAAACTATTTATTTCAACTAACAAAATACATGTAAGTTGCAATATATAGATGTTACTAACCCAAAAGAGAGTAAGTTGCAATAGGCAGATGTTACTACTAACCCAAAAGAGTAAGTTGCGATATCTGTTTTCAAAACTCTTTGTTTTCCAAATAATCAAAACCGCTCAATAGTTTGTACATGTTGTATATATTGATGATTTTGAAGCTAACTGCACCGCAAAATGACTTTCAATTGCACGACATCGAAAAAGTCAATTAGGATTTGACTTTATTACTATGTCAAACGAAGTTCACCTTTCATGATCTTGATTAAGTTACTATTCAAAATTTCACCAACTTATTCACATGTACACACGGTCATGTATGTACGGTTAGACACCAAATTATTTTCTCGAGAACATTATAACGTGATGAAACTAGTAGTTCAATAAAGTAAACCCTCCAACCTATCTCAACACATTTATTTTCAAAACTCAACATAATGATATCGATAATCGAGACCGTTCTCATGTGTTCACATGAGTTTAAGATAATTTTCACGCAAAGTTTGTTTTGATCAACCAAAAAAATAACTATAAAATCAATAGTGTTAACAAATCTAAAATGAACGATTTTTCACGAATATATGTATTACTTATATTAAATAAAGTAATAAATTTATCAAATTTTGACTCAGATGTTAAAAAAAATGTATCTTTACATCCATCGGATTGGATTTACAAAAAAATCTATTTTTTTTAGTAATTTCGGTGCTTGAAAATAAATTGGTTTGCAACTAACAAAATACATGTAAGTTGCAATAGATAGATGTTACTACTAACCCAAAAAAGAGTAAGTTGCAATAGATAGATGTTGCTACTAACCCAAAAGAGTAAGTTGCAGTAGATAGATGTTGCTACTAACCCAAAAGTTTAAGTTGCAATATTTGTTTTCAAAACCCTTTCTTTTTCGAATAATCAAAACCGCTCAATAGTTTGTACAAGTTGTATACAAGAATATTGACGATTTTGAGGCTAATTGCACCACAAAATGACTTCCAAATGGATGAAATCGGAAAAAATCAACTAGGATTTGACTTTATTACTATGTCAAACGATGTTCACCTTTCATGATCTTGATTAAGTTATTATTCAAATAAATTCAAATTTTCACCAGCTTATTTAGATGTACTTCCGGTCATATCTGTACGGTTAGACACCAAATTATTTTTCGAGAACATTATAACGTGATGAAACTAGCAGTTTAGAGTTAAGTAAAGTAAACCATCTAAACACATTTATTTTCAAAACTCGGCATAATGATATCAATAATCAAGACCATTCACATGAGTTTAAGATAATTTTTACGCAAAGTTTGTTTTGATCAACCAAAAAAATAACTATAAAATCAATAGAGTTAACAAATGTAAGATGAACGGTTTTCACGAATGATATATATTACTCATATTAAATAAAGTAAAACAGTTCTCAAATTTTGACTCGCATGTTAAAAAAATGTATCTTTACATCCATCAGATTGGATTTACAAAAAAAAAATTTTGGTGATTGAAAATAAATTGATTTGCAACTAACAAAATACAAGTAAGCTGCAATAGATAGATGTTGATATTAACCCAAAAGAGAGTAAGTTGTAATATCTATTTTCAAAACTTACCTCTTGCAACTAACCCTTTTGAGTGAGTCACATTATTTACTTTCTACAACGAATCTTATTGGGTTAGTTGCAATACACTACATATTATGACTAACATGTTAGAGTTAGTTGGATAAAGTGAGATGACAAAAGTATAACTAAAAACTCTCCATCTTCTCACTTTCCCTACATCTTCCACCTCCTCCCTCTTCTCTGTTAATATCCCTCACCTTCTCACTTCCCCTCACATCTTCCACCTCCTCCCTCCTTTCTCTATTTTACAGCACCCATCGGCCAGACCACAAGACCAGGCAGTTCTGGTTCCGTGCTCCACGCTCCGTCCCACCGGAGAATCTAGATCTGGCTGTCCAACGACGTCGTTCGGCCTCCTAGCTCTGGCCTTCTTCGATCCTCTCTCTCTCTCTCTCTCTCTCTCTCTCTCTCTCTCTCTCTCTCTCTCTCCCTCGCCGAGCCTAATCCTCCCCGTCTCTGGTCATCATCGCCGACCCTCGCCACCGTTCATCGTTTACGTCCCTCGCCACCGTTCATCATTTTCGTCCCTCACCACCGTTCATCGTTTCCGTCCCTCAATGTTGGTCATCGTCTACATCCGTCGCCGCCGGTCAGTGTCTCCGTTCCTCGCCTCAGGTCAACATCTTTCGTCTCCAACAGGTGTGTTTTGATTCCACATTTATTCAACTTTAGGGTTTTGTGATTATGCAATTTGGTTGTGATTTTTTTTTATTCTTTTGTAAACTTTGTAAAGGGTTTTGTGATTTCTGCAATTTGGTTGTGATGTAGTTTTTCGGGTTTATTAGAATTTATTTGAAATTTTGGCTCTTTTAAGGTTTGGATAGATTGGAGTCCTAACAGCTCTTTGTGACCTAATATTTTAGTTTTATTAGAATTTCTTTGAAATTTTTGTTCTTTTAAAGTTTGGGTTGTGATAATCATAGCATATTTTTAAAGTGTATATGATCAGGAGAGTTGACTCATTTCCATGCCATTTTTCTATATGTATCAGTAACTCTTTATATGTTAGCTTCTTTAGTTGGATGTTATATGTATAATGTAGAAATATAAGATATGAAATCTTCTCATTCCATTTAGTTTATGAAGAGTGTCCTAAAGATATGCTTGCCTGCTAAATGCTTGTATTGATTGTCTTTAGCCTTGAATATCACTACGAATTTGTTATAATTTTGATTTGTCTTTAGTCTTGTTCTTGTGCTTGTGTTTTGATTTTTGATGTTGAATAGGTTTATAATCTAATCTAAGACACTAATGCATTCTATATTTGCATAACATTTCTTCAAGACCCCTAAAAGGACGTGACTCGTGAAGACGAGCAGCGAGGACGTGGCTCGTGAGGAATAGCAACGAGGTCGTGGCTCGTGAGGAAGAGTAGTGAGGTCGTGGCTTGTGAGGAAGAGTAGTGAGGTCGTGGCTCGTGAGGACGAGCAGCGATGACGTGGGCAAGCTGATAACTTAATATATTTTCAGTGTGTGTGAAATATTTGGGGGTTTTGTGATGAATTGAATGAAACTAATATCATGTATGAAATGCTGAAATATATGTGTGTGTGTGTTTTCTTTATATTTTGTGGTTATGTGAAATATTGGGGGGTTTTGTGATGAATTGAATGAACTTAATATCATGTATGAAATGCTAAAATAATATTATGTTATGTTATATATATATATATATATATATGCCACCAGTTTTGGTGAATATTGCTATATGCAATTTTTTTTTGCCAGTCATTTTATGCAACTTACGTAGAAGAGAGTTGCATTTGGTTTATGCAACTCACGTCTAGGATTGTTGCATAAAGTATATTGTCAAAGCAACTTGCTTTTATGTGTCATTGCATAAAGGTAAATGGATAAAGCGACCCGCACATGTGTCAGTTGCGTAAAAGTAAGAGTTTCGTGTTGTGAGTTGCTTTAAGTCTAATGCGACATGATTTTTACAACTTACGCACTCTGCCAGTTGGTAAGTTGCAAAAAGCTAATGCAACTCATTTTGAGCTTTTTGCAACTAACATGATAAGTAACATAAAACACATTTTGTAGTAGTGAGGGCTTCAGGATAAAGAGATAAAATGTGGCCCATTTTAACATTGGATTGGTGTGATCGGTATAAATGTGGGCTCGTGAGCATGCGACTCACAAAATGATATGCAGTAGGGGTGTGGACGGGTCGAGTTCTCACCCACCTACACCGTGATTTGACCCACCTGGACCAATACAGGCAGTGGCGGATCTAGAAATTTTTTTAAGGGGGGGGGCAATATTTTACACTAAAAAATTAATTAATTAATAAATAATCTATTTAATTAAAATAATAATTTTATTAATAACATAATTACTAAATGCATATGAAAAAATTTAATTCGAGCTTGATTATTTATTTTTTAGTTGAGTTTAAATTTAACTTTCATGTATATATAAATACAAATTGAGTCGGTTTGCGAGCTTTTCAAACTCTAGTAATTTGGTCTCGAGTTCGATTTGTCTATCAAACAATCCAATATTGTACTTAGTATCTGCATAAATTTGCGTAGAAACTTAACAATTTCTAATAATTAGTAAATATAATAGACCAAACAAAAAGTTTAATGAAAAATGAAAAAACAATTTAACTAATACAATAAGTAGTAAAATATAATTGTAACTATAAAGAATGAAATATGCTCCATTTTAAAAGTAAGATTAGGCCATAAATCATTAAAAAGAACACAACTATCAAAAAGTTTGTCAATTCCAAGGTTTGAACATATACCTCATTAATAAAATACTACTCCTTTACCACTAAGCCAAACAACTTTTGTTGTTAAGTTGCACAGTTTTTGTATACATATCAGAATTTAAGAGGGGGCATATCCAATTTCAGAAAAAATTTATATGATTTTTTTTTTGAATTCTCAGGCTGTAGGGTAAGAATTTGTTTACATATTTGACTTGTACAGGTTGCAGGCGGGTCGGGTGGTTAACCCGTACAACTCACTTTTATAATGGATTATAATAGTTTGTCTATAGTTGTTGTCTAATTATCTAATTTAAAGGAACATTTAATTTAAACAAAATGAATTCATTTAAATTCTTTAAATTGCAACTTATAAGGAAAATGATAAGAGATATAACCTTCAACTATAAGTTTATGAGCAAATTAACTTGATTTGCTTACAAATTAAGATTGTAAATTGTAGTTTATTCTTTTCTAAAATATTGTAACTTATCATTCTTAAAATGAATATTATCATGGGCTTTGAGTGAAATGATATGAAGTTAATGGATAGTAACTACATTCGCGTCTCCATCATCCTAACCTAAACAAGTTGTACTCATATTCATCTCTCTTTTACTTACGGCACACAAAGTTAGTGTATATGAGCACTTATGTCAATCACTAAAATAACATGTATGCAATAATGAAAATCAAATAAATACTATCAAAATCGATTTGTTATGTACACATGTGAGTTCAAAGTTTCATATCGAAAAAGTATTGAGTATAAGAAGAGTTTATATACACATTGAACTCTAGACTTACTAGGCTAGTCTTTTGGGTCGAAGGTGGACTATAATGTGTGTATGGGCTTTCCTTGAGTGCTCCTCTTAGGTAAGGTTCGGATCTCCCCAACAGTGGTATCAGAGGCTTGGTTCGGTAGACTCTACTGATTAAGTGGTCAGGTACCCTTATGGCTGATAAGACTGGGACCATGGGTTGGCCCCTCTCATGGTGAGGCTCGGATAGGATGAAAAGGGCCCTTGTGGGAGAGTAGACCAAGGTAAAGTATGTGGGTTTAGGGGGAGCTAACCCGATGTGATGAAACTCAACCATGAGTTGGCCCCTCTCATGGTGAGGCTCAGATATGATGAAAATGGCTCTTGTGGGAGAGTAGACCAAGGTAAAGTTTGTGGGCTTAGAGGGAGCCAGCCGATGTGAAGGAACTCAATGTGGACGGGGAGATTTTTATGTCCGCATGTGAGTTCAAAGTCTCACATCGGAAGATTACAAATTATAAGTATAGTTTATATACACATTGGTCATAGACCCAATAGGCTAGTCTTTTGGGTCAAATGTGGGCTTTAATGTGTGTATGGGCTTTCCTTAGGTGCTCCTCATAGGTAAGGTCCATATGAACATTTATGATCAAATATAAAACCTAGGAATAATGACATTTTGCTACACCTAACTATAACGAAATGACACTTTCCTATCCTAACTACTTTTCTCTCTTTTATAGTACCATGACAATTTTTTTTGTGACAATCTATGCCAAAATAACTAAAATACCCTTGGTTTAAGAAATCAAAATAGAACTGGTCCAATTCTATTTATCAACCCAGATTTGAAATGATTTAAATTTAATTTTAGATTTAGGGACATAATTTTAATTGTATATTAAATATAAATCAAATTGAATCAATAACAAAAGAAATTGAACCAATTCAATTTATAGTTTTTTAAACCAATGGTAGTTTAGGTATTTTAGAGGTAGGTTGTCACAAAAAAATTGTCAGGGTACTAAAACAGAGAGAAAAATAGTTAGAGTATGAAAGTGTGATTTTGCTATAAGTAGGTGTAACAAAGTGTCACTATCCCTAAAACCTACCATTCAAAATGAAAACTTTCCTTAAGAACTCAAAAGTTAGAGACATTTGTTTTGATAATGCTTATGTTAATTATATTTTTGTATAGTTTTGTGCATCAACTTTTATGTTTTGTGGTTTTATGATTTTATTAATTAAATACATCGTTTCGTAGATTAAATTTTGGGTTAATCTCAGATAAATACACTTAAATTAGAAAACTGATTTAAAGGTTAGTAAAGTTTTATTTTGTATGAAGTTAGACAACACGGTTAAATTTCAATTAATTTTAAATGTAAAATGATAGAAATGTCACACTTTGTCAATCAAATTTTCAAAGCATGACATTTTCCCCTCCACTCTCGTGCTCCTTGAGTTATGCAAAAATCAATAAATTGGACCATCAATTATGCCCCAAATTTCATATACAACTCATTATTTAATTTGTGGAGTCTATCGTGTTCTTCGGCCTCGAGCTCGGGAGGGTCTGGTTCTTCTCCTTGTGGGTCCGGTGCCAGAGCCACACCAGGACCCCGGAAAGGAGAAGAATAAGGAGCATGGAAAATCCGGTTCCGACACCCACCAAAACCCATTTCTTAGAAGAGTCGGAATCTCCGGGTGAAACGATGATGGTCAGGGGAGATCCGGTGGAAGGCGGAGCCACCGTGGAGAGATTGATTTTAGAGGGCTCGACTTTGAGGGGAATGAGAAGCGGCATGAAGGGGTAGATGAGGTCAGTAGAAGTTAGCATATTGGCGTCTAAAATGCTCAGCTCGTCGGCGTCGAACATGACAGTGGAGGTACTTGTAGCTGACGGGGGTATGGTTGCAGGAGGGGCAAGCGCAGCGGAACAGCACCTCCAGATCCATAACCCTGGTACGACGGGGGTACGATGGATTTCGGCCACTCGAGGTCATCTTGGGGGTCAAAATCACAATTTTCTAAGTTCCTGGCACTTTTGACAATTTTTATAATTTATTTCATTTTTCCAATAAGTTTAGGATTTCTTTTCTGCAATTAGGTTTTGGCTGTTTAAGCACTGTCATACGTTTATGTTATTTAGTAGTTTTGAAGTTTAATAAAAAATCGACGTTTCCCTCAAATCTATCACCTTCGGTATTCGCAAGAATCAACGAACTTGATGAACAATTCTTCCTAGCCACGTACGCTGCATCATAAATGAATTTATCTAACATCAACCCTTAAATTTTTGTTTGATTTTGCATCACAGGATATGTTTCTAGGTTTCATAATTTCTATGAAACTATTTCATAAAGGAGGTTGGTGTAATACCATTATCTCATTGTTAGTGACATTTCTTGAAAATGACGATTCAAAACTCCAATTGGGATCTTGAACCATAGCAAACCATATTGTGTTTTCTAGAGAACTGAAACAAAATCACAAATCAGATCACAATATATAACCATCCAATCTCAAAAGCACTTAAAGAAGAGAACCAATCTCTGTCTCATGGCGGCGGATTTTTTGGGAGAAGGAGGGATAGAGTCCATAGAGAGGAGTTTATGTGAACAAGTACTAAAAACTCGATTCGCTCCAAAAACTGTGATGATGGGTTTGCGATAACCGGTCAGAGAAAGCTCAGAATTACTCCAAAAACTGGGACGATGGGTTTTGATTCGTCTTGTTGTTGAGGGTTTTTTTTTATCAATTTAGTTATTGGGGTTTTGTCTGTTTGACTAATTTTTATGTTTTGGGGTTTGTTCTCAATGATTTATTGGAAAACATCCATTTATGATATAATGATATGGTTAGATTTTTTATGCTTCCTTATTTGGTTTTTGTGAGATTTTAAACTGATCTAGATGTAAATACTGATTTAGATTGGAGAAAAAGTTGGATTTCTTTTGAGTTGTTTGTCACTGGAAGTGTGTTATGCCTAGAAAATTTGCTCACATCAGCTTCTCCTTGATTGATTCTGTACCCATGGGCTAGAAATATCACATTTTTTTTCAAGAACAATTTGTGAGGTTCAGTTCCATATGAAATTGGTTTTCTGAAAATCATGAGGAAGGAGATAGGTGAGAGATGGAACTAGAAAAAGAGGCAAAAAAAAGACGGAGTAAGGAGGGAGAGGGTAATATTTTTTTGGAAATTAAATGAATAGTTAAGAGTATTAATATAGTTTCATTCAATTTAAAAAAGAATCAATTTATCTCGTAACGGTATTTTAGTTTTTTCACCTATTTAAAACGTTAAATTTTAACAGAAATGGATGAAATGACTACAAATTTTTTTTTGTGGTCATGTAAAAAACAGACAATTCTAAGAGTGAAAATATCCCTTTAATTAAACAATGAATTATAAAAACTCAATCCATTGAAGCATATCTTTGAGAAAGTCATTGAACCCAACGAATTGGATGTCGAAGCTACACCAGAGACCCATATCTCTATGAAAGGGGATCTCTATTTCATCATGCGCTAGTTTTGATTCCGCAGGTATGGTCGACTCACTGAGATTGTTGGCGGTGTTGCTTCGGTGGTTCCTAGACGTCGTCGGCACTGCTAGCCAGAGGAGAAGGGGTGGCGCAATTGAGGTGGGAGTCGAAGGTTGAGAGCCATGAACAAGCTAACTTTGATGATATGGGGGAGTTTATGCACGTTACATATGAGGAATAAGAGAAATGAGGATAAAGAAGAGAAAAGGGCATTGTTGTTGATTGATTGACAACAAATTTGATTAATAGTTAATTGATAATAATATGAGGTGTTTATGTTGACAATTTTGATGATACGAAGAAGTGTATAGAGGTTACATATGATGAACAAGAGAAAAGAGAAAGAGAGAGAGAGAGGAGTTACTGTAAAAAAAATTAAAATTAACAAAAACTAATTTAAATTAGAAAGAGTTTGGATGGAAATCTAAGTAAGTTTTTAATTTAAATATTATAAAAATTGTCAAATTAGGTTAGGTATAGTAAATTGTCATTATCCTTAAAAATATTGTAAATTATATATAATGTTTGAACTTATGACCACGAGAAAGTGAAAATAAATTTACATTTTTACTATAAAGAAGGAAAACATTTTAGTAATTTTATACTACATTTACTTATATTAAAGGAAGGTTCTGTGTAATTTCAAATTCAAAATTTCAATTTTTATCAAGATTCAATGGCTCAATATTTACTCTTTTTATTAGCGACAATGGCTCAATATGTTTAACGAAGAATTACAAGATTCACATTACTATCTTAAACTAATGCATTTATCTACGACATGATATTTGGCCTATATACATGTATGACAAGAAAATACCTTTTTAGTTAAGATAAAAAAAAAATAACCGATTGTATTAAGAGATTACCTTGTCGATTCTAAAATAATATGTAATTAGTAATTTGTTATCTTGTGGTTGCCAGAATACATACACATATATACACATATATTGAATTAAAAGAAGAAAATTAAGTATACGTACAATTCCCATTACTATAAAATAAAATAAAGGAAGAATCGATTCTCACATAGAATTCTCATCACTACAGAATCAAAATAAAAAATATCCGTGATTTCTTACCATCAAGAAAAAAATATAGCATTAATGATCAAGATTACTTGTATGTGCCATGATTTTTGGGCTATACATACATAAAATTACGCCTCATAATTTGTATCACCAAACCCCAAAGAATTCAGCAATGGAATCCACGACAACATTGTTCGTACTTGCTCTAGCCTGCCTCTTTTTTTCTGGTAAGACGAATAGCAAATTCAGTTGTCTGATAATTATCATTTATGTTCCAATACTCATGATTTGTGCGCAATGCATGCAGGGGCTGAGTCGAGAATTGAGGTCACATTCACTTTCACTAACAAGTGTCCGTACACCATCTGGCCCGGTGCCTCTACCAACGAATATACATCCGGGACGAACCTGAACCAAAATCAGACCGGGTACGAACTACCCTCCAATGCATCGACCACCCTGACAGTGACCGAGTGGTCCGGCCAGTTCTGGGCACGGACCCAATGCTCCACCGACCCATCAGGAAAGTTCAGTTGCGCCACCGGGGACTGCGGCTCCGGCCAGGTGACCTGCAACAAATCCGGCCCAAACTCGCCGGCCACCATTATACGGGTCACTGACGCTGGGTGGGATAGTCGTCCCTACGGTGTTCAGGATGTCTACTCTGTCGACGTCATGGACGGCTTCAACCTGCCCGTCTCCATTGCCCCACAAGGCGGCGGCGGCAGCGGGTGCAGGGCGACCAGCTGCACCGGAGACATTAACGCCGTCTGCCCAGCTGAGTTTGCCGTTAAGGGCTCGGACGGGAGGGTGATTGCGTGCAGGGGCGCGTGTAAGGTACTGAACCAGCCACGGTATTGTTGCACCGGCACCTATGATTCATCGGGCGGATGTCTGCCCACGGAATACTCCAAGATATTCAAGGCCAAGTGCCCCCTAGCTTTTACTTATGTTTATGATAACCCAAAGAACCAGGTTAAGTGTCTCAATGGACCTAATAGATATGTCATTACATTTTGTCCATGATGTGTAATTATTTGTGGGGATTATGTCTGCTTATTGCAAATAATAAAATAAAGGCTGAATAAATTTTAAGAAGAAAAAAAAGCAATATAAAGTTGATGCTTTACCTGCTTAACGTAATTTATTTTTGGGTCGGGTGTAACTGGTCGGCGTACATTTTTGTGTTGGTTAGATATATATTTACCATATCCATCCAGAGGATCTATTGTTAAAAATCGAGTTAATATATAAACGAAAATAATATTAAGGATAATTTACAATCATGTTACAATTTGTAATGTTACTATTTGGAGGGAATAACATAAACTACAGATGTCCGAAAATTCTAATCTTTGTACCGTTGGATTTATCGTATTGTTCTCTACAACTTTGGTGTTTTGGCCGAGACTTGATTTTGGTATTATAAACATCGTTCGGAGCAAAATAAGTTCATGGACGGTGAACATGTACTAATGTTGTCCATATTGTATAATAGGAGCTACATACTTTCAAAAATTATCATTTTTGTTTCGTTAGATTCTTCATTTCACCTTACACAACTTTGATGTTTTGGTCGGCACTGATTCTGGCCAAAAGAACTCTGATTTTAGAAAAACAGATACATCGACGGTACGAAATTCGTCAGACAATTTTTCGATTTTTGTTCGGTTGGTTTCTATCGAGGCTCAAGAACGATATCCTTAATAATATATATGTCATGTGTGGCCGTAGTCTCTCAGGATGCAACGATAGCGTTAACGAACTCTTAATCGTGTTGAAAAGATAAGCGAAAACAAAAATTACATAACTAAAACGAGAGAAATTTTTCTTCTTTATTTTACTCAACACATGAGTTGTTCATTTTGTTGATGTTTAGTCCTTTCCCTTGCAAATTTCTCCTCACTTTATATAGCAAACCAACAAGTTAAAGCACCAACAAAATAATAAATTGAAGGGATAATTACAGGTGGATACACTTAAATATAGCTGTTTTTCACTTGACTACATTTAGAATTTTTATTTTCACCTGACTATGCCTAAGATATGCAAATTTTTCACTTTGCACTTTTCGTCCAATTCCGTTATTTTTTAACATTTTTGACTTGTGAAATGTCTAAAATACCCTTACATGCACTTCTAATTTTCAACCCATGCCACCCATTATTTCTCTTTACCATCTCTCTCCCTTCTTCCTTTCTCTCTCTCCCTTCTTCCTTTCTCTCTGTCACTCCTCTCCCTGATTGCCATGGCCGGCCTCTCCACCTTTAGAGGTTTATTAACGTTTCCTCAACCAAATAATATACAAATTCATAAAAAGTTTCAGTACAAAATTGACACAGCAACACTTGCTAGCTCAATAACAACTTCGTCATTTGTCTGAACATTAGAAATACACCAACAGATCACACAAAATAAAATCCAACAGAAATTTAGTTCACAAACCCAGCAAACTTGAAAGCCATACAAAATAAAATCCAGCAAACCCTCTTCTTCAACCTCGAGCAACACCTGGCCTGCCATATCGACACACGCACCGACGACAAAGACGAGTCGTGGTGATCGTCGCCGTTGACGAGGTTCGTCAGTGGCCAGGTTTCGATCTCGCCCAATTCGAAGACGGCAGCGGCGAATTCCAGAAAATTCATCTCTGATGTGCATTGGCGAACACCGAATCGTCGTCGTCGCTGCTCTTGCAGTCCTCGTTGAAGGTATCAATGATGTGGCTTGGGTCGTCTAAGCGTCTAGAGGCAGTTTCGAACATCTCGAGCCACTTCGAGCTCTGTTCCTCGATGAATCGACGACGACATCACTTTCGGCCGAGTCCCGCTCAGATCGGAACACTTCTCGATGTCAGATCCGCGAATCACACCCACATCGATCTCTGCTAGCAGATATGTTTCAGCAAGAAACAACCGAAAAGGTGTGGGTGTGGACGAGGAGGATGTGACGGTCGAGATTGGGGTTGGAAATGGAAATGGCGAATTGGGGGAGATTGTTGTTGAGGGTATGAGTGTGGACGCGGAGGCGATGATGAGGAGCAGGAGGGAAAAGGGGACGGAGAAGAAAGAGCTTGCTTCTTATGCCAACAGTTTGGGGAAGAAGTTCAAGTCTCAGCTCGTGGGTAAGGGAGGTGTTACAGCCATTTATAAAGAATCTAATGAGGTTCTTAAAGGTTCAATTTTTATACCTCTTTATGTTTTGAACTACTGCACTTTTGCTTTGGTCAAATGAGGTTTGGATAATGTGTAATTATTTGATTGGTGACTACTACTAGCGTCTGCAAATGACTTAATTTTTATTGGTTGTGCTTGAATTTGATTTATTGTTAATTAAATTGAAGCATTAGTTGTGAATTTGATTGATTGTTCATGAGAGATAAAGGGGAAAAATCGAAACCCATATGTGATGGTGTTGTGTTAGGTGGAGAGGTCGGCCATGACGATTAGGGAGAGGAGTAAGAGAGAGAGAGAGAGGGTAAAGAGAAAAAATAGGTGGCATAGGTTTGAAAATTAGAAGCATTTTAGTATTTTCAGTCTAATTCTAATAACTCATTCAACCCATAAGGATATTTTAGTCATTTCACAAGTCAAAAATGTTAAAATCTAACAGAATTGGACGGTATTTTGCACATCTTAAGCGTAGTCAGTTGAAAAAATTTATAGTTGTAGCCAGGTGAAAAAAAGTTATATCTAAGTGTAGCCACCTGAAATTATCCCTAAATTAAAATAACTTAATTTGTACAAAAAAAAATATTGCAACTAGCTCAATTTGCATTAGTTACATTGACTATTCAATGGGTTTAATAGGACCGGCGTGTTTGTATTAGTTGTAGAGGAAATCTATTCTGACTAACATTAATGACATAAAAACCCTTTTGTGACTAACTCATTTTGATTTTAACCTACACCAGCAAATTCAAAAATTAAATCTGACTAGATGCTCACCAGAGATTCCAAAGGAGGAGCAAGAAGCGCCAGATGCTCACCATGAGACGTCAAACCAAGAGCTAATTATGCAACCAAAACATACCAATGGTAAAATAATACTACATTGACTTATTTTACTTCTTTCTGGGTCGGGTTTAACTGGCCGACGTACATTTTAGTGCCAGTTAGGTGAAAAGTAGAATGTACGTATATTTATCATGTTTGTGGCGGGATATGCTCCTAATTGAAGTCCGATGTATGAAAAACATGTGCAACATAACATAAAAAATTATTTACTTCAATGATAAGTGTGTAATAACCAACACAAGTTGGGTCAAGTGGTAAGGAGTTCACATTAAAATATTTGAGATCCTAAGTTTAAATCTTGGTATATGCGTGCTTTGTTTGAGATAATTAGTAAAAAAATCATTATAACTATCAAGTGACAAATAAAGTAAAAATGAGAGATGTTTTATCGAAGTAAGGGCTGCCTTCTATCCATATTCCTCTTACTCATGGCGACGGGAGGTTTGCACCTACTACTGGAGGGGAGGGTATGGGGAATCGAGATCACTCTACAGAGGACTCCGGATGAATAAGAAGGTTACAGTGTCACACCTCCAATTTGCTGATGATACCTAGATATTTATCGAGGCAGATAGATTATAACTTTTCGAGCTGAGATTGTTGTTGCGATATTTTTAATGAATCTCATGTCTTCGGATCAACTTCGACAAATCCACACTAGTTAGGCTAGGAGTAGAGGAGGAGGACTTATTAAGCCTCTCAGAGGCTTTCAGATGTTGTGTGGGAAAAGTGCAATTATCCTATCTGAGCTCCTCTTTTTGTAGACCCTCGGAGGGTTAGTACTTGGGAGCCAGTGTCTAAAGTTTATGTTTGAATTTAGCATTGTGGCAAATTAACTCCCTCTGTTTTGGAAGGTGCAATACCCCAATCAAGTCTTCATTGAAAAGTCTCCCGCTTTTTATATGACTTTGTTTAAAGCATTACGGACCTCGACGGATAAGATAGAGTGTCGTATGAGGTGTTTCCTTTGGCACCACAAGGGTGGGCACTAGTTTGCAGCACAAAGAATCTATGTGGACTCGGGATCCGCGTAGGATGGGGGAAGTGAACAAAGCCCTCTTAGACAAATGGTGGTGGAGATTAGCAGTGGACCCCTTCTCTTTTTGGAAGCGAGTGGTATGTGCTAGGTATGACTGTGATATGTATTTTTGGGACATAGCCTCTCTACCTCTCGTTACTAAGATTGGACCAACTCAAGGCTCAATAAGGGGATTGGCAGATGAGCCACAATTCGTAAAAATTCTGGGACACGACACTATCTGCTAGAGATTGGGAGATAGCTGAAATATTCGCATCTTGGATAGCTTCTGATTTGGTGATATACGCCTCAGAGTGCGATTCCCAAGGCTTTATAATTATGTAGAAGTTAAGAACCACAGTGTTTTGGAGGCGTTGGACGGAAGCAGATGGAGAATACTGTTCCTGCCTAGATCATCAGTTGAACATGATGAGCTAATGAACCTGATCAACATTATCGGTCCTATGGAGATCAGAGAGGATATCATTTTCTGAACATGATCGTCGGGGATTCATGGTTAGCAAAACCTTTGAGTTATTGTCACAACCGACGGCGGTTAAGGCAATGTTATGAGTTAGGCGCCTTTGTGACATAACAGTCCTCCCAAACTACAAGTTCTTTGGCTGACTTATCCTCCTTAAGGTCATCCTAACAAAATGTTCCTGGTGGCGAATGAAGTCCCTTTTCCGTGGCCAAAATAGAAGTGTGCCTTTTGTGAAAATTGTGTGAAGACATGAACCTTTTTTTTCTTTCTTGCAAGCGAGTGCGGACATTTTGGCAAGGGCTCTACGTGTGGTGGGTGAAAACCTTTGACCCAACAGATGCGATCGAGGTACTTTTCATCACATGGAACACAAAGGAGAATAATAGATAAAGCGGAGAGTTTGGGGTAGGCTCTTTCTGCCAGGAACCTGGTACATATGTATACCTATCACGTGTCGTTACGAGTAAACAAACATTTATTTTCCACCCAATTTTCAGCAATTTAAAATTTGAACAAATTAAATATTGATCCCCATACCTCTCTCATGCCAAACAAGCGTTTTACCATCTAACCTACATCCCCTTTCATGTGATTAAAATGATTTGGGAAAAGCTCACTTACCTCCCCTAAGTTTAGCTGATTCTCACCTAGTTCTCCTTAGGTTGAAACTCGATTTCTGGAGCCCCAAAGTTTTAAGAAGTCTCACTTAACCCATATTTGTTAGTTTTTTTAAAATTATGTTAACCAGTGGTGAAATGAGGAAAATGTCCTTGTATTAAAAAAATTAAATAAATAAAATTACTTTGGACTTAATTTTTTCAATTCTTTTTTTATAAAATAAATAATGAAAATTATGTTAATATTTAAAAAATATTTTGTTATTTTTTTAAATAAGAACATATTTTTTACAATAAAAATAAATAATAAATAATTTTTTTATTTATTTAAAATATTTAATACAAGAACTTTTTTTTAATTTCATTAAAAGTTAACAAAATATTTTAAAAATTTTAACAGAAAGGAGTTAAATGATACTTTTTAAGATTTAAGAAGCTCCAGAATTCAAGTTCAAAACCCAAGTAAAGTTTGGTGAGAATCAACTAAATTAGGAGAAACTAAGTGAGCTTTTTTCGATTATTTAATTTAGACTTCTTAATCGATGGACCATTTACATACATCCTTATATAATATTTTGACTCAAAATTATTTTTTAGAAATTGAATGAAATAATATTAAAATCATGGAGATATATCAAACACCAACCAATCACATAATTGCATGTCCTCAAAAAATTCTTGTGCCAATAAATGAAAATGGAAACCACAGCGGGTCTCCCTCTCACATCAATCACACTCGAATTAATCTCTCTACCAAACGCACCCTCTCCACCGTGTCACCATCCGCATGCTAGATAAAAACAAACCTCTATCTTAGTCTTACCAAAATCTGCATCACAAGCAATCATGACGCGCCACGTGGTCGACTAAGCCCTCTGTTTGACTCCTGATGACACGTGTCGAGCGAGTCCAGTGCACGAGACTTTGCTGTTAGCGAATTGTACGGACCGGACTCACCCAACCCGACCCAACCTCATAACGATCTCTCTCTCTCCTCTGTTTCTCTTCACTTCTCTTTTAACTGATCGAAGAAAATCGAGAATCATAACCTTCGCTCCAATGGACGCTGAGCTAACGCTCGCATTGTGGCTGCGTCTCTGATCGATCCAGTTTTGAGCGGTTTCTGGGAATTTTAATTGAGATCGGCTGCGGTTACAGTGGTGGACGGGGCAGAGATTTGGCGAGGAGAAGCAATGTTCAGATTGAATAGGAGCAAGCCAGCTAAATCTGGCGAGCCTGTTGATTTCAGATTCTACAACTTCAAGGCCCTTCAGGTCTGTGCGTGTATTTTGTTTATTATGCTTAGATGGTGATCGTCTGATTCATTACTGTTTAATCAGTGCCGTGTTTTGATTTTGTTCGTTCGCTGTTGTTGCTGTTTTAGGTCATGAAGGGGAGACGATTGGTTTGAGCTAAATCTAGAAATGTTTTCAATTTTTTTTGCATGTTTTGAGTTTCTACAATGAAGTGGAAGAGTTCATCAGTGCCCAATTTGCTGTTTTGGGGTCAATTTCTTTCCTGAAAGAGTTGTGTGGTTTTAGTGTTTATGATGGTTCCTTCTAAACTAGGTAGAATTTATTTATGGAATTTAATTAAAACTTTAGTTGGAGTAAAAAACCCATTTGATCCTTGGAGAAAAAAAGGAGGAATTTGCAGAAATTTTCATGAAAGTTATTGGTATGCACAAGCAGGAATGAGTTTGTGGTTTCCAAATATAGTCTTTAATTATTATTTTTCCATATTTTATCTACTGAGATTTTAAATTTGTCCCCACTGGTTTTTTGAAACCTTTTGTCATTGATGAAGTAATTTAGTTTTGCCCCCACTAACTAAAGTTTCTGTATCTTTCCTTGTGCACAAGGAGACAAGATTAGGCTTCTGCTACCAAAGATTTATTAACATTAAGGTGTCCATATTAGTAATTTCAGCTTTCATGTGGCCATGAGTAACTATATGCTATAAATCTAATTTATTGGTCATGCTTCGTCTTTTTTCTTTCCCTTTAATTGCTGTGATTGATTTTTCGTTTTTTTGGGAATCAAGTGAATGAAGATTCCGTTCTTTTATTAGCTATTGAATTGTTGAAGAGGAAAATGGCTCCTTAACATGACATATGGAGGACGACTGTTTTGAGGGTTAATTGTCCCTAGCTTCTGCTTCCTTCAATGCACTTCCTCTTGCTGAATACAAATTTATCCCACTGACAGGTACCAAAGGGATGGGACAAGCTGTCTGTGTATATGATCTCTGTAGATACGGGAAAAACAATTGCAAAGTCAAGTAAAGCATTTGTGCAGAATGGAAGTTGTCAATGGACAGATACTCTGTCAGCGTCTATATGGTTACCCCAGAATGAGACTTTGAAAGAGCTTGATGATTATATCTTCAAGTTTGCAATTGCCATGGTATCACTTAGTCCTTTTTATCCCTTTCTGCAGAAATAGCTAGTTGTAAATGCTAAATCATACCGGCCACTTTGGTACACATTTTTTAGTTGCTAGCTATCTAACTAAAACAATGACTGATTGGGTTAAATTTTCAATTTAATGGTCATAGGGATCAGGAAGATCAGGGATCCTTGGGGAAGCCATACTTAATATGACAAGTTATATTAGTTCGAGTGATCCAGTTTCTGTGTCTTGGCCCCTGAAGAAGAGCAATAATGGGACTATTTTACAAGTGAGTTTGTACACTTCTATGCTGTGCCGTGTTTCTTTTGCTATCGTTCTGACTGGTTACACATTGTTTAAAAATAATTGTTGTTGATTTTGTAAATTTTGATTGTCTTTCATTTTTACCTTATATACTTGTATACTGAATTCCATGTATTTTTGGTACTTTGTTTGCGATAAAATAGTACCATCCGCTTAAGATAATTATGTTATAGTCAAACAAAGTTAGATGTGTATGACAGTGATAAATGGTCATATTTAGCACTGTTTGGAAAATAGATGTTATTGCTTGTTTTTCTATCAATAATCTATTTACTGTCTCTTAACCTTTCTGGGGTGAATTTGAAGTTTGTACTTAGGACCGTGCTCGGATTTGAAATCTGCATTGTCACTACTTGTTGGAAACTTGGAATGGACATTTAAAATATTACCATCTTTAGTTCTCGGTTGGGCCATTGTATATTAGGCCTACATGATAAGGCACAATTTATGTGAAATCAAATCTTGGACAATACTTTGCTCTAATCATCCTTTTATAATTTGGTGAAGATATCAATTGTGCCGTGTTCTTGTTTATTTGGAAGAGCAATTTAAGTCTTGTCACACACCATGGAGTTTGCATGCTTTTTATCAGGTAGACTAGGTTTCGCAATTCACAAATGGTTTTCTAAGACCTTTTATATCTGAGTGGGCGCCTGTATATTTTTCTTGGAAGATAGCATAAGAGAATACTGATATTGAATTCTTAGTTTCAAGGTTTTTGATTTTCTATGTGATTTTTCAGGTCATGATTCACTGTCTGACACCAAGAATAAAACTCAGGTATGCATTTATTGTGCATAAACTCCATTCTACTTTTAAAGAGTCTTTTGTTCTTCATGATTATGATAAGTTGGAAATTTTCAGAGATGAAGAATCAAAAGAGATGAATTCCCATGTGGAAGATGTGAAGGTAGATTATTGTGATCCAGATGTCAAGTCAGATGTATCTGATAGCATAACATCTTCCTCCAGCAAAGATACGAGCTCTGCGTTCTCTGCTACTCATCCTGGAGAACCAGAGAGTAGGGTACAGTTACATTTTCTTACCAAAATTACCCATAACTTTTTCTTTGTTGATACCTGAAAACATTGGAATTTCTATCTTGTTCATTCATAATCATTCTTTTTTTATCCATTCATGAAAGATCTATAGTTATTGTCTCATCACACATCAGAGGGTGATCTCCCATCCTTCTGTCTAGGATATTACTGGCACGGTAATGGCCAGATTCTAGTCTTTATCGTGACATTCAGATGCACTGAAGCACTGTCCTATATGTAGAGCTTCATTCCAAGTTTATTCATAAATACTAGATTATGATATAAAAATGACCAAAACCAGTGCTAGAGATGGCATTAAATTAAATTCCAGCGCAAACTGTACATAGTTTTGTTGAAGGCTACAAGATATTACTGTGATCCTCATTGTTAGTATCTGAAACTAATTTAATCTTCATTGTTTTCTGTAGGATGCCAGTTTCTCTGTTTCCAGTTCCCATCACAGTGAGGACTCAGCAGAAGGTTTTCTAAATCGGGAAGTTCTCTCCCCAACCATCAACCTAAGTAGTAATGCACTCAGCCCTGGACGAGATTCACCTAAATCTAATGGAAATTATCCTGTTCGCGATGCTTCTCAATCACAGCAGTCATATTTTAATTCACGCCGGTCAGGATCAGGAAACCATTCCCTAAACAACCTACGAGAGCATTCCACATCCCCACTGAAGGTTTCTAGTTCTTCTAAAATTCTCTTAGAAGCCGCTGAAGGTGCAATTGAAGAGCTTCGTGCTGAAGCTAAGATGTGGGAGAGGAATGCCCGGAAGTTAATGTTGGACTTGGATATGTTGAGAAAAGAGCATTCTGATCTGTCCAAAACCAACAAAGATTTGGATAAGGAGCTTTCAGAAGCATGTAAAGAGCGTGATAGTTTGAGGAAAGAAACGGAACAGCTGATGTTGTTGTTGGAAACGCCATCAGTGAAACCAACAGCTAAGGAGAAAGAATTGGACGATGAGATCAAGTTTCTGAAAGAATCCAATGCTAATTTGGCTATGCAGTTGAAAAGGACTCAAGAATCAAATATTGAGTTTGTTTCCCTTGTCCAGGAGCTGGAACTTGAAAAATCAATAGTACAATCGAAATCTAATGACATGAAGAGCTCCATGCAAGAAAAGATGGAAGAAAACAAGGAGTTAAGCATTCAGTTGCAACAAATGCAGGAATCCGATAAGCATTTGCAAGTTGAGGTGCAAATGCTGAAAGCGAAGCTATCCGAGTCCGTCAAAGAAACTCATGCAGCTGAAACGAATGCTGCTAATCTCAACAGAGAAATTGAAGCTTTGCAAGACAAAGTGCATGAGCTAGAAAGGGATTGCAATGAGCTGACTGAGGAAAATCTGGAGCTCGTGATCAGGCTAAAGGAAGTCAATAACAAGTCCACAGTGGAAACCAAACAAAAAGTCTCTCAAGAAGTTAATCGAAACAAGAAGTTGCTTGGGGAAACTGAAGATAGTTGTGATTTTTCTGTGCAAAAACTGAAGAGTTCGAAATTGGAGCTTGAACTGAAAGTCAATGAACTTGGTACAGAATTAAATAGTAAAAGGTCTGAGATTGCAAAACTTGAAGCTGACTTGATGTCAAAAGAAGAGGCAATTTCTGATCTTAGACAGAGTCAAACTGAGCTAGAGGTTAAGATTGTTGGTCTCGAGAAAGAAAAAATTGATCTGGAAAAAAGTGTGGAAACTGGTGCAAGAGAAAGTGAGGTAACCTCTGAATGCTCGAATCATTTGCCAAACAATACCCATGTTTCTTCAAATAAAATGCTTGATCGAGAGTCTTTAGGAATAATAAGAGGGAAAGATGAATTCCAGCTTCGGCTATCAGAATTGAAAGAAGAAAATGTTCAGTTGTTGGAATGCATATCAAGTCTGGAAGCTCAGCTAAGGCACTTGACCAATGAGAATGAGACTGGTAGGTTGGAACTAGAGCATTTTAAATCTCTTGCTGGCAATCTACAAGACGAGATCAAAAGATTGAGAAAAGGGACGGATACTCAAAAGGTAGGCCTGAAACAGAAACTACAGTACATGCAGAGTAAGTGGTCAGAGTTTGAAGAAGAGTTCGAGCATCTGAGAAAAGCAAATCCAGTCCTGCAAGCAACTGTTGATAACCTCATTGAAGAACACAGTTCTCTCTTGAAACTAAATGATGAGTTCAGAGACCAAAATCTACAGTTGCATGAGAATTGTACCAAGTTAGAGGCCAGCTTATGGGAATCGAGTAAACGCTTTTCTGAATGCTCTCAAAAGGTTGAGATTTTGGAGTCAAATATTTCTTCAATATTGGAAGATATTGCCTCCCAGGAGAAAAGCCTGGCTTCAGAATTGGACTCGCTTCTTGAGGAAAACATGACACATAAAGAAAATCTTATTCGGGAAAATAAAGTGTTGAATGAGTTGTATTTGGAGAAAAAGTTGGAAGCTGAGACTCTTCAACAAGACGTATTACATCTCATGAATAAAATTTCAGCTATTAGTGGTGAAAGAGACCAAGCAGTTCACGATGCTATGCATGAGGTATCGTGCCTACGCGAAGATAAAGGCAAACTTGAGTCTTCCTTAATAGAATTTCAATCAAAGGTGAGAAGGACAGATAATGAGCTCAATGATGTTCGAATAGAATCAAACGAGACAGTAGAAGAACTTAAAGCTGAGCTTACTGCTGCCAGACAGAACCAGGAAATGATGATGGCTGACTATGAGAAAGTTCAGAATTTAACGGAGAACTACAAAGCAAGTGAAGAGAAACTGAAAAGCACAGTGAACAATCTTGAATCTAAGCTTAGTGTTTCTGAACATGAACGTCAACAACTTCTGGAAGAGACCTCCCAATTAAATCTTCAGCTGCAGAAAATTACTTTACTTCAGGATGAAGTATTTACCCTTCAGAATGAAATATTTACCCTTCAGAATGAGCTCATTATCACCAAGTTTGAAAAAGAGAAGCTTGAAGCTTCATCACATCTGTTATCGGGAGAATGTGAAGAGGTGAAGGCAGAAAACCAATCATTGAAAGAGAAAATTTCTTCCTTGCAAACAGCTGTGTCATCATTTGAGGATTGCAAAGAAAAGCTTATGCATGTGGAGAGTGATCTTAACCGGATCAGCAGAGCTAATAATCAATGTCAGAAGAAGATACAACAACTTGAAAAGGACAAAGATGATTACATGAAAAAAAGTCACACCCTTGAAGAAGAACTCAAGCTGATGAAAGAAGAAAAACATAATGAAAGGGAACGCAGCAGTGTAAAAGTTCACAATACGAGTAAAACCAATGCCAAAGTCAGTCCAGTCCGGGAGGATTTGAAGCTGCCAAGGGTTAGTAACACTGCTTCATTTGCGCATTTAATTATGTCCATATATTCATTGACTATTGACTTTATTTTATTTTGTTTGCATTTCGATTTTATTCTTGTTTTAAATTTATAGAGTGAGACGATGAAGAGCACCAATCACCACTATGACAGTTGGAGGAAGTTGTCTCTGAAAAGTGATCAATTACAAGAACTTGTGAAAGATCGACAAAAATCTCACAATATCCAACATCAAAAAGAGGTTTTCAACTTAGAAATCATATAGTTTATTCCATTCAATATCCTTATATTTGTTTGATTTTGTCTTGGTGATATCGTATTTAATAAAAATCGCCCTTGTGTCAATAACTTATCCTCCTACTATGAGGCTTATGAAAATCGCCCTTGTGTCAATAACTTATCCTCCTACTATGAGGCTTATGGTTCTCTTTCATCTGAAATCCTCTTCAGGGTGGTAATGGATCTAGTATTCACATCCATCAACATAATCAAACCGGCGATGCTGATTCTCTTACAAAGATCCAGTTTCTTGAGATTGAACTTTCCAAGGCTATTGAAGCAACTAACACGTACAAAGCTCAACTTCATAGGTGAGCATAAGCATAACATATATAAACCTTCCAAATGTGTCATAATATGTTGACTAGCCCACACTATACTGCTACTATGTTTATAACTCTATACACACCATTTGTACTGCTTCTAAGAAATAGAAAACATGTCTACATTTTTTTTGTTTCGTGGATCTCTAAAGTGTACAAGCAAACACGTAACTCTTGCTGCTACTATGTTTATAACAGTTCAGATGGTATTTTAATACAGAAATGCCTCTCAGGTCAATATTTAAATTCCCACTTCAACTTTTTTTGCAGGTTAGTATCAGAAGATCTAAACAGTCACACAGAAGGTGAATTAGTACCAAAAGAAAGATTTGAACGCACGAAATCATTGCTAGAGGCAGAGTTGAAAGAGATTCGTGAGCGCTACTTACACATGAGCCTTCAATACGCAGAGGTAGAAGCTGAACGTGAGGAACTTGTGATGAAGCTCAAGGCCTCCAAGAATGGAAAGAGATGGTTTACATAGGTGATGATCTTTAAAACTAAATTCTTTTTCCACATTTTAGTTCAGTCTCTAGGTAAAACACGTTAGAATTAGGAGTTGATTGATTAGAGTTTATTTTTTTTCAATGGCCAAACTTAGGCTTCAGGTAAATAATGAATCAATAGATCGTTCAATTCATGTAAGGATATGGTAGAAACTGGAAAATAATATACATGTAAAGGAAATAAATAGAAATCGTTGCTCTTTGGTAATAGTAAGAAGTTTGTATATGGTATATGTTTGATCATTACTGTTTTATATTACCCGTGTCATAATTGATGTCTGAGAAGAAGTGAAAGGAGAAAAGAAACAATTGAATTTGTTGGGAGAAAAACGAATCTAATAGAATAATTAGATGCAGCGGAATTAAATAATTCTCCCCACCTGTGCAAATCTCGTAGGAATCTATCAAGCAGAGCGAATCAAGTAAGCTAACAAATATAGCAAACAAGAACACGCAATAGGCACGCACAATTTTAGCGTGGAAAACCTGCTCAAGGCGAGAGAGAAAAAACCACGGGACCCTCGAGGCCACTTAATCTCCACTATCAATATAATGGGTACAACGAGTTCTCTCTAAATACAATTAGAGAATCACAATATCATCGAATCGATGGCGCACGATCAAAAAATCGTATCAAATCACTCGAACCTCCAAACGCAAATTCTAACGGTCAGAACGTAGTACCACGTCTTCCGAACACCCTGTCCAAAAATCAGCACGATCCAACGGTGGATCGACCTCCGATCGGACTCGAGAACCTTGCTGGTCGGCCTAGAAAGTAGCAGAAAATTCTGCACGAATTTCACTCTAATTCTCTCTTGAATTGGTCTTATTTCCTTCTCTCTATTGCCTCCTATTTATAGGCAAGCAATTATGGTTTCCTTTTCCATGTAGGATACTAACTACATGGGTTTTGGGCCTCCACTTATTTAATATAGGCCCAACAAATCTCCCCCTTATTCAACTAAGTGGAGGGCATCGCCATCCCGGCGATCTTACGACAAACATCAAGCTTCTCCCTTGGTAAGGCCTTCGTGAACATATCGGAACCATTATCATCTGTGTGGATTTTCTCAATCTCAAACAACTTGTCTTCAAGTGCATCTCTGAGCCAATGGTATCTCACATCAATATGTTTCGACTTTGCATGAAACGTAGAATTCTTACTCAAGTGAATCGTGCTTTGGTTATCACAGTAAACCACATAGCGCTGCTGCTTGAAACCGAGCTCCCCTATGAATCTCTTCATCCACAACAACTCTTTACATGCTTCATTTGTTGCGAAATATTCAGCTTCTGTAGAAGAAAGTGCAACACACTTTTGTAGCCTTGACTGCCAAGAAACTGCTCCACCTGCAAATGTCATTAAATAGCCCGAGGTGGATTTTCTGCTATCAACATCTCCTGCCATATCTGAATCAGAGTAGCTAACCAGCACTGGTTCTCCACTTCCAAAAGTAAGTCTGTAATTAGAGGTACCTCGGAGATATCTCATAATCCATTTGACTGCATCCCAATGCTCTCTACCCGGATTTGACAGAAAACGGCTCACAACACCAACTGCATGAGCTATGTCAGGCCTTGTACACACCATTGCGTACATCAAACTTCCTACTGCTGAGGCATACGGAACTCTATCCATGTCGTCCATCTCCTTCTCCGTAGAAGGGCTCTGTCGTGTGCTTAGCTTAAAGTGAGTAGCAAGAGGAGAACTCACCACTTTAGCCTTGTCCATATTGAACCTTTGCAACACCTTTTCAATATATCGCTCTTGTGACATATGCAACTTCTTCGCAACTCTATCGCGAGTAATTCGGATGCCAAGAATAGTCTTCGCAGGACCCAAGTCCTTCATTGAAAAAACCTGACTCAACTGTTTCTTCAATCTCTCAACTCTGGAGACATTCTTGCCAACAATCAGCATATCATCAACATATAGCGATAGTATGATAAAATCATCATCAGAGAATTTCTGCACAAAAACACAGTGGTCAGATTTCGTCTTTTGGTAGCCTTGCTCACCCATGACTGACTCAAACTTCTTGTACCACTGCCTTGTGCTTGCTTCAAATCATAAAAGCTTTTTTGAAGCTTGCACACATAGTCCTCTTTTCCCTTTACTTTGAAACCCTCTGGCTGCTCCATATATATCTCCTTATCTAAATCACCATGGAGAAACGCAGTCTTCACATCCATCTGCTCAACCTTCAAATCAAGACTAGCTGCTAAACCAAGAACCACCCGAATGGATGACATCTTAACAACAGGAGAAAATATTTCATCAAAGTCAATACCTTTCCTCGGAAAATTTTCTTCGGGTCTTGAAAGTATAAAACTTAAATTTGGTTTCACTCAAAATCTTAGCTGTAACATGAGATTTATGGTGAGTTGTACAAAATGACCAAAAAATTGTAGGCCTCTTTACTTTCAACAAATCCCTAGCCGCCATATTATTTGACGCATTGTCCGTTACCGCTTGTACAACACATTTTAGACCAATTTCTTCAACACAGTCCATGTATTCAAAAATTGATAGATTCGTGTGTGTATCTTTTAATGCTTCCATGAAAGATAAAAATGTCGTCCCTTCCAGACAATTAACACACAAATTTTTTTGTGATCCCTCCAAATATAAATCATGATCGAATAACCATTTTTCCCATTTTTTTTGCGTTCTCATTAACCTTTTAGTTCTTTCCACCTTCCCCTTCAACAATTGTCCACTTAATTTTTGTCGTGTTACTGATGAGGGTGTTTAGATACCACTTTTTCAATACCAAATTTTTATATTTTTACTTTATTTTCATTCTATTCAGGTACTTCACGCCTTCATTTTGTCTATACTTTGCTTCACGGATACCTAGAGTATTTTTTGCAGATTTCGGACCAATTTTAACACTTTTGGGTCTACCCCGTGACCAAGGGCCATGGCCCTGTTGCCCCATGGGCCCCTCCTGTGGCCAACGATTACGGGCCTCAAAACCCATTTGTGCAGCACAACAAGGGTCTCCACCGTGACCCTCCCGTGACTAAACGAAGGCCACTCCTCGTGGTGAAGACTCGGGGCCCTAAGTCTGCGTCGAGTGGCCACTTCCCCACTTCAGAAGGTGCAAGATTGTGACCAAAATTTAGGCATGAAGATTTTAACCGTGGTTATCTCAACAGTCAATGTATGAGCCTCGTGGACGAATCGTGAAGCGAGGAAAATGATGTACTAGAGAGTTTTCCAGAATAGTACACATCCAATTTCAGAAATTACAGAAGTCATTTGAAAAATGATTAGAAAGCTAAAAGCCTCACATCCAGATTTTACCTTTTTATTCGTTTTTTGTCGTATAATTTTTCCAAGTGAATTAAATCTCTATTTTTGTTCCATTTGAATTCTACATATTGTTTCTGGTTATGATGAATTCAATTATGAACATGTTAGCTAAAATTCATTTAGGGATTGAAGCATGAACTCGTTAATAATCAGGATAATGTCGGGATTAATTTATATGCCTGCAGCGCCGAGCAGTGAGATTTCACTATATATGTACTTGATGCTTTGTTCCCTTAATTGTGATTAGATTGTCTAAGTTTATTAATATAATTTAACTATGAGTTAGTAGATGGGCATGGTTAATGAAAGTCGGGTTTAAATCATCACTTTAAACATGTTGGTTAACACGGTAATAACATCCATAGGTTCCCAAAACCGAAAAATCCCGAGACTTGCGAAATTTAATGGTGACAACTCAATTCAATCATTTCTTTAAGTAGGGTGGTTATCGTAACTTAATTTAAGACTCTATATCTGTCTGAAAGGGGGTATAGGGTGTCTTGAAGTTCTTGTTTACTCCCGAAGGTTAGAAACACCTGACAAGCATATTTATTAATTTATTACTTTTTCCCGACTTTATTAATCATTATTCATCGTCTCAGCCTGTTTATCTTGATTATAAGATATTTAATTAATTTTATAATTTTTCATGTGGTCGTATTGCCATACTCTCTACACAAAACTTCGATCGACTGAGATTAATTATATAATTAAATTAGAGTGATTAAAATTGATAATTAATTGTCCTTTGTGTTCGATAAACTCGGGGTTATAATCTTACTTCTTTGTATTACTTGTGACTGGTATACCCTACCGGGAGTCACGAGGTTCGGTACACTTTTTTGTGTCCAGTTTTCGGCGCATTAATTAGTTAGTGATTTGTAAACCGGCCCAAATTGCTCAACCGCTGCAATCATCCTCTTGAAACTATCGCACTCAATGACATTGAAATGAATAGCCAATTCATACATCCATCGAGTCTCATTGATCCACTTTCAGTAATCTTCCCCTGTAAATGGCATTATTACATTTTGATTTTGGGTAGTAGTCTTGTTTGGATTAATTTTTGATGTGAACCGATCCATTGGCCCGAAATACATTTGTTTCTTCATTCTTGTCTCGGGTGGTCCATCACCTCTATCTTCATTTTTTTCAATATTAACTTCTTCTGGTGCCTCTTTTTCCGATTGAAATCTTTATTTACTCTTATTTTGCGTATCTTCGATAACCTGTCAAACATTTTTCTTTGTCTTCCATCTTACTCTTCTGACAAGGTAAGACACCGATCAGCATGTGCAATATGTTGTCTAATTCGCTTTCGCCGCTCATTTTCTTCTCGCACAATGTATACTTCAATTTATCCGTAATATTTGGGTTTACTTTAACTGTGTATCTCCAACCTACATCCTTTGAGTTGTTGGGTTTTTGTGCCCTAGCACAATTTATTTTCAATCTAATCATGTAATAAAAATTATTAGTTGAAATAAATCGGCATTCATATTACTAAGAGTTGTAGTAATATCTCAAGTATGATTTGATTTGTATCATTGATGTGTCAACACATAATAGTAGATCTACAGATCAGATAAAATCTTACTTAAGCAGTCCCCGATCAGAACAGCTTCATAAGAAGCGATCGGTATGAGGCTAACTCTAAATGATCACGCTCTACTGATCATGGCCAGAAGGGGGCCAGAGTTAGGTCATAGTATCACCAGTCAGAGGTGATATAGGACGACCCGAATCATGAGTATGTTACATAGACACAGTCATGAACATACTCATATGTCGGATCATGAAATCACATCCTCAGACCAAAGGACCATAGAGGCCAATATGGAATGAGTGACGAGTTTGACTCAGTCCAACGTCTCCTGTAAAAGGGTTACAATAACGGCTGTGATTGACTCGATCACAAGTTACATAAGTTGACTCAATGGATCGCTGAATGATTTATCCCTCATACGGACGTGTGAGCAGATATCAGTTTAGTCCACTTGATGAGTACAACTGAAATACAATAGCATGGCCATGCAGACGATACGTAGTATCAGTTATAATTCAGTTAACTCAGAATCAAGAAACAGGACAATAGAACGAGGATGACTGTTGGGGGAAAAAGCGGTCTCCCCTCTCTCGCGCAACAACACGCGGTCGCGGCAAGTACAAATAAACCGGTAAGATACCGAGTCGAATCCACAAGGACTAATGAGGGTCGTAGGTTGTTTTGAGTGTTTGTATTTATTTTAGTAAACTACCAACAAGTAAATAGCAACAACATGATAATAATGGAAGTAAAGCGCCTAGGGTGCTAGACAAATAACAATGTAAATAAGTTTGCGAGTTTTAATTCCTTCGGATCGAATTTAATGTTGAGCCTATGTCTTAAGTGCCGACCTCGCCTTTCGGTAATGAGGTTAGCCTAATCCCGAGTCTCCTTGTGCCCTTTCGGTATTGAGAACAACTCGAGACCGCATTAGATCGACAATAATAAGCTAAGGGTTATTACGAGGTGCCAAGACACGGTCTTGAGCCTACAACCCTCGGTGGATGCTAGGTCCGGATTCTATTCCTTCCCTTTCGGTATCGGATAGAACTCCTCAAACACATATTGTAAAGCGTCAATTAAACAAACAACAATCCACACAACAAAGTCTTCAATCCTAGATTTAATGCCTCAATAAACTCAATAATCACATCATAAATGTCTAGCACCCATGGCAAAGGGATTTAGCTCTCAACCATGGTGCTCAATCCAACTATCATCATATAATCAACAAAATTAAACAACAACATCAAAATAAACTAGTAAATAGGGATAGAAATTGCTCTTGGTGTTCTTGAGCAAGATGAATCTTCAAGCTTGGTGGATTTGATGGTGGGAACTCTCCAAAGCTTCCTTTCCTAGCTCCAAAGGTTGAGTCTATGGTGGAATCCACTCCAAAACTCCCAAAGTGTCAAGAAGAGATGAGGGACTCTTCAAGTTTGATGAAGAACAAGAGGTTGGAGCTCTCAAACTAAGCTCTATCCTCCACAACTCGTTTTTGGTCTTTGCCCAACTCTCCACCCTTCAAAATATCTAATTTCTGCACTTTATTAGCAGTTTCGCGCCTTAGTCACGATCTTGCCTTGGTAGGCACGATCGTGCCTCACCTAGGCACGATCGTGACTCAAATCGTGGGAGCCCACGGTAAGTTTCGAGCAAAATTCGGCCAAAAATTCATTTAGGTACGATCTTCACCACTGGATTAGATCTTCACAATCCGCTCAAATCGACATATTATGGGCCCCAATCGGACTCCGGACGAGAAATCTACACCACCGGGAAGTTTCAGCTGTTGTGCAGAACTTTCTTAACCGATTTTCAGCTTCAATTATGCTCTAATTGTGTCTTGCACCTATAAAATGTCAAAAACACACAAAGGATCAAAAGTACCAAATTAATGGCTCAAGAAAGCCGAAACGAGGACAATTCGGTGCTCAAATGCGGGTCAAAAGTGTAATTGTGAGGTCACATTCGGACCCGCAACAATGACTTGTCTATGCCTCGTGGTTGTCAAAGATATCAAGAGGATAAAAGGATAGATTCATGTACGACAAGGTTAAGTCGAAATCTCGATAATCACAAGCGTTGGGTAATCATGATGTCTTGCTAGAGGCCACTCATGATGGAAAGGGTAAAATGGTAATTTTACCAGTCCGCCGACGTGTAGTGAGCCTAGAGGGTCACACACTAAAGGTTGAGACGGATGGAATAATATGGAGGAATCTTGAGAGAGACAAAATCCGGTTTTGAATTAAACCAGATTAGACCGATTTCGGTTTAGGATTAAACCGGAATCAAGAACGGTTTAGCAGGACTAATTAATTATAATCTAATTAAATAGATTTAATTAAATTAGCTAAACTGGGTCTAGCTAGAATGGGCTAAGCCAGAATGGGCTTTTCTACACAATTAATTAAAATCTTTGGGCTTTAAGCCCATTAAGGCCTTTAATTAATTAAAGTCCAAAAAGGGTTATAAAAGGGAAATTTTCATATCTGAAAATTAAGTGATTGATTTCTAAAAACCCTAGCCGTCACCCTCTCTCTCTCCTTGGCAATTTCGGCCGCCCCCCTCCTTCCCCGCTCCGTCCGTTTTGCTTGCTTCGATCTTCTAGTAAGGATCGTTGTGAGTATCCCCGGATTGCTCTTCATGTGTGGACGATCTTTAGAGGTTACTAAATCCTATTTAGTAACAAGGAGATTTTGATTCAAGGTAATACTTAATTTTAATCTAGTCTAGATCTCATGATCAATTCATGATCATGCAAGATCCGTATTAAAACATGGAACTTTGAGGTTAATTTTTTGTATGGGCATGGAATTAATTGTCTGGAACTCTCAAATAATTCCTTCGTGAGTTAGCTCTCAAATTTGAAGCATGTTTCACGTTTACTATTTTAGATTTTCCTGCCATATCTGATTGAAAAATGATATCAACATGATCACACAGCGATCATAACAACCTAATTCAAATTCAACATAGTTCACATATTATTGATATCATTTTTCAATCAGATGGCAAGAACATCTAATAGTCAAAGTGAAGATACTTAAAATTTTAAAGTCAACTCAAATGATGTAGTTGCTAATACACAGTAAAATTTAAACCCGAATAATGTGGATATATTGATGTGTACAATGCGTGAGAAAGAAATTAGTCGTCAAATATATTGAATCAATCAATAAAAGCGTATGATGGAGGATAAAGAAAATTGTTTTAAAGCTATTGAAGATGAGAAAAATAAGAGGAATCCAAGGATTCAAACAAAAAAAATAGGTAGAAGGAAGAATGTATTGACGAAAATGAACTAGGATGATGATGGAAGATGAAGCAACAATATTGTTTTGGGTATATGGATCAATACTCATCAAACATTGATTCAAACAAGACTACTGTCCAAAATCAAAATATAAATTATGTCATTTACAAGGAATGATAACTCAAAGTGGATCAATATGTTGTTAGATGGGTGTATGAAGTGGTTAAGGATAAGGTGGAAAGAATAAAGAGTTATTGAGAAAGCAAGAAGGGAAATAGAAAGAAAAAGAAAAGGTTGTTCCATCATGACCGGTGCTTAGAGTGATCGCAAAAGAACAAGTATCATGGATTTTATATGTTAACTGTTTAGAATAGATGACAATTCTATCATGTATGGAAGCATCAAAAGATGCGGGCTGATAAAAAAATCGAAAGATGCACACACCGACCAATATATTTTTTTAGTAAGTATATAAATGTATTGAACAAATTGGTGTAAAATGGGTTGTCTCGGGCTTCTTTTCCGGCCTCGTTTCCAATGTCTCCTGATTAGCCCCAAATCTGAGTTGGGGGTCACAATTTTGATTAGCCCCCAATCTCGTTAGATTAGGCCTAAATATCAAATTTCAAGGCATTAGTAGCCTATAACATCTAGATGATTAGCGTCAAATCTCAAACAATTGCAGTTGAACACATATATGAACAATAAATATAACTCATTTTTAGAACAAATGCTTATACGTGACATGCAATGTATGGATCAATCATGCAAAAAAACAAAACACATAACCAAACAATGTGTATCTATCAAAATCGATATGTTTAACTTTTACATCATAAAAAACTCAACAAAAATTACCCGATGTCTGAAGAAAATCCTGAGGACTTTCTTGTTCATGGAGTCCAATGTTTTGTGAAGGGCGAGTAGCTTGCAGATCCATGGATCGTTGGAGTGGGCATTGTTGCAGCTCCCGGTGATGACGGACATGTCGTAGCCTGCGATCTCGTCGTGGCGGTAACTAGATTTGAGGATAATCAAAATCACGACTCCGGCTCGAGGTCAATGTCAGGTGAGACGTCGGAGACAAGGCCAGAAAACAAGCCGGAGAGGAGGCTGTCATGATTCTTAAAAAGAGCTCAATGTCACGGACCGATAGAGTAGACTCGGATTCGTGCACGTTTTCATCCAAGTATGAGCTCTACGAGTGCCATTTGGATGGATTTGTATGTATTTAGGCTCATCAGTGGGTTTTTGGACTTGCGGCCTAAATGGCACAAGAGGACCAAATTGATGGGTTCGGGCGGAATTCTCTAGAGTCTTGGAGAATTCTCAAAATTGGAGAGTTTTGTGGAACTCTGTAGAATAGTCGAGATTTTTATAATTCTAGAAGGTTCCGTAGAAAAATCCTAGATATTTAGATGGAACCCTCTAGAAGACTAATCTTGGCCGTCCATTTGGTTGAATTCTAATCATCAAATATGACATGTTTTAGGTATAAATATAGGTGTAGGAATTCATTTGGGGCATAAACAAAAGCTCCACATTCATATACTCCAACTTGTATAGTTCTCCCATTTGCTTAATAAAAACATAAATCGGGAAGGTTTTCCCACACTTCTATCTTGCCTTCTATCGAATACGATCCGAGTAACGCTTCCGCACTACTTGAGACTCCAAACTTAAGTAACGGCATGGCGTCAATGGAGGTGAATGTTGAAGCCTGTGAGCATGAGATCGAAGCGCAACCGAGCACAATAGGCGTGCGAGGTAAGTCCACAACAAAACTCTGCACACATGATTCGATCTTGGCCAAGCTCTGCCTTGGCATAGGAGATGCCTTGGATAGGCTTTACATGGTCGAGCAAGAGCTCGCGGATTGTATGGACAATATTGGTGAGCTAAGTAAATGTGTCAATGAGCTCGAGACTTCATTGGAGACGCGACTAGAGGAGGTTTGTGGCATGGTAGGGGACATCCGCGACTCCTTACGGCATGATCAGTTGCGCTTGAGGCACGACTTGTAGACGCACTCGGCCAGCTCCGAGCAAGCTTTGAGGGTCTGTTTGCAGTGATGAATGAGTAGTTAGAGGAGGCACGCGCAAATTGGAGGTTCTGCAAAGCGCAAGGTTGCGAGGGAAGTAGCAAGCGCAACCGTCCGAGAAGTCCATCGGGAGGACACTCATGCTCGAGGAAGCATAAAAAATGAAGGGAGATTCGGGGTGCTTCATATGCGACGGGGAGCATATGGCGGTGAACTGTCCAATGCGTGCCAGGCTAGCTAGGATGCTCGCAAAGGAGGAACCGAATCAGCATATAACCAATGTGGTGTGTCTGCATCTAAGTTCAACGGTACAAACATGCAACGATTCTATAAAACAAAAGCTGAGGGATGAGACAACGCAGGACATCAAACAAAAATTGAGGTTGTTGAATGAAACTCCTCGACGGATCGAGGATCGAGGATTTCAAGCAGATGAAAGGTTGCCCACGGGCACGACGGGTTGTTCCCAACGCTTCTTGACAGATTGAGAAGCACATGCGCAAGAGGCGCAAGCGCAGAAAGGCACAAGAGCTAGAGTTGGGCACGGAGTCACCAGGATGCGAGACACGATGGAAAGTTTCAGAGGCTTCTCGACGGATTGAGAAGCATGCCCGCGTGGGGCCCAAGCCCAAGGATGCACACAACCTAGGAGCAGGCGTGAGGCCACCGGCTAAGGGTTCAAGGGTGAATCCTCCAACTAGGAGTGTTAGGAAGCACTTGCGACGGACTGTTCGCAGTTGGCGCGACAAACTGCGCCGAGTAGGCCTACATCGCAGGAGGATGAAGTATTGCATCAACAGGCGATTCCTCCAGCAATGAGAGCTGGAAAGCATACACGGGTGACGAAGTGCTCGCAACAGACGAGGGAATGTTCGCAAATCTCTCCCATGGGGATCGCCAAGGTAGGTCGACGAGGACGTCGACGGAATGGGTGGGGGAGGATGTCACAGACCGAGAGAGTAGACTCGGATCCGTGCACATTTTCTTCCAAGTATGAGCTCTACGAGTGCCATTTGGACGGATTTGTATGTATTTGGGCTCATCCGTGGGTTTTTGGACTTGGGGCCCAAATGGCAGAAGAGTCCCAAATTGATGGGCTCGGGCGGAATTCTCTAGAATCTTGGAGAATTCTCAAAATTGGAGAGTTTTGTGGAACTCTCTAGGATAGTCGAGATTTTTATAGTTCTAGAAGGTTCCGTAGAAAAATCTTAGATATTTATATCAAACCCTCTAGAAGGCTAATCTTGGCCGTCCATTTGGTTGAATTCTAGCCGTCCAATATGACATGTTTTAGGTATAAATATAGGTGTATGAACTCATTTGGGGCATAAACAAAAGCTCCACATTCTTGTACTCCAACTTGTATAGTTTTCCCATTTGCTTAATAAAAACATAAATCGGGAAGGGTTTCCCACACTTCCATCTTGCCTCCTATCGAATACGATCCGAGTAACGCTTCTACACTACTTGCAAATACTTTGCAAGCGTAAAGGCTGACTTAGCACGAGCATACGAGTTGCACACGTGACTTAGTGCTACACGTACCGCGAATATTTGGAGTAAATTATTCATGGCGTGACATCAAGCTACTAATGGAGAAGAAGACCGAAAACGCCGCCGTTTTGATTAATGAAGACAAGAGGGGCACTTATGGTAACGATACCATTCTGTGGAAGTCAGGAAGCAGACACGTGGAGGACACATAGTGGCGGGACAAGGCTGAGCTGGAACCAGTCGTTGAGGACAGCTCGTGCTCATCTTCTCCACCGAGAGGTGGTCCCTGTAGCACCTCAATTGCAGAGATGGATGGAGGAACGGGCGTCGCGGAGATCTAGCAGTTGAGGGCAAGTCTAGGGTTTATGGGTACACTATATATGTATGTTTTTGTTTATGATTTTGGGTATTGATGAACTGATTGGTGTTTAGTTGCCTCTTGAGGACCTCCTCAACCCTTAAGGTGAGGTTGTAGCTACTCAGTGTTCAATCGAATGAAATTGGGTCGTTGATTGACCATTTTCTTGTTATTTGGTGTTAATTATTGTTTTTATTACTAGTTTACGGTTGAAATCGTAATAGAGGTAGTAGGCAGTGACAGAGCTGGGTCTGGTTCCGAGGTTAGGATCGGAGGAGAGGGAGGAGATTCTTTGTCTTCTTTTTTTTGGTACATACTTTTGTAATATTTATTAATGATTTGTAATATTATTATATTAATTAAGGTTTTGAAGTGGTCAGACTAAGGAATCTTATTTGAACCGGTTCGATTTCCCAATTAGTTTAATTCTTTTTTTTCAATTTAACCATGGGTAATTTAGGCATTTTATGGGTAGTTTATCAAAAAAAAAACATAATTAGAGTAATGTGCATGATTTTTAGATCATGTTTGAAGATTAATTTGCACGAGTATTTGTAAAATTTCTAGGAAGGGCAATTTGTAAATTTAGTGAAGTATATGTTAATTTTTAGAGTATGGAAATTGTATGTTAATTTAGTTTAAATCTGTTAATTACATGTTAGTTTTGTAGTTTAAATATGTTAATTGCATGTTTGAATATGATTATATTAGTTTAAATATGTTAATATTTTAAGGATAATTCAGGTAAAAATTACCCGATAAAGGTAATTTTATAATTTTGGTAAATATTTGAGATATGATGTTTAAGTCTTTATACAATTTTAGATAATGGGGCTCAAACAGAATAGTTGCGCCCAGCTTATTGAGCTTTTACGCAGTAGAAAGCGGGACACACATTCATCGGCCTCATCCCCACTAGTGCGGGATGAGGGTGATTATGTGTCAGGCCCTCGAGAGTCAACTTTGGAACCTCCTCAACACATACCCCATCCTTTCGATACCATACTACAACGTGAAGAGTTTGGAGAGATGTGGAAATGGTTGGATTGTTCACCACTTTGGTACACTAACAGTGTAAACGTGTGTTCCCAGTTGCACTAGCGATGACAAACGTCTTGTATGTTGTCCCTAACGTTGACGGTCAAAGCTATTGTAGAAGAACAAAGTCACATAGTGGGCGCACCCTTTACCATACATTGTTAATACAGTAATGGTATTTTATCTATTGTCTCATTACTAACTGTGACAACGAGATAGTAACAACGTAAGTGAAAATGGCATACACCGTTACTATCAGTAACAACACACATTTTGCTTGGTGACGGCACAACTTGTTCTATGTTACTAAAAATTAATAGTGATCGTTACTCGTAAGTTTTTGGTATACTCTGTTTCGATCAGGCAGGAACATCGGATACCCATCAAATTCACTACCAACTACACCGCTTAAAAACTACGATCACAGGGCTGACTATCCCCCTCTAATGAATGAGTATATCCTATTTTTGAACTCTTATGTATAAATCGAGCGATATTTGGACAGTGCACGAAGAAAAACTTGTGAGGATGCACCAAAGGGAATTGCATCACATGGAGATATTAATCCAACGGACATGAATTGTTTGACAATGACCATTCCAATAAAATAAGAGTAATTAAGATGACGAATAGCTAGTGGGTGTGAAACATATATAATGTCTCGTGATTGGTACATTCCTTAGGACCGAGCATATACATATATTGATTCCTACACATAAACTAAGAAATTTAGAAGTGGTGTGTGACAATCGATTTAAATAAAACAAAATTAGAAAAAAGAATTAATAGCATCAATTGCTAATCCTTTAAATGAAAATCAAATGTCATGTGTTTTTATCAAAATATATATATACACGTGTGTATGAATATATAGAGATGTCTTCCACTAGCTAGAACACAATGAGAGATGAGTCTCGTAAAACTCGTTCGGTTTATATCTAATTTTCGAACAAAGTTGAGCATGTATCCTCTAACTATATGTGTGTATATTTGTCCAAAAGTAATGAAATCACAATAGATGGAGATGTGAATAGATGTAGCAAATTGGCATATCCCATGGAAGATGCTATATACTTGTAAGCCTCAATTGTTCTCTGTCTTTCCTACTTGTTTTTCCTTTTGAGCTCCAACTTTTGGAGCCAACAAAAAGAAGTGAGCACATCACAATCTAAATAATAGTCACCTCACACTTTTCTTGTCCTCTCTCTCTCTCTCTATAACCTTCCCCCACAACCTTCACCCACAACCCCTCTCAGCTCCGGCCATCATGTGACGCTCCGGCTTCCCCGCCGGCCTCTCCTCCGAGGGGTGATGATGGGTTGCTGCAAAATGACCAAATCACCCTTCGTCCGAGGGTGGTTTGTCTTGTCTTTATAGGGCAACTTCGATACTTTGGCAATGTTTCCACGACCTAATATGTATGTTTGGAGCTCCTATCCCATGAGTATGATTATAATCGATCTATGTATCGTGTTTCGTTTATCGTTTATTCCCTTCTCTTAATTATGTTGCCTATTTGCTTGCTAGTTTGGGCGAGCGGCGTTGTTATCGTATATATATGATATAATAAAAAGGCTTGTACTTGGCCATATTTCATTATATAATAATGTCGTTCATATTTCTCATATAATAATGTCGTGGTTTGTTTTTTCATTTACGAATATGTCTTTGTTTGTTTCATGTATTACCATATTTCATTGTTTGAACTCCAAAGTTATGTGGGAAAATTGGGCAATGTAAATTATATGGGTAACTGTAATTAGGTATATCTATCGAAATTTGTTTTTCACCTGAGTTTGCCTATGTTTTTTTTTAATTTGAGAGATCACCTAAATGGGATTAAGTATCACCGTTTTACATTCCGTAACATATTTTTATTAAATGACAATTTTGTGCCTCCCTCAAATAACAAATTTTACTTAAAGGATAAGGGCATTTTAGTCTTATCGAATAAAGAAATTTTAAATTATGATTTTGCCCTCTCTCCTTTCTCCCTCTAGCTCCTACAAATTGGGAATTAAGAAGAGAATCAAAGATTAACCAGACTGGTCCCTCACGACGATTCTGGTTTTTCAGTTACTCCAGTTTTTGGATCTCGGCTCATGGATTCACTCTCATCGAACACACAAATAATGAGAAATCATGCTCCCAAAATGAAAACACAGAAGAGCCAAAACCTCCAAATCCACGAATCTCAACCCTAAAATTGAAAACCCGGAAGAACCAAATCCCTCAAATCGAAAAAAAAAAAAAATTCAAATTACGCATAATGTACAAGAAGTTACACCAAAATTGCAGAAACTCACGTAAAAATGAGAAATCATTTAAAGACGCAGATTAAATTCTACAAGAAATTGGAGAAATATCGCTGAAACAAATTACGATGAAAGAAATCATGATAAATCGAAATGTCATAATCAAATTCCACAAGAAATTTACAAATAGTGATAAATATTGCATAAATAAGCACGAAAATCTTCACTAAATCGAAAACGTGAGACGACCTAGAGGACAGCAAAGAAGAAGGCTGCATGTTGTCATCGTCGCTCGATCTCGAGCTCTTCTTGGTCTCAGCGTGCTGGTTCCTCTGGGAGAAGTAAATGCACAACACGAACACTAGAATGCTCAGCTTCCTCATAAGATCGACGTTGAAGATCGGTAACAGCATCGTCTCTCTCTCTCCCCCTCGCTCCCATGTGTGTGTGTGCGCGCGTGCGTGCGTGTGTGACCAGAGAAGAGTTGTAGAGACGAGGGTGGAGGGAGGAGAGAGAAGTCTACTTTAGTTGAAGTAAAGAGAGATAAAAAGGGACAAATTTGTTATTTCACATTAATCAGTTACAAAGTGTACGTAGAACAGTAATAATATTTTTAATTTACCTGACCTACAAAACTATAAAAAAAGTTAAGTATATCATCACATAAAAAACATGTTTTGGCAAATATACCTACCTATAATTACCCCTTCATTAAATTTGGCATGGGCAATTTTGACACAAGGAGAAGTACATTGAGTATATAATGGTCTTACTTTTATGTTGAACTTCCCTGTACAAGGGCAACATGTATTTATCACAATAATTATTTGTTTTTTGAAAACTTTATCACATATAAAACTAATTTTTCCCTGTAAATTAGTTTTATACGTTATATTCTTTTTAAGCTACATTTCATAAAATAACAAGGTTGATCTATGTGTATATTTCTATATATTACTTTAATTTTAATAACTAAAAGCTTTGAATTATATTTTTTGTTTTCTTAAATTGAGATAAAATTTGGGGATAATGACAATTTGATACACCTAACTATAGCGAAATGACACTTTCATACCCTAACTGTTTTACTCTCTTTTTTAGTACCCGAACAATTTTTTTGTGACAACCCACCTCTAAAATGTCTAAAATACCTAAACTACCCTTGGTGTAAGAAACTATAAATTGAGTTGGTTCAATTTTTTTTATCTCTGGTTCAATATGATTTGTACTTAAGATGCAAACACAATTATGTCCGAAAATAAAAAATTAAATTTGAACCATTTCAAATATGGTTTGATAAATCATATTGGACTAGTTTTATTTTGATTTCTCAAATCAGGAGTATTTTAGTCATTTTAGCATAGATTGTCACAAAAAGTTTGTCAGGGTACTAAAAAATAGACAAAAATAGTTAAGATATGAAAGTGTCATTTCGCCATAGTTAAGTGTAACAAAGTGTCATTATCCCTAAAATTTGAACATGATGTATTTTATGAGTGGTTGGATGCTATCGGCTAAAAAATCACACTATTATAAGCCGTCCAAAAATTAAGAGAAATGATATTCTTAATATGAAAATCAAGCAGTCTTGTCCATAAAAGTAATATCAGTACTAATTAAAAAAAAAACTGGCTTAAATACACCTCTTAATTGATTCAAATGAAATATATTATTTCTATCTCTAACCCACACTTGCCTCCAAACGTGTACTTATTATATATAACTAGGCAAAATGCCAATAGGAGATTAAAATTAAGTTAAAAATGTTATGCTCTTTAGAGTTACTTTGTTTATAAACATAGTCTTGTATTCTCAATACAACAATGAATTAAAAATATCTTTCTTTACATCTATTAAGAAAAGAGCATATTCTTATCGATTTAAACTATGAGAATAACTTGTAATCCAATAATTATAAGCTAATAAAATAATTAACAGATTTTGCATTTTGGTGGAATGGGTTGGGTAGGGTTGAGCTTCTTTACCTCTACAAAGTGTGGCACAAACAGATTTGGGTAAGGATTTTTTGATGAGTGAGTGGGAGACTGGTGAGTGATAGGGCTCCCCATGCCTGTCTCACTGCCCCTATTTTAGGGCCAAATGCCCTTCTTTAGCTCCACCTTTTGGTTTTCTTGCAAACAAATGTTATGTGTGGCCATCTTCCAATTGCACACTGATATTATTTGCACGTTTTTTCTTCTTCACATACACTACATTGTTACAACTGTAATTCACTTATAAGCTTGTTTAATTCACATAGTTTAATAAGAGACTTTAATGGAGGAGGGTCCATTGAGAATCAAGTTGACATCTAATATGCACACCTTTTGTACGATAAACCAAATTTTGCAACACATTTTTGCAATAATCAAAGTGTACAACACTCTCTTGAAAAAGTGTCATAGCATAGAATATTTTTTACTATTTTTCGAGGGTATCATTACAGACACGTGCCAAAATTTGACGAGCCTGGCAAACCTAAAAAATCTCTTTAATTTCAGCATGCACATGAGGGAGTATTATTGTCTCACATCGAAAATATATGAATCTGAATGTTTGAATCTCCTCTTATCACTTTGAGCTTTTAGGTGGGTTGAACTTTTAACATGATGTGAGAGTTTGGTCTAACTCTCAACGACAACCAACACTCTCTTTACGTTATTTTGTTTCTCACATTAAATCTATATGCTTAAATTTTTAAGAGAGCTAAAATTTTGATATAATATTAAATTTTGGTACGTCTAATTATCTCTTTATGTTATATATTTTGAGCTAAGGCATACATTTTAGGAGAAATTGCAGGTCACTACCATGTACTATACAACTTTTGCATGTCACTACTCTCTATTTTTTTAGTTGCATGTCACCACTGTAAGGTTTCATTTAGTTGCACCGTCCATCACAGAGTTAAGTTTGATGTAAAAAGTCCAAAATAGCCATATGTTAAAAAAATTCAAAAATTTAAAAAATATATATCTTTTGAACTTTTCTTTAAAAAATAATTTATCATATAAATAGTAAAACACTGATTTCAAAATTATTTTTTAAAAAAATAGTTTTTCAAAAAAAATATTAAAAATAAAAAACCAATTCTAACAACGTTTTTTTATTTTTAATATATATTTTAAAAATAATATTTTCTTAAAAAATAATATTCAAATCAGTTTTTTATTATTTATTCCATAAAAAAAATTTAAAAAAATAAGTTAAACAAATGAGTTTTTTTCATTTTTTAAATACAAGAGTATATATTTTAGTCATTTAAATATATCAGTTTCAAAACTTATTAAATGACTAAAATACACTTATATTTAAAAAATGAAAAAATAAATTCATTTGTTTAACTTATTTTTTTATGAAATAAATAATAAAAAACTGATTTGAATATTATTTTTAAGAAAATAATAATTTTTAAAAATAAAAAAAAAACGTTTTTAAAAGTGGTTTTTTATTTTAATATTTTTTTTTGAAGAAAACATTTTTTAAAATAATAATTTTGAAATCAGTGTTTTATTATTTATCTGATAAAAAATATTTATTTTTTTTAAATGTTCAAAAGATATTTTATTTGAGTTTTTTTAATACAGGTGTATTAAGGACTTTTTGCATTAAACTTAACTTTGTGATGGACGGTGCAACTAAATGAAACCTTACAGTGGTGACATGCAACTAAAAAAAATAGAGGGTAGTGACATACAAAAGTTGTATAGTATATAGTAGTGACATGCAATTTCCCCTACATTCAAAAATTGTAACTTGACTTACAAGTGAGGGTGGTATACTAAAATTTCAAGGGATAATTCATGATCGTTAGGGTGAAGTTTGATACGATTTAATGTCAATATGGTGAATAATTTTTAGTGGTAATGACAGTTGACTACACCGAACTATGTCACGTTTCAAATTTAATACCCCAACTTCCAGATTTTCATTTAGGATTCCCAAATATTAAATAAGCGACACTTAGCCCAACGTCTGTTAAATCTAACAGATTTGATCTGTCAAAAAGTCTAAAATGCCCCTCAATAGTTTTGGTCTGTTAAACAGGTCTGATTGGTTCAATTGATATGATTATGAAATGACTATTTTACCCCTAATTGAACAACTAACTTAACCAATGGCTTGAGGGAAAATTGGACATTTTAATTACACATTTAATAATCATAATTATTTAATAATTAAATACATAAATTATTATTAATTGATTAATTAAATTAAAACTTATTAATATAATAATAAAACTTATTAATAATTCATCATCATTATTATTAATATTAATATTAATTATTAAATCATTGAATATGATAATAAATCGTCTTCTTCAATCCCTCCACACCGTCACCGCAGCACCTCCGGCAATCACCACTGTCTCCGCTTGCGACTCCGACCGGTGAGGAGCACCACCGTCTCCGGCTGCGACTCCGACCACCGAGGAGCACCACCTCGCGTTCCAGATCGAGCCTCCGTCGTGTTGCAGACCCTCGTCTCCGTCTCCGATCTGCCACCGGCTCCTCATCCTTTCACCTATGGCCGCGACTTCTTCACCTCGGCACCGTTCAGCTCCCTGTCTCCGTCTCCGATCGACGAGTTTGATCCCGCCGCGAGCTCGCCGAAACCCTCGCGGCTCCGGGTCTTCCTCTTCCCCTCGAGGGTTCTCGACGAATCGAGAGCTCCCACCATCGGGAGCTCTCGATCCGTCGAGAACCCTCTGTCGCCATCCACCTCCATCGCGACGGCCCTCAGATGCCTCCCACCTCCCTCGCGGCGACGGATCTAGGTTCTTGAGAGCTCGCCACCCACCTCCGTCGCGAACCCTCTGTCCCCAACCCTCCGTCCCTAACCCTCAGTTCGCGAACCCCACCTCCATCGCGAACCCTCCGTCCCCAACCCTCCGCTCCCAGCGATTCTGCCGCTGCCAGATCTAAGTCGAAACCCAAGAGCCTCCGCCTTGTACTTGTTGGCGTCGTCAAAGCCCCTCCATCTGGGCCCGAAGAGCGGCGTCAGTCGGAGTCGGGAGTGGTGGCGGAGGATTGTTGGTTAATTATGGTTTAATAATAATTAATGATTAATAATATTATATATTTAAATATTAAAGAATTATATTTATTATTTGTGTAAGTGAAAAGTCAATTTTGCCCTCAAACCTTAGTTAAATTAGTTGTTCAATTAGGGGTAAAATAGTCATTTCATAATCATATCAATTGAACCAATCAGACCTGTTTAATAGACCAAAACTATTGAGGGGCATTTTAGACTTTTTGACAGATCAAATCTGTTAGATTTAACAGACGTTGGGCTAAGTGTCGCTTATTTAAACTTGAGGTATGTTATTCGAAAAACTGGAAGTTGGAGTATTAAATTTGAAACGTGACATAGTTGGGTGTAGTCAACTGTCATTATCCCTAATTTTTAAGTGTCACTTCAATACGGCGAAGTTTTTCTAAGTGTCACCGTTTCTAATAGAGTTAATTTTGATATGAAATGTCCATATTGCCCTTGTATTAGAATTTTAAAATAAATATAAAAACATATTTTTATGAAATAAATAATTAAAAACTGATTTCAATACTATTACTTTTAAAAAAAACAAAATTTGAAAAAAAAATTAAAAATAAAAAACGTTAATTCGTTTTTTATTTTTAATATTTAAAAAAAATATTCAAATAATTTTTTTATTATTTATCCCACAAAAATAATATTTTTAAAAAAAAGTTAAAAAATATTATTATTTTTTCAATTTTTAAATACAGGGGTATTTTCGACATTTAATAAAATTTGTAAGTTAAACATTATATTTTCCATCTGTTTTAACGGCGTTAGAATAGAATGACATACAAAAATAGTTCCCGTATTGAAGCTACACTTATAAAAATTTACCGTAATGACATGAAAACATGTCAAACTTCACCGTAGTGATTATGAATTATCTCAAATTTTAAAGGGTAAATCAATCTTGATGTAAATAACACATGTTATCAAGATCATAATATGCTTTCTGTAACAAGATGACCAAAAGGGACATGCTAAACAAATTCAAACGAGAATTATTATTATACTTAAACATCGATATAATCTAAAAACTCAAATAATATCAAGTCTGGACTGGAAAAGGCATACAAATAATCAATATGATATTCCCTAAACAAAATCAATATGATATATTGGGCCCTACATAAAAAGTCATTTATGCCCATTTAGGGCCCATTTGAAATATAATGTCTACGGATTTGTGTTAGATGATATATTGGGCCCTCTCTTACTTGCATTTACCCTTTTATGGCCTATTTCCTAAATGGTGTGAATGATTTGTAATGTGTATTTTCTTTTTTGCTGGAATGGAAAAAAATCATGTATACTTCTTAAATGGTGTAATAAAATCTCAAATGAATTATATAATTTTATATAAAATTTCTTATAGTTCTCAAAGAATTCAAATTAAATTCATGAACTAAATTCAGGTTAATTTAGTAGCTAGAATAATTAGAAATTGTGTTGAAATTCGTATCCATGATGTAATGAAGAAACAAGGTAAAGTGTATTCAGCCATTGTCAAATTTACTTAAATTTGTTAATCACTCCGAATTTTATATAATTATAGACTTAAAAAATTGAGAAATAAAAGAGAGAATGAGAAAGGTAAGAAAAAACTCATTTTGACTTCGTTGAATTACCTAGTTAGACTTGATAAAATTACGTAATTCGTAATAATTGATATGAGACGGAAGCAGAGTGAATATCACGCGCTACTAATAAAAATAATTAATAGTATTCATAATGTAAATTTATTATATCAGACATATCTCATTAATAGTATAACCCTAAACACCTTGTTTTCTCCGCCTCCTTTATCTATTTCAACCTTAAATTTGAGATCGTCCCCATCAACTCTAACCAGTGAATTGCTTCAACTCGCAACTTAGATTCGTCGTCGATTATTACCCCATCAAGGTATGATTATCAAAATATTGTAGTTGATTTTTCTCTCACTTGTTTAATATGTGCTAAATATTTAGTTTATTTACTCTTATGAAGTATTTCAAGTTTATTGTCATTTAGAATGAGTTTTAATGCATATTGTGTGAATGAAGCACTGATCATTGAATGAGAAATAAAAATATATAGATAGAGAAAGATGGGATGGAAAAAATTGTGTGATTAGGTGAATGAGAAGGTTGAAGAAGGAATCAGTGAAAAATTGCAAGCATACCCTAATATCATTTCTAGATAAAGCATGATCTTTTGTATGTCACGAAACTAAAGCAAATGTAATTTTAAGAATCTTGTGTGATAAAATGTGTAACCAGTCATTTATATTGTTTTTGTTTTATCTTATCTGCTAACTAATTATATCATTTTGACTGTTCTGTTATGAATTTTTGGGTAAGAGCAATTCCAACCAATCTCAAAACCATATATTTTTAGGAGGTTTTGGAGATTTTAAACTCTAACACATGTTTAAAAACCCATCCTCATTTCTAGGTCTTTTCAAAAGTGAGCCCTAAATATGGGGACTCGTTCTAGCAAGCTCTCATAATTTTAATATTTTTTTCCTGCACTCATATCTCCCTTCTCTTTTACGACTGAATGAAATAGATTATTTTTATATTAAAATGTTATATCGACTATTGTGCTGCTATATTCTTACAACTAGTAGTTATATATTTTATCGCAAGAAGTAGTTGTTAACTTATTATTTTTTCGCATTTTCTAGCTTGAGATTTTGGTTTTTTTATCACACCTATGACTTTATTCAAACTAGCATTTCGGTTGTATGATGCTCTATCCTTTAAGGAATGAAAGAAAGGAGTCGGACCATCCTGGACTCCTCGAAAAGCAACTCAAGCTTGAGTTCTAAACTCATCTAAATTTTAAGTCTCGTGAACGAATATTATTGGCATGTCATATTTTTGATGTATATAACAACATGGAAAATTTCTCTAGCGGAAGTAACTAAAAAAAATAAAGAACAAAAGATTTACATGGTTCGACAATTTGCCCACGTCCATTGTCACACTACTATCTTATTATTACTTTTAACTCATGAATAATTTAGGGGTTACAATTACATGTATTTATAGTGAAAAACAATGGGAAAATAGAAAAGCTCTAGATTTTCTAATTTCTTATACATTAAGAAACCTATCATTAAGGTGTATACAATAGGAAATCATTTCCTAATTCACTCTCCTAACTAGTTAGAAAAGTTATGGCTTCCCTAAATAAATAGGAAAGTCTCCACAATCCAACAATCTTCCACTTGGAGATTTTCCACAAACGTCTTCACTTTCAATCATGTAGCTCCAGTAACACTCCCAATAATCTCCTCAATAAGCTCTATAGATAGTGTGACGCCTTCTCACCTACTCTTAACCTTGGCATATTAGATATTTAACTTGTTCAAAATCTTCCTAGTATACTTCTTTTGGGATAACTTTGAACAACCATTAGTTTGATCCCCACTAATACTCATACTGAGTATCTACTTCACTACACCTAACTCCATCTTAAACTCTCCAGACATATGTCTTTTCAACTTGTTGATTTTCACCATGTTGGAGTATACAATCTACAAGTCATCAAGATACAACAATAATATGACGTATGATCCATTGAAATGATTGACGTATCAACAATGATCCATGACACATTTTCTATACCCATTCCTCGTCATATTAAATCACCAAACTTCAAGTACCATTGCCTTAGTGCTGACTTTAGACCATACAAGGCTTTACCCACTTTGCAAACTAGATTTTCCTTTCCAACTATCCGGAAACCCTCTAGATGTACCATATAAATGTCTTCCTTAAGATTACATCTAACTACTCTAAATGTAGATTCTCTACAACCATAATACTCAACACAAGTATGTTAGTAGTCATCTTGACTACTGGATAGAATATCTCGTTGTAATGAGTGTCATTTTTTTGCACACTTCTTTGCTTTCTAATCAAGTTTGTCTCTATCTGAATCTTTCACTCGCGTATAAGAATTACAACCGAATACTCGCAAATGTTGAAGATTTAACTTCTTTCCATGTTATTCCTCTTCATGGATCTTAAATATCAAAGGAACTAAGTGTACACAATTTATGAGATATGTTGTTGTACTTACCGCATCTTCCCATAACCTTTTGTCAGTCTTCTTAGCCTTATGGGGACGTCCCACAAAATTAGATATTGCTTAACCAGGCAATACTACTTGAATCATCATATTCTTCGCTCTCTCATTAAGCGTTATATTCATAATCTCATCATTACCATTATGTTGAGTTGTCTCATGCTCAGTTTTCAACATTTTTATACTGTACTCATCACAATAATCCTCAAACTATCACTACTATACTCACCACCATTTTTAAGTCAGTTTCATTTTCAACAGCAGCTTTTCACTTCTTAAAGGTATTAAATACTTCATCGGTATGCTTCAAAAAGTAAACTCATACTTTTCTTGTATAATCATCAATAAATGTGTCATATTACTAAGATCCTTTTATCGACGAAACCTTGTGGATCATACACATTTGAATGCACCATTTCTAGCTTCTCTTTAGGAGCCTTACTTGAGTTTGTTAAACTTGCCCGTTTTTATATTCTAAATACTCATGGTTCACTAAAATCAACTTTAACATTTTTTAGATTTGGAATCTTTCCCTTCGAAACTTATATCTTCATCTCATTCTCACTCATATGGTCAATCATTTAGTGCCATATATTAATGATTACATTAACTCCCTCCATTGCCATCTCCGGCATGTACAAAGTTCATCTCTTCCAACCGCGAGTTACAACCAAATTTCCTTTTGATACCCTCTATTGGCCGTTTTGAAAGGTTATCTTATATCTCAAAATTTGTAGCTAACTTACCGAGATCATTCTCTTTATAGTGGGGATATACCTGACATCCTTCAACATCCAAGTCGTACCCAGGATAGTCTTGAGATTCACATCTCATATGCTCGCGATCTCTTATGTTTGATCATTAGTTAGATCATTCTCTTTATAGTGGGGATATACCTGGCATCCTTCAACATCCAAGTTGTACCCATGATAGTCTTGAGATTCACATCTCATATGCTCGCAATCTCTTATGTATGATCATTAGTTAGATGAACTATACATTTTATAGGCCTAAAGCTCATTAACAAATCCTTGCAATGGGTAGTATGGAAGGACGCATATGAATTCATTATTCAACTAAACTCTTTACACAACATATCAAAACATCATTTTCGAATTCATCTATTGCATTTACCGAGTTGTCCTGCTTGCTTTCATTCTTCGGGTTTGGAAAATGACTCTTGAAGTGACCAATTTGTTTACAATTAAAGAAGGTCACATCCGGTCCACTCTTGGACTAACCCCGCTTCCAAAACTTTGATCTTCCACACCCCTTACTCTTTCCCCCTTCAGACTTTCTACCTTTCCTGTCTACGTTCAACACCAAGCTAGGCAATTCTCCTCGATTCCTTCATGACATTGTAGGCAACATTCTTCGCCAAGGTCAATCTCACTGTACCTAGAGCTTGTCGATCTAGTAACGTGCAGTCGCTCGGATTTGTCTTCTCTGATTGGTCTCTGAAAAAGGCTCATATAGCTTTTTCTAGTATAAATAGTCCTCTATTTGATCTTCCAGAATCGAAAATCTCTTCCGTCAAACTCTTCAATTCGAATTTTCCATTCTCCTATCATTGCTCCACTTGCCATAAACTAGGCTCTGATACCAGTTGTTCGGGTATATAATAACATGGAAAAATTCTCTAGCAAAAGTAAACAAGAAAAATAAATAACAATTACACAAGAAAAAATGATTTACGTGGTTTGACAATTTTCCTACGTCCACGACCACACTATTTTCTTATTATTGCTCTCAACTCATAAATAATTTGGGAAATACAATTACATGTATTCATATTGAGAGACAAGGATACAATAAGAAAGCACAAAATTTCTTAATTCTTTGTACATTAGGAAACCTATTCTAAATCAGTATACAATAGAATTTTTTTTCCCAAATCACTCTTCTAACTAATTAGTCCCAACACATAAAGAAAGAAGGGAAAATATCACTTACCTCCCTCGTAGTATACCCAATTTTCACTTACCCCTCTCGTTTCACGAATACGTTCTGACAGGTCCCCGAAGTATACAACTTTCTCACTTAGGGCCAACGGCGTTAGTTTTTTGAAAATCCTGTTAACACTATTCGAAAATGACGAAAATGCCCTTGTATTTAAAAATTTTAAAATTACTTTAAAAAAAATTTAAAATTTTTTTTCAAAAAAATATATTATTCTATAAAATCAATAATAAAAAACTGATTTTAGTATTAAAAATATTCATTTTAAAAGAATGAAAAAGTTATAAAACATAAAAAACGATGTTTAAAAACCGTTTTTCATTTTTTATATTTTTTTCTTTTAAAAAAATAATATTATAATCAATTTTTATTTTTATTTTAAAATATGTTTTAAGAAAATGTTTCAAAAATATATATATATATATATATATATATTTTTTAATATAGGGGTATTTTCGTCATTTTGACCAAAAACTAACACCGTTGGGCCTCAGTGAAAAGGTCGTATACTTCGGGGACCTGTAAGAACGTATTCGTGAAAGGATAGAGGTAAGGGAAAATTCGGTATACTACGAGGGAGGTAAGTGACATTTCTCCAAAAAAAAATGACAATAAATTAGAAAAAGAATTCGGAAATGGTTTCTAGAAAAAGTGGGGTTAGGAGTGACCAGTTGAAGAAGAGAAAAACCAATAAAATTAAGCTATGAAAATATTTTGGGTTATTTTTAAATTCTAATTTTAGAGGAAGTTTCATTATTTTTAGAAAATTAACTCATTTGAAAAAAAACATGATAGGTTGACAACGTCCTTGTTTTCACTTACCTCCCCCGTACCATACTCGGTTTTCACTTACCTCCCACGTTTATATAATGCGTTTTGTAGAGTCCCTGAAGAATACTCCTTTTGCAGTTATCCCTAACGGCATTAGTTTTTGGTCAAAATGACGAAAATGCCCATGTATTTAAAAAATTAAGAAAACATTTTCTTGAAACATATTATTTATAAAATAAGTAATAAAAACTGATTATAATGTTGTTTTTAAAAATAGTTTTTTTTTATAAAAGATAGTTTTTTATAAAAAAGTATTAAAAATGAAAATCGGTTTTTAAGAATTATTTTTTATGTTTTATAATTTTTGTTTTTTTAAAATAATATCTTTTAATAATAAAATAATTTATTTTTTAGAAAAAATATATATATTTTAAAAAATTTACAAAATAATTTTTAATTTCTTAAATACAAGGGCATTTTCGTCATTTTTGAAAAATGTTAACAAAGTTTTCAAAAAACTAACGCCGTTGGGGCTAACTGAATAAGTGGTATAATTTGGGGACTATACAAAACACATTCTATAAACGGGGTAGGTAAGTGAAAATCGGGCATAGTACGAGGGAGATAAGTGACATTTTCCCTTTGAAATAAAAAAATAAATAACAACTAATTAAAAAATTGGACCAAATATGTTATTTGCAATTATAACTTTTTTTTAAAAAAAGCAATGGACAAATAGTTTTAGGGGCAACCTCATATAGATATAATTGACTATACGACATTCTCACATAAATACACCTAATTTTAATTTGTTTGTATGGGTAATTTGAGAATATTTTAGATTTTGTTTGACTACATTTTGTTTAGTTTTAAGGTAATACTGTTAATTTTCAACGTGAAAGGACCAAAATACTCCATATCGTCATTACATGTTCAAAACATGTCAATAAACTCATTTTTTTCCTTTCTCATTCTCCTTTCTCTTTCTCCACTACTCATACCTCTTTCCCTTACCGTCTCTTCTCTAGAATCTCAAATATTCTAAAATAAGAGAATTTATGTATTCAATTATAAATGTATATTGCTCGAGTAAAAATTACAGTCTTTATCTGAAGCACATCAAGAGCTAGCTAAAATATATATTTGATGAACTAACTATGACCGTTTTACCCCTAATCTCAATTCAAAAATTGTAATCATTCACCATCAACCTTTAAACCTTTCATGGATAATAAGACGAACAAACAAAAAATAGTCTTATAACGTAACAAAAAAATCACAAAATTGTAATGCTAAAAACACAAATCAATGGCGAAAGGGACTAAGACGCGATCTTCTGATTCTCGATTTCTTCTTACACAAAATCTCTAATTCAGAGAACTGAAGATTCGAAGACGATAAAATCCCCAATTCATAGAACTGAAAATTCGAAGATGATATAATCCCCAATCCAGAGAACTGAAGATTCGAAGATGATACAGCTTCGTACTCAATGGTCCTTAGTGAAATGATGTTCGTACTCAATGATTCTTGGTGAAATGATGTTGAGTATGATCTTGAGCTAGGACGAGGTCAAGCGAGGGAGGGGATCGGTCGTGGTCAACACGGTTGCTAGATGATTGGACAGACACGAGAAAATCCACAACCTCCAATCGTTGATCCACTTCTTATCTCGAATAAATTAATCTGATTTCACCGACTGTCACAGGTTTCTCTTTCAGATCGATAGATTGCAATCTTCAAAGATTGAATCTTTCGACTATTGGGGCGTGAAAGGTTTAGGGTTCAAAGCTTGGTGAAAAAAGTAAGAGTAGAAACGGTCAGGTTTGGGTTAAGATTTGATTTTTTCGACGAGGTTGGGTGAGGTTTGCCAGTATGGTGACATTGAACAAATTCGAATGTCTAGCTTTGCCTAAGGAGGATTGTAGACAGAGGAGCTATACAGAGGATCTATTCAGGCGAGGTATTTTACCGGAGGGGCAATGTAGGTTGAGACTTGAAAAAAGTGTTGTGTTGTGTTCTTTTTAGTTTTCTTTTGTCTAATTTGTTAAAGAGGTAGAGTAGAGGGATTATGAATCAATATTTCAGGATTAAGAGAATTTTAAAAGTGTGAATGAATACAAATAAGTTGAAATATGAATAAACAAAATAAATTGATAAGATAAGAGAACGTTCTTATTTTGTTCAAAATAACTATAAGACCAAAATCAGAACAACTTGAAATTTCACCCAAAATAATTATAGTATCCATGAAGTTTATTCAATAGATTATCAAAATCATATACAAATTCCATATGATATGGATCCCAATATCTCCGCATACAGACTAGATATATGAGAGGGTGAAGGAGAGAGTAGAAACAGACGTTCTAGTGGCGTGTTTTGAAATTTTAAATGACAATAAGTATATTAATCATATTGTATTAAAAATTAATGATGTTAATTTAAATTTAAATAAAATGAGCTAAAATATCCTCATGAGAAAAACTTATAATCAATTATATTTAAGTGAGTTTTTCTAAAGAGTTGAACAGATTTGTTGGGGCCGGATGAATGGCTGAACAAATCGGTCCGACCCGGTTCGGGTTTGTCATTAACCGTTTTCACACTCGAAACTATATCTGGTTTTTAATATACAGACTCCTCCTCCTTTCTCCATAGTTGGTCACTCCGCCTTCCTCGGAGAGAAACCTCCCGGAGACCAAAATTTCTCCTTTAAAAACCCTCTTCAAACCCTAATCGACACCTTCCTCGAGTTCTGCGAGCTTTCAGCAGTCTCGATTTCCCAATTCTGCATGGGTCTCTTCTGAATTCTGGTAGATTTGCCCACTCCCCAAATCTCATCCAGAACTCAAGATTCTGGGTTTTGTTGTTTCTATTTCTGTTTAGTTCGTATGTTTCTGTTTTGGCGTGATTTAGTGTATTTATGTTCGCTTTTATCTTCGTCTTTACAGGTTTCTGGGCTGATTCGAGGGTGGGATCCATGAAGCGCGAGTTGGCTTTTGCATTGGAGGTTCAGACTCAACTGGCTGGTTCGCTCGGCAGAACTCGCGCGTCGCAGCCCCAGACTCTGAGTTCCATCCTGGCGAGCTCTCCGGTAGAGGTTTCTGAGAGTGTTAACGGTAAGAGGCTTAACGGTTGCGTACGGGAGGGCGGCTTGATCGTGTACACTCGGCGGAAGAAGTTGCGGCTCGAGAATGATGGTGGCAGGAGGAGCTTTCCCTGCTCGGAGGAGGAGGGTCGGAAGAGCAACTCCATTGTAGTGGCTAATGGAGGGAAACAGAATCGCAATGTGGCTGAGGAAATGGAAATGGAAGGTGTGGTCAATGTGAAAGGGGGCTCAGAGATGTGTAATACAGGTGAAGGGGGTGATCAGTGGACACAAGTGGCCATTGGTGGGGCAAATGGTGACTTGAACATGACCTCTGGATATGAAGTTAGGGTCGAGGTGATAGAGAATGCTCATAGTGTGTCAAAAGTTATGAAGAATGAAGCAGCACTAGGTGCTGATGGAAGTGCACTGACAGCTACAAAGAAGAATTTGGAATTCAAAATGTCAAAAAAGATTATTGTGAACAAGAGGCCATCTACAGTCAAAGAGCTCTTTGAAACTGGATTGCTCGAGGGTGTAACTGTTGTGCATATGGGCGGGAAAAAGGTTACTTCAACTCCAAATTCTTGTTTTTTTCTAATATAATTTGAAGTGTGTAATTTTGTTTGGAGTTTATCAACGATAAATAGTGGTTGAATTATCAATTTTAGGCATATGGTCTGCGGGGCACAATTAAAGATGCTGGTATTTTGTGCTCGTGTTCTATGTGCAAGAGCTGCAATGTGAGTATTGTTCTGTGCTCTGTCTTGCTAGCATGTTAAGTATTTCTCAGATTTGAGAACACTTGTTTATCTGCTGCCTTTTTTTTACTATCATTCATAATTAAATTCAGGTTATTCCACCTTCCCAATTCGAGATACATGCTTCTAAAGCATACAGACGTGCTGCTCAGTACATCTGCTTTGAAAATGGAAAGAGCCTGCTTGAAGTGTTAAAGATTTGCAGGGGTACTCCCATTCATATGTTGGAAACAGCAATTCAGAAAGCCTTGAATTCTCTTCCTACAGAGAAAATGTTTACCTGTAAAAGATGCAAAGGTGATAATTAGTTTTGTTTTGTGTAGTTTCAGTATATAGCATTATGGTCTAGCACACTCATAATTGTTGATGAAAAAATGAATTTTACTGTCCTCTGATTATGGTGATTGTTCAATGATTTCCAGGTTCCTTTCCTGCAAAATTTGTTGGAAAAGCAGGGCATATATGCCACACATGTGTGGTGTCAAATGAATCTGAACACAGTCCATCAAATGCAGCAATTCAAACTGCCAGGTTTGCATTCTTCAAGTTTTTTTATCACGGGGATCTGTATATTGAGTCTCATCTGATGCATGGAGTTCGGGTTGCTAATTGGCTTTGATGCACAGATACTTCTCAATGGTTGTGGACACTTGATTTTGTTTGCCCCCAATCATTTTTAAGTTAACCATACACTTGTTGGGAAATACCAGTTCATTTTCTTGAAATGATTTAAATTAAACACTTAGTCAACACCCTAATATCTGATGAGCACGGTAAATTATGTTAGGACTGGTAAACGAACACAATATATCTGGTACAAAGGAATGAAAGATTCCTAATTTTGATTCTGTAAAAATATTAACGTTTCATCTTGTCCAATCCTGTATATTGCAAAACCTTCGTTTTATTACTCATTTAAAAAACCTGCAAATAATAATGGGATAATTCTTACGTTTTAGTTATCTCAATCTTATCATTGATATGCTATCATATTGTGTATTTTAGTTTTGATTTCAATTTTCTTAATGATGCTGATACTTGTTTTATAAAACGTTTATGATGTAGATGAGTTTGTACAAAGCATCATGCACTAATGTAACACAAATTATTTTAATGTAATGTATCCTTAACATTTTGCGCCTTAGATTTTGTGAAAGTCACATATTCAGTGTCTGTGTTATGTATCTTTTCCGTGCAACACAATCTGTTGATATAAACTAATTATATTTCCCCAAAAAGATTCTCGTCAGGATTACAAAACATCAATATCATCATTTTCTACATTGTGTATGATAAAGGTGAGATATTGGTTATGGCCTTACTTGTATAACTTCGTACAGTCTAGAAAATGGTTGAATCTTGTTTTCTTGCCTGCCAAAGTATGTCGCCGTATGAAGTAAAACCGGCTGCAGAAAATGAATAGAAGTGCAACTTCCGTGGTACACCATAGAAAATTTACTGTTATTCTCACCATTTGCTGCTCTTAGGACAGAAGCCTTTTGTCTTACTAATCTTATTGCTACTTGATCGTCGATGCCATTAGGAAACTCTGTAAAGACAATGTGAGAGCCAATATGACTTGTAGTAATGCTACTGCCTAGAGTTGGTACTTCAAGTAGCAATTCCTTAACCTTGCCATTCTGGATGTTGTATGTATCAAATTTAAATTTGTGCATCTCTATCTGGAAATTCTTCATTCCATTTATTGTATTAAATGTTAATGTACCTAGCATGTTTCTTATGCTTTAATTCTTCAATTTATTGATCCTTCTACCATCTTCCAGTTTATCCACAATTAGATTGCTGTGATAGTTGCTTAACCCTGTCTTGGAAAATCATGTGTATTGTATTTGTCGTGGAAGGTTATCTCTGTCTTGGTATGATACTAGAAATGGCTCCGAGTGACCAGCTCATAAATTTTAGGTGTAGGTTATGGTATGAGTGATGATTTTTGAATTTCCTTAAGGTTTACAGTGTTACCTGCATACTTAACAGTTTTAGTATTGTTTAAGATTATATGAGATAGCCGTTATTGTGTTTTAAATGTTTTCTTATTTGTTATCTAGGTCACCAGGACCAGTTCTATCCCCAAAGTCTAAGTCTGCATCAGTTTGTGTCTCTTTAGATAAGGACCTCAGGCGATCTACCCCAAGGTACTAGTCTTTGGTTTTTTTGGCAACAATGTATGTTAATTAGAATTTTCTTTTCCTTTTGGTGATTATTTAATTCGTATGGTTCATTCTTTCTGATCGCCTAATTTACTTCATCTGTACAACAGGTCATCAAAATCAGTTCCAATCTCGAAGCCCTTGGAATGTTCTTCACCACCTTTGTGTTCAGACAATAAAAGCCAATCAAACATAAAGAAAAAGTTGGTGTTATTATCTCTCTTTTTTATAATACTCATGATGCAGAAAATCTCTAGTTTATGTATCTGCTTTGAGGTACTTGAAAGACAGTAAATATTTTTATGCTCTCTCGTTATCTGCATTTTTCAGGTTATTGAAACCAACTCTTATCTCAAAGTCATCTAAAAAGCTCTTCAAGGGTATTCATTTGAAGAAAAAGAATGGTCAAAAGACAACAAAGAAGTTTGTTCCTTTACTACTTATGACCATATCTTCTTCAGCCAGATTTCAGATATTTTTGTTTCATATCTCTGGAAAATAATTAACATTTAGTGCCCTTAGGTTGGCTTGCTCTTTCGTGCTTGTTAATATCCTTCCATTTGTGTTGTTTAAGGTCTGCAAAACCATATTTGATCTCCAAGCTCACGAAGAAAGCCTCAGCATGCCACTCGTCACAGCCTAAGACTCAAAGGATGATAACGACAAAGTTGGTGTTATTTTATATTTAGAACATACATGCCTGGTATGTTTGTATTCATTTATGACAATAAAATCATGTGTATATTGCTTGTAACTTCTCCAGAGACCAAAGGTTACATAAGTTGATTTTTGAGGAAGGTGGATTGGCTGATGGATCTGTAGTAGCATATTTTGGTCGTGGGCAGGTTGTTCAGATAAGAATTCTACATGTTAACATATTTTCAATTATATATTAAGTTGTCAAACTAGTACTTTTTGTGGACAGAAACTGCTTGATGGTTACAAAACAGCCTCTGGAATATTCTGTAGTTGTTGCAATTCTGAGGTGTGCATAATGTATACTATTTCCTTGCAGGGAAAGTTCCTTGTTATCATATAATAGGTACTCATATTGTCTACATTCTGTATGCAGGTCAGCCCTTCACAATTTGAAGCTCATGCGGGTTGGGGTTCACGAAGAAAACCGTGAGTTTTTTAGATCAGCGCCCCCAGTACCTATTACTTTGCTGTAAGTATTTGTAATTTCATAACATTTCATAATGTAATTTGCAGATATTCATATATTTACACATCTGATGGGGTGTCTCTCCATGAATTGTCAATACATCTTTCAAGAGGTCGAAAGTTTTCTACAGACGATAATGATAGCCTATGCACTAACTGTTTAGATGGTGGCGATCTTCTGTGTTGTGATGGGTGCCCAAGGACCTTCCATAAAGGTGAAGTGCATTTTCTTGTGACAAACTACACCAGCTGTTTAATTTCTTTTATTTTTTTCATGAACCCCAACTGGCCAGCAATTACCTTTTACTTTTACATGGAAAGTTTGGAACTGTGGAGACTTGATTAGTAAGGAAGTCAAAGTATATGGTGAGATGTATGAACGTACATGCATGCTTTTGCAGATTGTATGGATTTACTTACGATATTTTATGTACATTTCTTTTCAGTGTGAAGTTATAATATTCACAGAGTGAAGTTTCTGAAATTGTTTTTCAGTTATAACTAATAAAGTTATATCTGAAAAACTAATGTAATTACTTCTTTTTGATTCAAGATGTTGACTTGCCTGAGTTTTTTTTTGAATAATTTGATTTCCATACAGAATGTGTATCTCTATCAAGTATACCTCGTGGTAATTGGTACTGCACATATTGCCAGAGCAAGTTCCTAAGAGAAAAGTTCGTGGAGCATAATGCTAATGCTGTAGCGGCTGGTAGAATGTCAGGAGTTGACCCCATAAAGCAGATCACCCCGCGTTGCGTTCGAATTGTCAAAGACATGAAAGCTGATCTTACTGGATGTGCATTGTGCAAGTAATGAACTGTTAGTTAATTAACTGTTGAACATTATATTTCATTATTGGGTTATTAACCCAAACAGTACTGGTCCGTTAGTTAAATTAACTGTCAAACAATCACTGCATTTTACTTGACATTTATTTATCTTGTGGTATGCAGAGGTCATGATTATTGCAAAAGTGGTTTTGGCCCTCGTACAATTATATTCTGTGATCAGGTCTGATTACTGTTATTCATGCTATATTTTCTTGTAGTGACGTTCTTAAGTGATTTATGCTTGAAAGTTGTGCTTGCAGGCACATAATGCTGCCTGCATAATCAACTAACTTGTGCACTTATCAATTTTTTTCCTCCATATGTTTTACCAGTGCGAGAAGGAATATCATGTTGGCTGCTTGAGAAGTAATAAAATGGCAGATCTAAAGGTGTGTTGAAGTCCTTGAATCTTGATTGAGTAAATTTCAGGAGCAACTCAAGTTTACTTGTTTTCATATGAGTGAAGTTTGTCTTTGAACTATTAATATTAATGCTACTTGTATGACAGGGATTACCAGAAGGAGATTGGTTTTGCTGCACAGATTGCACAAGAATCCATTCTACTTTACAAAAGTTGATAGCACGTGGTTCTGAGAGGCTGCCCAGCTCTATTTTAGATACTATGAGGAAGAAGTATGCTGAAAAAGAATTAGATGCTAGTGATGATCTTAATATAAGCTGGAGAGTGCTCAGTGGTGAAGTTGCTTCTCATGAAACTCGATTGTTGCTTTCAGAGGCTATTGCTATCTTTCATGTAAGTTTATTGTTTTGTTTTTACTTAGCTAATAGTGGTCTAACTCACTGTTTCACTAGTTGCTGCTAGCACTGGGTTGTTATCATTCTTTGCCGAAATTACTAGTTATTCCTAAGCGGGTTTGTGTATACCCAATATTTATTTTGGAAGAGAATTGGTTTTTAATAATTGATATATCTGTTGATGGCTGATTTGTTTTTCCTTAGCCCTAATAAATCCTCTTCAACATGGAACAAGAAAAGAGTTGCCCATTCGCTTGATCAAATAGCTAGCTCTATATGTTGTCAATACTTTTGCTTTTGGAACAAAAGTTTGTTGACACCTCTATTTACTCCTTTCAACTGAGCCCACTGAGCCTAAAAAATTGTCCATAGGTGTAGCTCCCTCTAAACTTTGTTGGAGTTAGTGAAAATGAGCATCCAATGTGAATCACTGTGTGATAGATGCAGGACTTATCACTGATTACGAGTGATCTGGGAAAATACAATGATGTTAGTTAATGTATCAATAGTTTAACCTTTGCATGAACCCATCTGCAATCTGTTGTGCTGGTTAACGACTAGGATCCTATTGATCCGAAACCAAACAAAGAGACAGAAAGGGCAGTGACTTGTATAATACGTAGGACCTTGATTCTATTGTCCATGAAAAATGAGACTGTAGGTCTTAGTATCATCCTTCATAAGGAATGGACACATCCTTTGGATGAAGGATACTATAATTAGATGATACTGGATACAGTTTTTACTATCTTGTGTGCTCACTCTTGTTATTTTACCCCTTTTGGGGTACAACAGAAACACACGTGAATGAATTTGTGCAAGAGGATAGATATATAAGTACCCTAATAATTAAGTGCAGTTTCTCCGATTTCTGTGTTTCAGGAGTGCTTTGATCCTATCAATGATCTAATAACCCTACAGGACCTTATCCCATCAATGGTCTATGGGTAAGCAGAATTTGTTTTTTTTTCTTGCGTAATTATTTTTCTACTATTTCCTACTCCTATTCACATTTCTTCTTTTTCTGAAGTTGCCTCTTTTTATATCTGTGTAGAAGGAATACAAAGGGCCATGAATTAAGAGGCATGTACTGTGCAGTCTTAATGGTCAAGTAAGATCCAGTCTTACCTATCAATAAAGCCTAGGCTGAGTTGCATTGCAGATGAGTATTGACGACAGCCCTTTTGCTTGTTTTGCAGCTCAAATGTTGTTTCGGCTGCAGTTTTTAGAATATTTGGACGAGAAGTAGCTGAATTGCCATTGGTTGCAACAAGAAAAGTCAACCATGGCAAGGTGAGATATTTAGGAAGTAAATATGTTAACTGAATTACTATCAAAAGAGAGTAATGAATCGATGTCCTCATAATCTTGTTCCTAGTATAGCATAAAGGCTTGAAAACTTTTATATATGTGTTTACCAATGTTGTCTCCACAATGTTGACCCCCCTCCCTGTTTCTTTCTTTTTAAAATTCTGTTTTGGATGTGATCCCTATGCATTTTGTTGGTTGCTCATAAGTTTATATCATGCCTTGTTTTCTTCTATGTTGAAGTCAGCCTGGTCCAATATTTTTTGATATATTATTGACCGTTTTGGGTTCTGAAAACCAAGCATATTATCAATAGCTCAGAAACAAACTGGGTATGCCTATTCTGAATAAAATTCAGTTGAAGAATCTTACTGGTTTATTGCTTTAGATCAATATTGTTGGTATGATTGTTAGCACCAGCATCTCGAGAATATTCACATATCATAGGTATCTTCGATTTTTTGGCTGGAGTTAGATGGCTCCATTATATACACATTATACGTATTTGTGTTTGATGTAATTCAATACCGTTACAGGGTTATTTCAGAATGCTGTACACTTCCATTGAACAGCTACTGGTATCATTGAAAGTGAATAACCTTGTCCTCCCAGCTGCTGAGGAGGCACAATGCATATGGACAGAAAATTTTGCCTTTTCAAAGATGAAGCCCGACCAGGTATTATTTCTATAACTGTATTTACACGCTTGCTAGTGTTAGAGGTCGTCAAGTTAGTCATTTACTCACTGTTTAAATTTGTTTTGTCCATCACATTGCAGCTGATTGCCTATAGAAAATGCTGGACGCAAATGCTAACTTTTCAAGGAACCACCATGCTTGAGAAAGTGGTTCCTCAGTGCGAAAGCATAGAGTAAAGAATCCATAGAGTCCACCAAGGAAGAGGTTTGAGGGAAGTATAGGCGACTGGGATGTGGAAAATGGCTTCCTGAGTGCTGAATGATACAACCTATACAGAATCAGCATTAAGGTTGGAGGTTGAAGGACATAGGAGAGTTGATATAGTTATATTATTGTGTAAAAAAAAACTAATTTTACTGTAGAAAGTGAATGTTGGCTAAAAAGGTCCTATGTTTGTTTTTGGTCATATGAGTTTACAGATGATAAGGATTATCTTTTAACTTTAATTTACAGTGATTATTCAACTGCCCTTATATTGTTTGTCCATATTGATTATGATTAAAAACAATACTATTCTACAAGGGAACTGTGAAGGTTTCTGTTGTGGCTTTTATAGATCAGATCATTTATGGTTTATTCTTATTTTTAAAATGTTTATAAGCACTCAGTTTTTTGTGTCATTTGCCTTAAATCATCCCACCTAAAACAATAGTTTATGTATGAGTTTTTATTTTATTATTTATCTTAATTCAAATTAAAATGCAAGTTTAATTTGAAGAGATTGTAGTATAGGGTGTAGTTTATGAATTGTAGACAACATGACCTATAAATTATACTTATTAGTGAGATTTTTTTTAAGCTCAAAACCAGAAAGCTCAGATTAAGAAAAAGTCTATGGCTGATTACATTGAGAACCGTCGGTGGGACAAACCCCTTACCTGACTCCCGATTTGAATTGAAAACGACAAACCTGGCTAGCTCCCTAAATTGTTGTGCACTCCCCAACTGTAGGCATTGAGTCTGAGAAGCCCATACCCCCTAACTCTAGATAATGCCAAAGCCCCACCAAAATTTGGCCTATCATTCGTCCCAAGTCATCATATAAGCTTTGAGGGAGAAGAAACACCCGCATCGCGTCCAAAGTTCACTTCTTTGGGCTTATTTTGCTCTCATGTCCAAAGTTCTCAAGGCTGCCTATAATTCAACCAATTTGTGTTGCTCCCTTTCCGGAATATCCTTCTCTTTTCATATCAATTATATCCAAAAAAAAACACATGCACCGCGTAAGTCGGGAGAGCTAGCAATAGATTTGATCATTACTTCCTTGCCAATGTAGGAAAGAAATATGTTGCACCAGCTAGAGGTGTCGAAACAACTAAATCTTGACAGTTTGGAGCCCCCGATTTATCGTGTCCCATCAGATTGGAGGTAAAAAAATAGAGGATTTAGCTGGGTTAACCGACCGACTGAAAACCAATTTATATTTCTCCAGCAAATACTTGAGCTGGGTAGCTTCGCTCTCTCAAGCTCCACAAAATAACTACTAGTCATCCGCAAACAGTAAATGGGTGATCAATGACGCACCCCTTGCCATCCGAACACCGAGGATCAGATTACGCCTGACCCAACTATCTAGAAGCAAAGATAAGCCTTCCAGTCAGATGATAAATAATATGGAGACAGGCGAATATCCCGAGTGGGCTGAATAAGGGGAATAATTTGCCCACCCGTAAATACTCAGTATTAAACTGTGAATATGCAGCTTCCAATAAGATCCACCCACTCGCTGCAATAACCCATAGACGCCATCCATTTGTGATTCAAATTTGACCACCCCACACAGGAAAGGTAAGAAAATGCAATATTGATTGTTTTTATTGTCGGTAATGCACAATATTTCAGGACAGATATATTTTTAGGAGAGCATGAGAATTATTGAGTTCTTTTAATTGAATTCAATTTAATTAAAAAGCGCAGCATCACAGTAGAGTCAAAAGAAATTTGTATTATAAAATATCATCGTCAAAATGGGCACATGCGTAATATCAATAAAAATGGTGGGGGTATTTATTAGTTTTCTCATCTATAACAAATATCTTGTAATTTACACATTCCATATTAATATTATTATTAGCTGCGTACTACATGATTATGAAAAATTAACACTAGAAAATACTGAAAATTGAGTATTGGAATAGTGTCAGAAAGGTGAACCAAGAGGAGGTGCAAGCCCCAGATGTCGCATTATCCTTAGCCGGCGAGGTTCGCTCTTTGATTTTGATGGACGCTTTGCCTCCTACACAATAAAATAGTCGATAACTTGAATTTATGGGCAACCAAACAAGGGAAGGAAAGAGTTGAGAAGAAACTCACGTCGAAATGAATCTTTGGCTTTCTCTCTCTCTGCCCTCTCCTTGTTTGATGGACAGTTTTGCTTGTAACTGATGCTGTCCCATTACATTTTTCTGTTCTTTTTTTCCTCCACGTCACAAGGACTTCGCCGCTAGAAATTGATGAAGTCCTTCCAGCTGTTTAAAACCATCAACTAAAATCAGACCAACTTTTTGTTCTCTCTTATTTGGTAAGCAATGCATGATTTCGTGCTATGAAGGCAGTTTTTCATTATATAGAACATCGCCAGTACAGCATAGGGAAAACACAACATGGGTCGACTCAAAATTAAGGATGAATTTTTATTTTCACTGAACTCTAGTGATGTATGTTATCAGGGTTTTTTTTCAGTTTTTCAGTCATTTAATGTTGAGGCTTAAAACATGGCAATGAATTTGCTGGTTTGAGTGGCTTACACCAATTTATCAGTGATTCAGCATCTTACAGTCAGGCCAATTGTTTTTTTGTATGTCTTACTTCTCCAGTTATATTTGAAGGTAAGATAGGAGACCATAAGTACATACCTGATGAATGGTCGGGCTTATTTGACTTGTCACGCCCCTCATGGTTTCTTAACAATAGGCAAGAACTTAGATGTTCCTTTCCTTGCAAGGCCTGCAATAAGGTAGGGTCATAATATAACATAACACGTGATTACAAATCAAGTCTTGACAACCAAGGATCAGTGTATACTTGTTTCAGAGCGTCCTGAAAATCTTCTGAAGGATTGCTGCTCCTTTCTTTAAGGCACTGATCAATGAAAAAACATGCAGAAACAGTTGGTCATTGAAATGCTAGCAACATAACAGCATGTATATGAAGCATGAAGATGCAGTCATTAAGAGTAGCAGGGCATGTCATGACTCACCTCCTCAAGCTGTGAGATATCAGTAGCAGGGTCGACCCAAGCACTGAAAAGAAACACACTTTCTATTCATAACTCATACAATTATCAGGCTTTTAACGTTCGTCTAAATATTACATGATTAGAGTAGAAATATCACCAAGGGTAGATATCTTACCGTTGAAGGTTCCCATAGAACTGTACCAGAACATTTCCATCAATGCCTTGGTTCTCCGACTCCGCTAAGGTTAATCCTTCATTCATGATCTGAACATGTCAGTAAAACCTTTATTAATCCCAGAACACTGACACCAAATCATCCATCAATATTTCCTCTCAAACTATTAGCATAAATTGTTAAGAATTAGTGTGATTTTAAGGATCAGTAAGGGAAACGAAGACACGGATTCAAAATGAAACGGAATTCATCACAAGATCTTGACATGGAAAAGTAACGATACACAAAACTTTCACAGAAATGGAGGAATATGATGATTGATGAGTTTACCATATTATTTTTGCCTATTATTATAGGAATACAAATACAAAGAAAATTCTACTTATACCCCTAAATTCTACTGGTCCCCGAGCAGACACCCACTAGGATTTGAACCTCTGACCTCTTACGAGATAATATGCCCACTTGACCACTATAGATTCTATTTTAGCACCATAAAATAATAAGCATAAAATGAACCCTCTGAAGCAAGGGAAGGATTTTTGTTCCAAGTTGATGGAATCAAAATATCAGAATATGGAATGCACAATTAAAGCATCAAAATCCAACGGATGTCAGTCTTCTCAAGAGAGTTTCAACAAAATGTTTCCATGCTAGTCTTTTTACTCAAAATGGAATAAAGAGAGCATAACTTGAGCAAGTGAAGTAATAAGAGAAGATGAATTTGAAAGAGTTATTAGATAATCAAATCAGTTGAGCAAAATCCAATATAGCATTGTTCATAACAGTTTTACTCTTTGCCTGAAAAGATCATGACATAAATACTCATTTTTTTCCGCAGCCTTGAAGCACCCAGTTCAGTGACAATATATTCTACAAAAACATTCGAGTGCAGAGATACTTCAAATTGAAATAATAAAACCCCATTGGAATGCATGCAATAAAAATGAAAAAGTGACTTACTTCCGCTGGCCACCACATTTGGCAAGCTGTTTTAGCCCACACAACACTACCAGGAGCCACAGAGATACTACAGCTTTCTGTAACCTGAGATCTCTTTGACATAAATTCTGGTATGACAACAGCATCACTTTTTTGTTCCATGACATCCCTACAAACATCATAGAAAAAACAAAAAACAAAAGAGATATAGTTTAATGGAATGTTAATGCACTCAAACAAACTATGCACACGTGTATTTGCAAAATCACATGAGAAATTTATGCAAAAGTATACATTACATTCATGTCACATCATTTCAGTTGATCACGTGTAAATCTGGACATTTGCATAGAAGTCCATTGGTCGATAGTGTACAGAAGACAGTGACAAGCAATAGGGCTCCTCTAATTCCACCTATAACTTTAATGCATTCAAACAAACTACGCACGTGTGTATATGCAAAACCGCACGAGAAATGTACACAAGAATCCAGTTCATTTGTCACTTCAAATTTAGATGATCTTGTATAAATATGGCTCATTCGCCTAGAAGTCCATTGCTCAATATTGCGCAGAAAACAGTGAGAAGCAATAGAGCTCCTTTGATTTGATCTATAACTTTTTGGCATCTACTATGTGACATTGATCACCTTGATTTAAGGCACTAAAATTTTTTGGAGCCATCGTCACCAAAATGAGATATAATCATTTTTAGGAAGTCAGAAAACAGATTACTCTCCCAACATGTAGTTGCTGAACCTTCTCATCCTTAGAGATGGATTAGTTCACAACATACTACTGAAGATATGAACGATACCATTTAGATTCAAATTACAGCAAAAGAGGCCATTATTTTTCTTATTTGTCGTCATTTATCGGATTAGTTGGCTTTGAAGGTCAGATTTAATCATTGACCAGGGAATCAGACCATGAGATTCACTAATATTTTTATGCCAACAGTTCTTTTAAGCATCCAAACATCATAAATGCAAATAAGAAAATTTGTAACTGTGAAACATTCAACCTACCATTCAGATATAAGAGTCGCAACTACTAAATTTAGCAACACAAAGCTCATGTTCCTTATGTGGTTTCTTGTTTAAGGAATAGGTGGCGAGATAGTGACCTTATGCAAATACACATTAGTGTACAAGACAGAGACCATGCTCGCATATAACTGCATCCAACCATGCAACCATAACTTAAAAATATATTTGCACTCAATAGTTCCGGTCTAACATGCATATGTGTGTGTGACAAACCTATTACTCCGGAGATCAGAGATTGCATCTTGAGAAACTGGTTCAGCTTCTATAACGGGGACTTCAGTAGAACCTGATGAGACCCTGAATTCTTTGATCCCAGACTTGCTGCAACGAACCAGAGGAAGTTCGGGTAACTGATGTGATTTGTCCTTGCTATCTTCCACACCAATTACGGGGATTTTGGAATACTCATCTTTGTCAGCTGATGAACCCAGAAAGAAACCACTGTGTGAAATATTCCAAACTGGAAAGCTTATTGTTCCTAAAAAATCCGACAAAACGCAATGATCACACATTAAAGCAAAATCACTTGTTCATTTGACTAATAGGTATGGTAAAGATGAATCCAATTTTATAAGTAGACAGACAAAAGATGAACAAAAATCTGAAAGGCATCTTTTCGCTGAAGAAGAGGATTTAAACAACATTAAAGCAGTCCAGCAAAATCACTGTCCTTCATACATACAACAAAAAACCTATTTCCAAGTTGTAGTGGGGCAAGCTATAGGAATCCTTTACCAAAACTCTCTAGATTGTTGTATTTGTACCATGCTCATCCACTCCATCCTATGTAATGGCATCTTGTCCATCAAATCACCAAACTATCAATTTATCATGTATTTTTTCAATTTACTTCTTTATACCATAGCTTAGACCTTCACATTTCCTTTTAGTCGAATATCCTAACCCACCATTTAGTTAAGGATGTTTGATGCATTCAACTCCACTGAGCTATACAGGTCCCAGAGCAACAAAGAAATGATCAGTGTGACATTTCTCTAAACTTACCGTTCCATAAAACAAAATACAGAAATGTCAAGTGGAGTTTGGAGCATTTTGAGGCATTTTTTTAAAGAAATATAATGTCATCATTGAAGTATATTGCATTGAGCAGCCAGCAGGGGCTATGTTTGATTGAAGAACATAACACATGAATATATTTAGAACCTTAAAAGAAAGCTTTTTTGTGTAACACTAACCATCAAATATCCTCCAAGCCAGCTTTATACAGACTTGAGCACTCAATTATAAGCTTTTCTATGAATCTAGGGAAAATAGTAATTCTTCAAAGAGACAGCACATAACAGCAAAACTTGGAAAAGCTTCCACGCCCCCTCCAAAGAAAACAGGGAAATTTCACTATCAACCCAATTTCAAGATCCCCTAATTCCAATACCTACATCAGTGAGATTCACAACACGCCATGAACTCAAACGTCTAGCGACCTCAACCACAATTAACAGAACGAAAAGTCACAATGTAGTGCAATTTGACCATAAAAACAGATATCATATCAACAATCAAATGAATTTTCAAATTGAACAAGGGTTGACGAAAAAGAAATTGAAGAGCAGCATACCATCAGTGATTGAAGGAGAAAAACCGAGGATATTGGAGAAATCAGTGCGAGGACGTTTGGGAGCAAGGCTTCTGGGTTGGGAAGAGTGCTTGGGTATGTTGTCAATTTGATGGCTTCTCTTCCGAATTGGAGATTGCTTCTTCGCCATTGCAGAGCCCTAATTCCAAACAAGTCAGAGGTTAGGTACTCTGTTTATATATAATCACAAGAGAACAATACAATTGTTCATTCCTATTTCTGCAGCACAACACAAGTTCATTGGCCCAGATCTGCGCCTACCGACGGCCCATATTTGTCCATTTTTAGATAAAATGAATTTAAATTCTCAAAACTTATCAGAACACATTTCAGTGATCTGATTATTTCACGGTCACATCGCATGCTAAACTCAATATAATGCATAGGTACATAAACACACATACTATGTAGGACATATCCATATATTTCGCTTGCCGTACTTGTAACTTCGCGACTTGTAAATTAGCCAAATATGTTTTGACTAACAGTAATTGAGATCATAACGTAGAGTATGTCCCATCAACTGTTTTCTCAGCTGTCCGACGTGATGTCGGATTAGTTATTTAATAAATTATATTAGTTTTCCTTCAAAAATATATATTCCTAAGTTAATATTTGATAATGCATTTAGATTGACGTTTACCTCATTTATAATTGTTAGGGATAATGACACTTTGTTACACTTAACTATGGCGAAATGACACTTTCATACCCTAACTATTTTTGTCTTTTTTTTTAGTATCCTAACAGACTTTTTGTGACAATCTAGGCTAAAATGACTAAAATACCCCTGATTTAAGAAATCAATATAAAACTAGTCCAATATGATTTATCAAACCATATTTGAAATGGTTCAAATTTAATTTTTTATTTTCGGGCATAATTTTATTTGCATCTTAAGTACAAATCAAATTGAACTCGAGATAAAAAAAATTGAACCAACTCAATTTATAGTTTCTTACACCAAGGGTAGTTTAGGTATTTTAGACATTTTAGAGGTGGGTTGTCACAAAAAAATTGTTAGGGTACTAAAAAAGAGAGGAAAATAATTAGGATATGAAAGTGTCATTTCGCTATAGTTAGGTGTATCAAAGTGTCATTATCCCTAATTGTTAAGAAGATAAAATATGATACTCCAAAAATACCTTTGCACGATTTTCTATTTGTGAATAAAAACCAATCACGTGGCAAATCAATAATAATAAAATCTCCAGAGACATCGTTGGTTGCATGACCATAGTTAGTGTTGGTGATATAAAAATTGTTTCACGTGGGTTTAAAAAGAGGACTAAAGATAGCGAACGAAGTGGAACTTAAAGTTGTTGGTTGTAAAGCCATCTCCAACCCTGTCTTAAAATATGCAAAAAATTGCATATTTAGAGATTTTCTTCTCCAGCGCAGGTATCCAATATTCATATGCATATGCAAAAATACATATTTGCTATAGTACATCTCAAAATTTAGAGACACTGTACCAATCTCCAAACAATATAATCAGTTTTTTATTGACAAATGCTTTTCCTTTTTTTTTTGTTGCAAAATCAGAAGAACATAAAAAATAGGAGGACCAATATCATAAGAGTATACAAAATCATAAGATAAATACAGATGGAATGAGCACAAAGGCAAAATCCGGTAAAATCATAATCGAAAAAAAAAACATATCGAAAATCAAAATCAATAGATTGGAAACTAAAAACATATCTGCCGGAGGTTGAAGTTGTGGCCGTCCGTTCGGCTCTGGAACCTGCCACCACAAAAAAGCCGGATGCGAGGACGCTCGGAGAGGTCGGACGGTAGGAGATACCGGACGAGAGGAGAGGGCCGACGAGAGGCCCGACGCACGGAGAGGCTGGAGAGAGTAGAAGCGGGATGTGAGGAGAGGCGGGACGCGAGGAGGCCGGAGCGCTGAAGAAGCTGGTGGCGCAATAGAGGCTGGAGGCACTACTTCTGAAGAGGCTGGAGATTTTAGATCTGAAAATGAAAAGGGAAAGTGAAAAATGGGAGGAAGGTGAGGCTGGAGGCACTGCTTTAATAGGTTGAGAAAAAACATGTTAACTATAAATTATATTAATTTTAAACCTATTAATTCCAAACTGCACTATAAATTATGTCAATTTAAAATGATAAACATTATTTATATATCATCATTCATTTATATTAGTATAAATTATATTTATTATTTATATGAACATAATTATATTAAATAAAAATTCAACAACAAACAACAATTTTCAATTATACAAATAAATAAACGAACACGATTATTTGTCTGATTCACTAAGAAGATCGAAATATTAACAAAAATTTCTCGTTGGGTTTTGAGATCCCTCGCCTTGAACTTGTTCACTTTGATATGCTTGATATTGAGATCCTTGATATTGCAACATTTCCTCATCGGATATTGCAACATTCAACAACAAAAATGGCTGGATGTATGTGCTCTTTTTCAAATTATTTTTCGTTTCTGATTGTGATATACTCGCAAACTTCAAAATCTTCGGTACTATGTAATTTTGCAAATAAAATTTTATTCTCTTTTTTTTTGAACTTCTATTTTTTCTCGCTGGATTTGTTGTCTATCGAAACGAGCTTTTTCTAAAGTTTCAAGTAGTTGCTTATTTTGCTCTACTATTTTTTGAAATTCATCTCCACTAGTTTTGTTTTTTTTTTGCCTTTTTCACCCCAATAGGTCATTTGACTGGAGAGTTACCAATTTTTTCATTGCTCATGTTGAGGTCGAATGAACTCATACCAAGATTGACTGATTTTGTCGATGCAAAACTAGAATACGATTCAGATGTAAGTGTCGTTTTTTCTTTGGTCGCAAATTTCAGAATGACTTTTAGAATACTCCACACGTGGTCGAACTTAAATCTTTTTGAGTATTGTTATTCTTGTTGTGCTAATAATGTTTTTGCTTGCTCGATCTATGAAAAAAAAATGTGCATATCAAAACATATAAGTACCATTTTGATAAGATTACAAATTAACAATAATTGTTTATACTTACGATATCTTGCGGCGAGGCACCACTCGGGTTCAATTTTTCGATTTGGGAAATGCACCCTCTTAATTTCGAAATGCATGCGTAGTTTCAAGCCTATGTCGGATCTTGGTATCGGGGAAGAGTCTGAATTGTACAAATATTCAATTCTTTTCCAAAATTGATCACCGGATTGATTTATCCTGATAACTGGATCTTGAGTTACAGTAACATACACATGACATAAGCATTTGTCTTCTCTATGTGTATAAGATGCATATCGGGTGGAAGTCATTTTTTTTTGAAGAAAATGCTATTTGAAATACAAAGTGTATTTGGGAAATTCAATAATTTTGATTGTGCAGAGTGCTCAAATAGCTGGCATTTATTTATAAAGGATAAAGGGCAGAGAGCTTAAATCGTGTGCATTTATCAAAAGCCTTTATTCAAACCGTGTAGATTTAATACGGTTGGTGTACATTGGCATTAAAAATATGGTTGGCCTTTATCCGAATGCAGGCATATAGTTACTCATCAGATGCTACTGATGAATATCTCTAAATCGCCGAATCGACCACCTTTGAAAGTTTGACGCGATTTTGTCGTGTTGTTGTCGAAGTGTTTGAAAGTCGCTACTTCCGATCACTAAATACTGCAGATGTTGCTAGACTTTTCCAAATTGGTAAGTGTCGAGGTTTTTCAGGTATGTTAGGTAGTTTAAATTATATGCACTGGAAGTGGAAAAATTGTCCAACGGCATGGGGAGGCCATTATGCAGGTCGTAGTGGATCCCCAACTATTATTCTTGAAGCTGTGGCTGACTATAATATGTGGATATAGCATGCATATTTTGGGATGCCCGGATCTAACAATGATATTAATGTGCTCGAGGCATCCGATCTATTTGTAAACATTACTGCAGGTACTGCCCTACGTGCAAATTATGTGATTAATGGAAAAGCATATGATATGGGTTATTATTTAGTTGATGGTATATATCTGAAATGGTCTGCTCTTGTTCAAAGTATTCATCATCCGCAAGGTCGGAAAAAAAAATTGTTTTCAACAAAACATGAAGCATGCAGAAAGGATGTAGAACAGGCGTTTGGAGTTTTGCAGGCAAGATTTGCAATTGTGAATGGATCTGCACGACTATGGAAGAAGGAAGTATTACACGATATCATGCCTACATGCATTATTAGGCATAATATGATAGTGAAAGACGAACGTGATGTCAATGTAATAGTTGAAAAACGTTTGGATGCGACATCTCCAGCCGTTGAAATGGAAGTCGATAACAATATTCGATTGGAAGAATTTCTTGCTCGACACAAGAAGAACAAGGATAAGACCGCACACTTTGAACTTCGAAATGCATTAATTGAACATATGTGGGACGAGTATACTAACTCGACTAATTAATAGTGTTTTATTCGATTTGTTAGCTTTAATTTTCAAATTATATAAAATTTTGATTATCGTATGACATTTAATCTTAGTAAATTAATATACATATTTAAATTATTTATTGGTATTATAATTATATAAATATAATATGTAAAATTATTAAATAATAAAAAATAGTATTTGATGTGACAAATAGATACAATTTTGGAGATTGTGTTGGAGAGAAATGGATATAGAGACTCAATCATTGGGTAATAAATTTTGCATATATGGATATAGCTTTGGAGATGGCCTAAGGCCATCTCTAATCCTGTTTCCAAATAAGCAAAAATTTGTATATTTAGAGATTTTCTTCTCCAACGCAGATATTCAAATATCCATATGCATATGCAAAAATGCATATTTGCTTTAGTACATCTCCAAATTTGGAGACACACTGTAGTAATCTACAAAAAATTTAATCAGTTTTTTATTGACAAATGATTTTTTTTTCTTTTTTTTTGCAGAATCAGAAGAACATACAAAATAGGAAGACCAAAATCAGAAGAGTATACAAAATCATAAGACAATTATAGATAGAATGAGGGCAGAGGCAAAACCCGGTAAAATCATAATCGGAAAAAACACAAAAAAAAACATATCGAAAATCAAAATCAATAGATTGGAAATGAAAAACATATCTGCCGAAGGTTGAAGCTGTGGTCGTCCATTCGGCTCCAAGCCCTGCCACCACGAAGTGGTCGGACGGTAGGAGATGTCGGACGTGAGGAGAGGTCCGACGCACGGAGAAGCTGGAGAGAGCAGAGGTGGGGCGTGAGGAGAGGCGGGACGCCAGTAGGCCAGAGCGCTGAGGAGGTCGGAGCGCATAAGAGGCTAGAGGCACTGCTTCTAAAGAGGTTGGATCTTGTAGATCTTAAAATGAAAAGGGAAAGTGAGAAAGGAAAGTAAATGGGAAAAATGAAAAATGGGTGGAAAGTGAGGCTGGAGACACTGCTTTAATAGATTGAGAAAAAACCTGTTAATTATAAATTATATCAATTCTAAACCAGTTAATTCCAAACTGCACTATAAATTATGTCAATTTAAAATGATAAACATTATTTATATATCATCATTCATTTATTTTAGTATAAAGTATATTCATTATTTACATAAACATAATTATATTAAATAAAAATTCAACAACAAACAACAATTTTCAATTAAAAAAATAAATAAACGAAAATGATTATTTGCCTAATTTACTAAGAAGATTGAAATATTGAATAAAATTACCCGTTGGATTTTGAGATCCCTCGCCTTGAACTTGTTCGCTGTGATATGCTCGATATTGAGATTCTTGATATTGCACCATTTCTTCATCGCCTTCGTATGAATGTGCTCCTTTTCGAATAATTTTTCGTTTCTGATTTGTGATATACTCGCAAACTTCAAGATCTTTGATACTATGTAAATTTGCAAATAAAATTTTATTCTCTACTTTTATTTTTTAAACTTCTACTTTTTCTCGTTGGATTTGTTGTCTATCGAAACGAGCTTATTCTAAAGTTTCAAGTAGTTGCTTATTTTGCTCTACTATTTTTTGAAATTCATCTCCACTAGTTTTGTTTTTTTGTTTTGCCTTTTTTCACCCCCAATAGGGTTTCGACTAGAGAGTTACCAATTTCGTCATTACCTAAGTTGAGATCGAATGAACTCATACCGAAATTGACTGATTTTGTCGATGCAAAATTAGAAAACGATTAAGATGTAAGTGTCGTTTTTTCTTTGGTCGTAAATTTCGGAATGACTTTTAGAATGCTCCACACGTGGTCGAACTTGAATCCTTTTGAGTATTGTGATTCTTGTTGTGCTAATAACGTTTTTTCTCGCTCGACCTATGAAAAATATATGTGCATATCAAAACATATAAGTACCATTTTGATAAGATTATAAATTAACAATAATTGTAAATACTGACGATATCTTGCGGCAAAGCACTACTCGGATTCAATTTTTCAATTTTGAAAATGCACCCTCTTAATTTCGAAACTGCATAAATGATCTTATGTATGCGTAGTTTCAAGGCTATGTCGGATTTTAGTATCGGGGGAGAGTCTGAGTTGTACAAAAATTAAATTCTTTTCCAAAATTTATCTCCGGATTGATTTATCATGATAATTGGATCTTGAATTACAGTAACATACATATGACATAAGCATTTGTCTTTATGTGTATAAGATGCAGATTGGGTGGAAGTCATTTTTTAAAAGAAAAAGCTATTTAAAAGACAAAGTGTATTTAGGAAAGTCTATAATTTTTATTGTGCATAAAGCTCAAATTGCTGGCATTTATTTATAAAGGATAAAGGGTAGAGAGCTTAAACCGTGTGCATTTATTAAAAGTCTTTATTCAAACCATGTACATTTAATACGGTTGGTGTTCATTGGCATTAAAAATATGGTTGACCTTTATCCTAATGGTGGCATATGGTTACCCATCAGATGCTACTGATGAATATCTCCAAATCGCCGAATCGACCACCTTTGAAAATTTGACGCGATTTTGTCGTGTTGTTATCGAATTTTTTGAAAGTCGCTACCTCCGATCACCAAATGCTGCATATGTGGCTAGATTTCTCCAAATTGGTGAACGTCGAGGTTTTCCAGGTATGTTAGGTAGTTTAGATTGTATGTACTGGAAGTGGAAAAATTGTCCAACGGCATGGGGAGGCCAATATGCAGGTTGTAGTGAATCCCTATCTATTATTCTTGAAGCTGTGGCTGATTATGATCTGTGGATATGGCATGCATATTTTGGGATGCCCGGATTGAAAAATGATATTAATGTGCTCGAGGCATCCGATCTATTTGCAAACATTGTTTCAGGTACTGCCCCACCTGCAAATTATGTGATTAATGGAAAAGCATATGATATGGGTCATTATTTAGCTGATGGTATATATCTGAAATGGTCTATTCTTGTTCAAAGTATTCATCATCCGCAAGGTCGGAAAAAAAATTGTTTTCAACAAAACAAGAAGCATGCAGAAAGGATGTAGGACGGACTTTTGGAGTTTTGCAGGCAAGATTTGCAATTGTGGAAGAAGGAAGTATTACACGATATCATGACTACGTGCATTATTATGCATAATATGATAATGGAAGACGAACGTGATGTCAATGTAATAGTTGAAAAACGTTTGAATGCGACATCTCCAGACGTTGAAATGGTAGTCGATAACAATATTCGATTTGAAGAATTTCTTGCTTGACACAAGAAGGTCAAGGATAAGACCGCACACTTTGAACTTCAAAATGCATGAATTGAACATTTGTGGGACGAGTATACTAACTCGCATAATTAACAGTTTTTATTCGATGTGTTACTTTTAATATTCTATTATATAAATTTTTTATTATTATGACACTTATTTTTAGTAAATTAATATATATATATATATATATATATATAATATGTAAAATTATTAAATAATAAAAAATAGTATTTGATGTGACAAATAGATACAATTTTGGAGATTGGGTTTGAGAGAAATGAAATAGTTTCTCCAAATGGATATAGCTTTGGAGATGACCTAAGGCCATCTCCAACCCTGTCTCCAAATATGCAAAAAAGTTGCATATTTGGGGATTTTCTTCTCCAACGCAAATATCCAAATATGCATATGCAAAAATGTATATTTGTTACAGTACATCTCCAAATTTGGAGAAACACTGTAGCAATCTCTAAACAATATAATCAGTTTTTTATTGACAAATGCTTTTCCTTTTTCATTTTTTTTTTGCAAAATCAGAAGAACATACAAAATAGGATAACCAAAATCAGAAGAGTTTACAAAATAAGAAGACAATTACAAATAAAATGAGGGCAGAGGCAAAATTCGGTAAAATCATAATCGGAAAAAACAAAAAAAAACATATCAAAAATCAAAATCAATAGATTGGAAATTACAAACATATTTGCCAGAGGTTGAAGATGTGGTCGTCCGTTCGGCTCCGGGCCCTGCAACCACGAAGAAGTCGGACGCGAGGGCGCGCGGAGAGGCTTGACGGTAGGAGAGGCTGGAGAGAATAGAGGCGAGACGTGAGGAGAGGCGGGACGCGAGGAGGCCGGAGCGCTGAAGAGGCCGGAGGCACTGCTTCTGAATAGGCTGGAGTTCTTAAATCTGAAAATGAAAAGAGAAAGTGAGAAAGGAAAGTAAATGGGGAAAGTGATGAATGGGTGGACATTGAGGCTGGAGGCATTGTTTTAATATATTGAGAATAAACCTGTTAATTATAAATTATAAATTATATCAATTTTAAACCTGTTAATTCCAAACTGCACTATAAATTATGCCAATGATAAACATTATTTATATATCTTCATTCATTTATATTAATATAAATTATATTCGTTATTTATATAAACATAATTATATTAAATAAAAATTCAACAACAAACAACAATTTTCAATTATAAAAATAAATAAACGAACACGATTATTTTGTCTGATTCACTAAGAAGATCGAAATATTAACTAAAATTACCCGTCGGGTTTTGAGATCACTTGCCTTGAACTTGTTCGCTTTGATATGCTCGATATTGAGATCCTTAATATTGCAACATTTCCTCCTCGCCTTCGGACGTATGTGCTCTTTTTCTAATGACTTTTCGTTTCTGATTTGTGATATACTCTTCCTCCTCGCCTTCGGACGTATGTGCTCTTTTTCGAATGACTTTTCTTTTTTGATTTTTTATATACTCGCAAACTTCAAGATCTTCGATACTATGTACATTTGCAAATAAAATTTTATTCTCTTCTTTTATTTTTTGAACTTCTATTTTTTTCTCGTTGAATTTGTTGTCTATCGAAACGAGCTTATTCTAAAGTTTCAAGTAGTTTCTTTTTTTGCTCTACTATTTTTTTAAATTCAACTCCACTAGTTTTTTTTTCTGTTTCACCCAAATAAATCTTTCGACTGGAGAGTTACCAATTTCACCATTGCTCATGTTGAGATCGAATGAACTCATACTGAGATTGACTGATTTTATCGATGCAAAACTAGAAAACGATTCAGATGTAAGTGTCATTTTTTCTTTGGTCGCAAATTTCGGAATGACTTTTAGAATGCTCCACATGTTGTCGAACTTGAATCCTTTTGAGTATTGTGATTCTTGTTGTGCTGATAACGTTTTTGCTCACTCGATCTATGAAAAAAAATGTGTGCATGTCAAAACATATAAGTACCATTTTGATAAGATTATAAATTAACAATAATTGTAAATACTTACGATATCTTGCGGCGAAGCACCACTAGGGTTCAATTTTTCGATTTGGGGAATGCTCTTAATTTCGAAACTGCATAAATGATCTTATGCATGTGTAGTTTCAAGCTTATGTCGGATCTTGGTATCGGAGGAGAGTTTGAGTTGTACAGAAATTAAATTCTTTTCAAAAATTGATCTCCAGATTGATTTATCCCGATAATTGGATCTTCAGTTACAGTAACATACACATGACATAAGCATTTGTCTTCTTTATGTGTATAAGATGCAGATCGGGTGGAAGTCATTTTTGTAGAAAAAGCTATTTGAAAGATAAAGTGTATTTGGGAAAGTCAATAATTTTGATGGTGGAGAGAGCTCAAATTGTTGGCATTTATTTGTAAAGGATAAAGGGCAGAGAGCTTAAACCGTGTGCATTTATCAGAAGCCTTTATTCAAACCGTGTAGATTTAATACGGTTGGTGTTCATTGGCATTAAAAGTATGGTTGGCCTTTATTCGAATGTTGGCATATAGTTACCTATCAGATTCTACTTATGAATATATCCAAATCGCCGAATCGACTACCTTGAAAAGTTTGATACGATTTTGTCGTGATGTTGTCGAAGTGTTTGGAAGTCGCTACCTCCGATCACCAAATGCTGCAGATGTGGCTAGACTTCTCCAAATTGGTGAACGTCCAGGTTTTTCAGGTATGTTAGGTAGTTTAGATTGTATGCACTGGAAGTAGATCCCCAATCATTGTTCTTGAAATTGTGGCTGACTATGATATGTGGATATGGCATGCATATTTTGGGATGCATGTATCTAACAATAATATTAATGTGCTCGAGGCATCCGATCTATTTGCAAACATTGCTGCAGGTATTGCCCACCTGCAAATTATGTGATTAATGGAAAAGCATATGATATGGGTTATTATTTAGTTGATGGTATATAATTGAAATGGTCTACTCTTGTTCAAAGTATTCATCATCCGCAAGGTCGGAAAAAAAATTGCAACAAAACAAGAAGCATGCATAAAGGATGTAGAATGAGCGTTTGGAGTTTTGCAGGCAAGATTTGTAATTGTGGCTGGACCTGCACGACTATGGAAGAAGGAAGTATTACACGATATCATAAATACGTGCATTATTATGCATAATATGATAGTGGAAAACGAACGTGATGTCAATGTAATAGTTGAAAACGTTTGGATGCGACATCTCCAGCCGTTGAAATGGAAGTCGATAACAATATTCGATTTGAAGAATTTCTTGCTCGACACAAGAAGAACAAGGATAAGACCACACACTTTGAACTTCTAATTGCATTAATTGAATATTTGTGGGATGAGTATACTAACTCGGATAATTAATAGTGTTTTATTCGATGTGTTAGTTTTAATATTTTATTATATAAAATTTTGATTATTATATGACATTTGTTTTTAGTAAATTAACATACATATTTAAATAATTTATTAGTATTATAATTATATAAATATAATATGTAAAATTATTAAATAATAAAAAATAGTATTTGTTGTGACAAAAAGATAAAGTTTTGAAGATTGAGTTAGAGAGGATTGGATATAGATATGCAATCACTGAGTAATAATTTTTATGACCTGTGTACACTGACATGACTATTGATCATAAAATATATATATATAATTTTCGATAGGATAGGTTGATGTATGACTTAGTATTCAACAATTCCTTTTATTTTGATTTTTCTTGCTCATTGTCGTGCAACTTGATCACTTAAATGTGACACTTTGAGTCGTAATCATAGTAGTTTTAGCAATGCATGTGACATTAATTCTATGTCTAATCCAATGATAGTTATGAGTCTTTTACATTATCTATCTAATATTTTTATTTGATTCTATGAAAGTATTTTGCTATGTAGAAATTTATACCCGTTCTCATACAAATTTACTTTCAATAAATGATTAAAAGTTTAATGTTAGTTTATTACTCTATATGTGTGATTATCATGTTTTTTGCGATAAAATTTATAATTTATTGTTTAACTATAGCAAAAAGTATTAGATGTCCCGCGTGTTAAAATAAATAGGAAAAAGTAGTTAGTGAATGTATTCATTATTTTGATGTTTTTATATTAGAATATTGTTTGAGAATATAAATTTTTAATGTTTTTAGTAAATAAATTATATTTATCACAAATTTGGTGTTTCGCTTAAATTTATGTGATATTATTGTAATCTCTACTCAATATCACGTGTGTTAATTTATGTATACAATTTTAAATAATGTAAATTTCTTTTATTCCATAAAATAAGACAATAATGTTTCAGGTGATAACTTTTGACACTCTCGTGAACCATCCACTTTATAATGTTTGAGAAAAAAAGTGTACCCTATAGAAATTGTAGGTTGCATCTTTGTAATCAGAGCAAGTGACCCATTGAAACGATCACAAGTAATATAGTATACATATTTCACAACGGTGGACGACCCAATTTTCATTTCACATAGCTCATTACTCTTAGAAGCCAACCACTGAATCGACCGCTTCATCTTCAAAATGGTAGTATGTATATCATTAAATGACCTCAAAAATATAGGAAAAGCGGTTTCAGAATGTTGCTGTTGCACTACTTGATGGAAGGACTTGTTGAATATCATCATGAAATGGCCATTAAGGATTCCATGTCCTAATTTGTTTACAATATTATGCCTTGCATCCAATTTTGACCCTCAGTTGATGATACCATAATCTTATCCAACGTAGGATTGAGACTTTCATCTTCATATAGCTTAGAAAACACATCCATATTAAACCAGACTTCAATTCACGAAGTCTTTGAACATTGGCCCTGATTGAATGAAGTTTGACAAACTAAAATCCATAGCCTTTAGAGATGGTCTGTTTTCGTTGACTGGAGTAGAAGCTTGCTGTTGAGAATATAAAGTCACACATTAAAAGAATATGAGATTAAAAGTTTGTATATAAAGGAAAGGGTCAAACTCAACTATAAGCTTCAACTTTTAGTTGTAGAGCCCAACCTGATATGTACAACCCAATTTTACACTTGCAATATCTTGAGCCCTCTTATAATAACCTCAATTGCAACTGGAAGAAATAACTTACTCTTATCTACTCTCTTGACTGTTACATGATCATTCGTTGCCTTATCAACAACAACAACATCTGTATAGCCACATCCACCATGACCCAACAATTTCTCAATCAAGTAGAGCTTGTCAAAGTCCTTAGCTTATTGCACTTGTGGCACAGAACCAACCCGGTCAAGCATTTTGAATTGGTCTTAACACCAACATAAATAAGATGATGTGTTGGCTCCAAGACCCTGCATCCTGGAGATCGGAATGTCTGAAGCAAGGAGTCGACTTATGGTTTTACAATGATAGATAACAAGATATATGCTTGCCATAAAGATCTTCATCCATATCAAGAGAGTAGGCAGCACCCAAAATCATGGCATAGGCATCACTTCCCAAATAAACAAGAGACTCATAAACAATACCAATACCAGTTGGCCATATAAGCAATCCATAATATTTTGAAGTTAGCAGGGGCGGATCCACCGGGGGACAAGGAGGGGCAGCCCCCCGGTCGAGAATTCGAAAATTATTAATGCACGATTTTTGTTTGAAAACTGCATTTGCCCCCCTCTTAATCTTAATATATATAAATACTTTGTCTATAATGATTAGAAGAAACACTTGGTGCAGTGTTTAAGAAACAAATTTATTATGCTCAACAAGCTCTCGTGTTCAAATCCCATTGATTTTTGTTGTTTTTAACATAACAATGTGATGGGCTTATCCCACGGTTTCTTTCTGGGCTTTCCAGTATATCAAAATTCAGCAAAGTCTGGGCCTATTGGCTCACGTACATCCACTTTCACTTGTGAATTCGAGATATGCTCTTGCAAAATATATAAACACAAGTGATGTCCTAGCATTCTTAGAAGATTCATGGCATTATTTTAAAAATAAATGAAAAAATAGAGAAATTTTTTTTAGGTGACATAAACACATAGTTGTAAGTGTAACTATCTGGGATAATTCCTCATTTTTATAAAGGAAAAAAATAAGTCTTCACCAACTGATTGTTGTAAGGCAGATTCACCAATCTCGCCAAAATTATCTTGGTATCACGCTCCCCCATGCCCGAGAATTCCGAAAAAAAGTTTATAAATTTTTTCAAAATTTGGATATGCCCCTTTAAATTATGCTATGTATACAAAATCTGTGCAATTAAATAATAAAAGTTATTTAGATTAGTGGTAAAAATGTAGTGTTTTATCCACTAGATCCTAGTTTCAACCCTATTTTTTTATTCATAGGTATAATTATTTTTTACTAATTATTGCATTAGTTAAATTGTTTTTTTCATTTTTCATTAAACTTTTTTGTTTTGTCGATTATATTATATTAATTAAATTATTCGTTAATTATTGTAAATTTGTGAATTTTCTAAGAAAATTTATGCACAGATTAAGCCCAATGGTGGGTCGTTTGATAAACAATCAAACTCGAGCTCAAACTATTAGAGTTTGTAAGACTCGCAAACCGACTCGCTTTGTATTTATAAATACATGAAAGTTAAATTCAAACTCAACTAAAAAATAAATAATAAAGCTTGAATAAATTATATATATATATATATATATATATATATATATATATATATATATATATAATAATCTTTTATTAATAAAATTATTATTATTAATTAATTAATTAAAATTTTAGTATAAAATTTTCTAGATCCGTCACTGCACGTTGTTGTAATTTTTATAATTTAAATTAGTAAAACTCCACTAACACATTATATAGCTGTATCCAAATGGTTTAATGTATTACATATATTTTTTTAGTATATACTGTCACTGTGATCTATATTGAATGTCCAAGTTCATCAAGCAAGTTAAAAATGAATTAAATATCTCACTATCAAGTTTACCATAATAATGAGTTATCAAGTTATATTAGTTTAAATAATTAATTATTAATTACGATATTATGTTACTTAAAATAGAGAATAACAATATTTTGTATTTACTTTCAAAAATTAGTCGTTATAATTTATAATCATTGTTCATTTGTTTTTTTGCTTGATTTTATATTCATTATTTACTGAATCATTAGATATGAATTATTTTTTTGGATGTAATGAGACTAGCTTTTAACGAGTCGTTTGATCTCTTGTTACGTTAAAAATGTGATATATACTAGTTGTAATTTAACTCGAACTGAGTTTAGCCTCAATGTTGGGTCGTTTGTAATTGAGTACAGTTCAAACAACTATCGGAGTTTGTAAGAGTAGCGTACTGACTCACTTCGTATTTATATATATATGGAAGTTAAGTTAAATTCGAACTCAACTAAAATTAAATAATTAAGCTCAAATTAGTTTTTGTTATATGCATTTGTTAATTATTTAATTATGTTATTTATGATTAATTTTAGTATAAACATTTATGCATCCGCTCCGGGTTACCAGTAGACAGTCGAAACCCAATAGTAATGAATATACCTGAAATTTATCAACTATTTTTGGGTTTGGTATTTCGTCAAGCACTTTGTGGCAAAAGAAATTCTCATACCAGAAAATTCAAACCATACTCGTTATCAGCTGCTGACAACACGATAGGCTTGCCTTGGTTACTATCTTCGTCAAATAATATGTTGAAACCTCCCAAAAATTGGTCATAGCCATTGTTATAGGGTGTGGCTACAAATAAATCTTTGATTGAACCCAAAATTAGGTCACTTAGGCGGAGTTCTGCGTCAAGTGCTTCTTGTTGTTGCATATGTTGTTCGCGTTCCTGGGCCCTGAGCTCCCATTTCTTTCAAGGTTGAGTGAATCTTATCCATAGTACTAGTTTTCAATATATTTTTCGAGCAATTAAGAAATTCCTGAAGCATTTTAATGGACATGAGGAGGGGAAAAACATTGGTGCCTAGAAAGGTGCTCTGATACCAGTGATAAAGGCAAAAATGGAGGATCAATATTTGTGGATTGAGAAAGTAGATTTAGGGTTGAGAGAAGAAATGAATAGGTAGAAGAGAAGAAAATTGTAGAGAGAGAAATTTATAATCGTGAATTTGGATTGTCATTACATATGTAAGAGATTTTCACTCCTTTGTTGCCAGCTACACACAAATACCCAAATAGACTCATACTTGAAAATAACAAATTAGAGATGCCCAAGTTTTGAGCTAACACTAAAATCGACTCTAATGTCTAAAAACTTATATATAACTGCACAATTATTTTCTTAATTCTCACGTGTGACTTTGACTATTTGTACGATATAATTTTTTGTATATCTCTCTTATACCAGAGTAAAATTAATATTCATATACTTAATTAACTTGTTCTTGCAAATAGAATAGGCCTCTGTATAGACAAAATAATGTTAAAAAATTAATTACAACTGAAAATATGTCTAATTTAAAATTACAAAAAACATGATATTCATTCAAACATACCTGTCAAAATAAGCGAATATATAACCGTAAGTGGGATAAAAACTATTTTCACAAAATTCAGTCTTGAGATTAAACTAAAATTTTAAAACTTCTTGCAGTGAATAAATTTTCTAAAATTTGGAAGACATATTTGGCCAAAACGGTAAGCCCTTGAAATAACGTCATGTCGATAATTTTATGGTGAATCTTTAGTTTCAATGTCATAAATTTGTCCAATTAATAATCGTATCATTCAATTCAATTGATTAAGCGAATCAATTTTAAAATTTCATCCATCAAATAACAATTTTTATTTTTTGTTTGGAAAAACACATAAAGAAACACGAAGCATATGATCATAAGCAAATAAATTTGGTGATTTATTTATTATTGGCCTGAAAATGTAACTAGAAAGATATAGAATAATTTTCAATCAAGGACAAAATGTAATGACATAGTTGGGTCCACCGGCGCACGTACACGTGCTGGTTTTATCATCATAAGCATAGCTATAAGCTTGCGGGCACTGCTCTTTGAACACCTTAGAGAACTTGGTCGGCGGGCACTTGTCCGGCGTACCGTACTCGCCGGTGCAACAATACTGCGGCTCGTTAAGCGCCACACACGCGCTCTTGCACGCAACCACGCTCCCGTCCGGGCCCTTGACGGCCACCTCCGCCGGGCAAGCGTCGTTAATGTTTTTCGGGCAGCTAGTAGGGTTACACCCGGCGGCGCCGCCTTGCGGGGTGATGGAGATGGGGAGGTTGAAGCCGTCCACGAGGCTGACATCGTAGAAATCCGTACCGCCGTATGGCGCCAGAAAGAACTCGACTAGGGACGCCGGAGGGACTGCGCCGGCCCCGTTGCAGGCCACCTGGCCGGAGGCGCAATCCGCGGTGGCGCAGGTGAACTTTCCTGATGGGTCGGACGAGCATTGGGTCCGTGCCCAAAAGCGGCCCGACCACGGAGGCGAGATGGTTATGGAGTTTGATGCGTTGGCGGTTAATTCGAACCCGGTCGGGGTCGCCTGGGCCCCACCTCCGCCGGTAAGGGCTCCGGGCCAGACGGTGTATGGACATTTGTTATTGAAAGTGAACGTAGCCGTGTGAGCCCCTACATTGGAACATAAACATTGTTATATCCTCAATATAAGAATTGATTTATTATATAACATCTTTGTTAACACTTTTGATAAAAACATAAAAATTGTTATTATATCACCAAGGTGCTTATGAATTCCTTAATCAAATTTAAATTTATGTTACCTGAAAAAAATAGGAAGGCTAGAGCAAGTGTGAAGAGTACTGTTGTTGATTCCATTGTTGAAATATTCTTTGAATTTGGCAATACACAAATGTTGCTTGATCGAAGTGATGCAGAATGGGACAACTTTTACTTTTTTTTTGTATGTATAAGGCTAAAAATTATGTCATAACAAGTGACCATGATTCATGCATTAATTTTAAGATACTCTTTTAATACAATCATTTATGTTTTCTTATCTAAATATGTGAGATTTTTATTTGATTTGTACGTGAGTTTATCAATTTTATCATTGCAATAAATAAAAAATCTTGTTATCACTAGGTAAATATCTTGAACTTTTTAATTGATGAAAATCTTATTTTATCGGAATTATTTTTTTGTGCCAAAAAATCATGGCACACCTACTAATAGTGATTTATGCATTTTGATAAGGGATACTACCAGATAATATACTCTAGAATTTTTCGTATCAGGGTGAGTATAATATTTCATTTGTCTTACCGTTACTCATTCCGTTAGTTTTTAACATTTTTGACATGTGAAATGACTAAAATACCCTTAAGGGTATTTTGAATTATTATAATTGGACTAAAAAGACAAAAATGCCCTCACATATTCATCTAATTTTCAAACTAATGCCACTCCCTCTTCTCTTGTCTGTGGACGACCTTCAGCCTCCGACGCCCTGTCTCTGGCCTCTGACGGCCTTGTCTCAGGCCTCCGGTCGTCTTTAGCCTCGCTCCGATGGTCTCGGTATGGTGGTTGGACTCGTTCTTTGATCTCGAGGCCACACTCCCGTTTGCTCGACAAGAGCACCAGTCGTCGAGTAATATAGGACATTCAACAAAGCCCTAAATATCGATCCCATGAGTATGCAGTAGGTAACGGGCAATAGTCTATTATGGCTAAATGTGTCAGGCTCAAGCAATCAACACACAATGAGTTCTAAATTATCACTACTACTAATGCTAATTCTCATTCAATTCTCAATCGATCTTTAACATAAATTCATGCAACCTCAATTACATCATATAAATCTCTAATAATTCCTATTCCAAGTAACTTAATCTCAACAATTCATATCAATATCCAAACTCATGCAATCAACTCATATCATATCAATTTAAACATCAGCAAAATCATAAACACAATCCCTATATCAAAACTCATGTAATAAATCACTGATTATTCAAATCCGATAATATGCTCATACAATTAAATAAACTAAAACTAATCCTAAAACTAGTAGACCAAGAATGGAGTAGAAAAAAGGAAGTGCTGAATTCCATGAAGCTCGATAGTCTCCTTCTCCAATCTCCTATTATTCACCTATATCCCTTCTCTTGAATGATTCCTACTACTTTTACTGACTAGGAGGATAATATTTTCACACGAGTTATATTTGTAGCAGAGCTCAAACGGAGGGCAAAACAAGAAATTCAGCTCAAAACGAGTCTTCCTGAATTATGCGGCTCAATCATATTGCGAGACTGATATCTCCCAAAATACGCCTCCAATAAAAAAACTTCCTGCATCAAAGTTATAGCTCTCTGAGTCTTCCTTAACATGGCACAAATTTTAGCTTAATCGCACTTCAGAAGATGGAGTTATGTCTCGCGCAAGATTGATTGCCAGAACTGAAGAGTAAAGCTGATCGCAAGTTAAGTGGCCTAATTAGGCAGTCGAGTCCGACTCAGCTATTGGACTCGGTTACTGAGGTTTTCGCTTCTCCGACCTTCTCTTTCGCACGGTTTAATTGCCCGAGTCCCACAAATAATTAGCCGAATTCGAGACTCGGCTACTGATATTTTTGACTTCCAAACTTTCTATTTCACCTGATTCATTTGGCCGAGTGATGGCCTAAAATGTGACGCACAAAAAGTGTATCGCCATTCTGGACTTTTGGCAGCGTTCCGATCTCAAGTAATATAAAGTAGTAAGATTACAATCCCGAATTATCGAACCCAAGGAACAACAAATTATCAATTTTTAATCACAAATTTAGTTTTATAATTAACCTTAGTATGTTGAAAGTGTGTGGAGGAGTATTAAAAATAAAATATTTACATACAAGACAATAAATTTATTTAAAGTTTCATCACATAAGAAAAGGTTGAGGCAACAAACTTTAATAATAACTACGGGGAGTTTAAAAATAAAATAATAAATATACTTATAGGGTGGTAGTAAACCTTAGGGCGGTAACAACACTCCTATTCCACCTAAGAATCCCTCTCAGGTAAAAAACGACTTAACTCAACTAAGGTAACTAAGCTATCCCTAGTCATGATTTAACCGGTTAAAAAGCATTACGTTATGTGAAATTTGCGAACTTTCGGTTTTGGGAGCCTATGGTCATTACTGTTGTGTTAACCCACCTATCCCTACTGAGGATTTAAACACGACTTTCATTAATCAGTTCCATTTACTAACTTTTCTCTTGATTTCATTAGTAAACCAGATCAATATATTCGCAATTAAGGAAACGAAGAATTAAGAATATATTAAAATAAAATCATTCTACTCTGCACTACAAACATATAAATTAATTAAATTAAAACTTCCTAATTTATCATTTCAGTTCATAGCCTGAATCCCTAAATGAATGAGCCAGACATGTTTGCAATTGGGAAATTATATAACATACTGGCTATGGCATAATAGATTCAATTTCAAATAATTATGTAAAAATTCAATTAAATCATAATTGGGAATTTTAATTAATTTGAGAAATGTAATACATCATAAGAAAGAATAGAAAGGTAAGACCCGGTTCATTCTCGATTGAGAATTCAATACAGGAATATGACTTTTGGCTTTCTGATCGTATTCAAAACTTGACTTCTGACTTCTCTGGAATGGCTTCTGTGACCCTCTGAGATGTCTCTAACTGGAATCATAACTTGAGAAATGCGTAGAGGGAATTTAAAACTGGATGTAAAATTCTAGATGATTTCTCCAAATGCATCGAAGCATTTTTAACAACTTTTTTGCCATGGGGTGGCCACAGTGCAACTTTTTTGCTCTCAACTTCGTCCACGAATCACATTTTGGGAAAGTGATAGAGTGTCTAAGGAGGGGCCACGGGGGCCTTTGGCCACGGGACACAAAGATCGGAGGGCCTCGGTGCTCGCAACGGGGGCGTGACCTTCTGCTCGCCATAGATGTGAACACGGATTGTGGCCCTCGACCACGGTGTTGACCCAATTGGGCTACAATGTTGGGCCTCGAAGCCCTGATTGTTGGCCACGGGAGTGGCCTGAGGGGGGGGGGGCATAAGTGTGTTGCCCTTGGCCATGAAGTTGACCCAAAAATGACTTGAAAATGGCCCGAAATTTGCGCAATTTACTCAGAGTACATGTAAGACACAAGAAGTATAAAATGAGGGGTTATTGTATCCAAATGGGGCGAAAATGGGTTAAAATGTAAAAAATCGAGCATTGAAAACATGGTGTAAAACACACATATATCATCGAGTCTCCCAAATAATCAGCAAAATCTATGGACTCGGCTGGGGGGCTCGACTACTTGGATTTTTCGAGTACTCCTTACTCCTTTTGCTCGTTTTTGACCTAAAATGTTCTATTTTAACTTGAAATACACTCAACATATCTATGAGGAAAAAGAGGGATAATATATACTAAACCTATAAAATTCATGACAAATTAGAATTAGAATCGAGGAGATTTGACTCGGGTTGGAACCAAAATTTTGATTCTATCATATGTCTTCCTTGTTCTTATAAATGTTCAGTAATTATTTGAAGATGTCTTTTATTACTATGAGTAACTAAACTCCATTGTGTTTGGGTATAGGATGAATTAGTTGTATAAGGGATGTGTTAATCGAATTTACATGCATAAAGCCTTGCGTTCAAGGAGTGTTTAATTGATCGTTTTAATGCTATCTTTTTGAGCTTGATAATTTCCCTAGCCTACATGTTTGAGTGTTGCGGCTGCATCAATACTACTTTTATTGCACTATTCTGATCTTACTAAAGGTTTATTTTTCCTCTTCTATTGTTTTTCTAATTTTAATGTCACATATGTCTTCACGGCGTTTCGAGTGTGAATGTACAAGTTTAGGTCAAAATGGGTTATAGACGGAGCTTCTTGGAAGCCGAGCAGAAAAGAGACCATGTCACTGCCCCATGTCACGACCATGACATCCCAAAAAGTTCTGGCGAGTCATCTGGACACGTTTACCTAAAAACTAGAAGCAAAAGGTGAGAAAATTGAGCAGAAATTGGTAAGGCAAAGCTGAAACTTGCAAGTATCGCGGATTTTGCACCTGAACTCCGTTTTGAATCCATAATATATCAAACCGAGAAAACTATTTTGAAGAAGGATATAATGGCAAAATCCAACGTTTGGTCATGTCACGCCCTAAAATGTCGCGGTCGTGACATTAGGACGTGACATGTGCCCCGGCTTTTCTTGGCGCGCATTAAATCAAAACTGGAAACCCGTGTCAACCCTACATATCACGCCATGACATTGGGCCGTGACATGGGTCCGCCAGCTTATAGATATAACGCATAAATAATGAATGTTTTTTTCCATAAAGAGTTGCGACCAGAATCGCTAAAGAGGGTTTGAGGCTTCTTGAGGAGGTCGAGCACTCGTTGAAGGCGGATTGTGAGCATAGGGATCGAAGACATCGAAGACCAAGTCACGAATAAAAGAGAATTAGCGTGAATTGATAGAGTTCGACTCCACCGGATTAGGGTTTCATTGTTCTTTCTTCTTCTCTTTAATTCTGAACTTGAATACTAAATGCTCTTTGGTTTTTTCACCATGATTGTTGGCTAAACCTAATAATCATGGGTGATAGGGTTTGATACATGGATTTTGAGATTTATCGTTAAAGTTCAGATTTTTATGCATGTGTGCTTATTATTCTAAGTTTATTATGATTGTTAATTGCTAATAGGTAGTTTATAATCATTATTTTGTTATGTTGCCGAGTCTAAGAGAATCGTAGGATAATTGACAAGTAGAATCATAGGGGGTTCGAGAGGACTCTTATCCCGTAATTGTTGTTTGATTGCAGAGTTGACTTGCCACTAGTTCGAGAGAATAGTTGGCTAGTCGATTGTAGTTTTGTTAACGTCAAGGGTCGGAACCAATATATTTGTGGACATAAGATAGCACTATGATGCATGAGTTTCCTTACTTGAATGATTTATTGATATTGACATGTATTGCTTAGTACCCGTGACGCTTCTCTTTATTTGGTTACTCTTATGATTGATTGCTTCTTACTTTATTCGCATACTTCACTTAATCATCTACATCACCTTCTTAAAATATCATCTTTTAATTTATTGTATAAATAAGTGAAATTGATATTTGAATTGACCCATTATTGGTTCTTTTGGATTCGACCATGTACTTACCATGTTTATTATTACTTGTAACGACCGCGTGCACTTGTGCTTATTCGTGAGCTCGTGGACCACTGTTTATGGGCCCAACATTGAGTCCATCCTAACTAAGATGTGTATTATGAAATTTAGGTTAATTAGAGCGTGGTTTATTCTTAAGTAATTAAGGTTAATACAGGTAGAAGACAACTAAAGTTAGAGGAATTCATAACTTAATCAACACAATTTGTTGACCTAGAATATGTCATAAGCTAGGCCCTCAAAATTGTCTTAGAGTCTTTGGGGTTCCCATCACAGGAGCTTCTGATAGTATAGAGAATTCTCGTTGCCTCCCTAGTAGAATAAGAATTACATATGGCTTAAATTTGCTTAAGTTATATTCCATCATAAATATAACTTACTCCCTTTAATCTCCTATCATATGATTATTATTGGGCAGATTAAAGATCATATTAAAAGAAATTCTTGAATCTTAACTTACAGTCGTGTTCCATCATAAACTGTCTTATTCCCTTTAGTACCTCATCATAGGGCCACTATTGGGCAAATTAAGAACTTCTTATAACACTCTTTTATGCATGATTTTCGATTAGCACACCCTAAAGTCATTGAATAAGTCCTTTACCCCGATTCATACTCTTCTCTTGCATTACCCTTTTACCATATACTTTCTTGTCTTTAGTTTAAATACACCAACACCTTAGTCGATCAACTTGAATTAGTCACAATAATAGGATTGGAGTGATTGGAACATCTTATTCTCTTAGGTATGATATTCGGATAGTTAATCTTTGCTTACTCATTATTATTTGTGATCGGTACACTGACGATAGTGGTGAAAGACATTTAAAATATATGTAGTGTTTTCACCCGTTAGAGAGTGAGAAGTGAATTTATTCCGGTTTTATTGATGTACATGACATAGACACCTCAAATTTCGCAAGGGACTGTAAGTAGGTTTTCTCCCAAAAGTACTTTATACAGTGTTTTGTTGTTAATGACCTTAAGAGGTGTTTGATTAATCAAGTAGGCAGACGTGAGAACACAATCTCCCCTAAATTAACTGATAGTTAGGCTGTAAAAATTCATCTTTTAATCTTTCGTCATGGATTACATTGTTATCCATAGTACTAGTACCAAACAAAATTCGTGGCCAACTATACATCACGTTTTGCGTTGACTGTTGTTTCTGTAGGAATGTCATAAAATCATTTATAGATGCTTACGTAGATTTTGCATTGATGAGACTGTATCAATTAGTTGCATGCATTAACATTGAATGGGCCCACTTATACAGCTGGTGGGCCATTCCAAATATGAAATTGGGCCATCACTCTGACGCTATCCTGAAGCCCTGATAATGGACCGTGCTGGGCTCTTCTGGACCGGGACCAATAATTTACCACCCATCCCTATCATCAGAAACCACGTGATTCATACAGGCCCACTAAAATTGACCATCGGTCAATTCTCTGATGATCATTTGACTGATTCATGAACGTGACATTAATCATCATAGTGGATAAAAACGTTTAGGAGTATTAAGTTGAATATTTATCGCACTCAATTGTTGATTAACATGAAAAAGAAAATGTTTATAAAGCGGTACACATTCAAAATTAGATTTGGTCAATGTGTCTTTTACGTATAAAAATTTATGCTAAACCACCCTCTTAAATAAGAAAATGAAAATTTATTGTAATAATTAGATGAAATTTTGGATGATGTAAATTTTTGTTGACTTATTAATAGTATAAAAGTAATTATTTATGACATATTATTTATTTTTGCCTTTCCAACATAAAATTAAGGGTATTTTTATATTTTTATATTATTTAATCATTTACTTTTTAGTTACAATAGTTAATTTACATAATTATGATTTCATTCATTTTCTATTAGAGCATTAAAAGATTTCATGATTTCAATTTTACAAGTACAAGATTGAAATAGAAAAAATAAACTATTTAAATTTTTCCTCGATTTCGTGATTTTATTTGTGCAATTAAAGGATTTACACAAAAGATTTGTTATTTCATGATTTTATTTTTACAAATTCATGATGCATGTTTCAATTTTACGAATTTAAATTTAATTTATTTAATTACACGTTTTATTTACTTAATATTGACTTTGTTATATTTTTATTTCATTTTCATTTATTCGGTACATGATTTTATTTTTATGATTTCATGATTTATTTACATTATATTAAGTTTAAAATTTATTTACTTAATTATGATTACATTAATTTATTATTTTCATTCTTACGGGCGCGTGGTTTGATTTTCATGATTTCATTGATTAATTTATCTAAACGTGATTTCACAATATATATATTACTTAATTTTGATTTCATGAAACAATTTCTTTTTTACTATTTTTGAAAACGATTTCATGATTTAACTCGTCAAGTACCGTGATTTCATTAATCGAATTCTATTGATTCATGGTTTAGTTAGTTAAAGTCTCATGGTTTCATCGTCGAATTTCATGGTTTAGTTAATTTAAGTCTCATGGTTTCATCGATCGAATTTCATTGTTTTATGATTTTAGTAATTAATAATGGGAATATATTATGATTTCATTTTTGGTATGTTTGAGTTTTACTATAATACCCTTATTTGCATTTATTTAATTATATTATGATTAATCAGAACCATTAATTGTTACCATCTTATAGATAGTAATGATTCTTATTTTCTCATCTAAGAGATAGTTTTTATTGGAGTGAATCCCCAAGTCTAAAGCTTTCCATTCAAAATTAGACTATTTGTGTACAAGATATTAATTCCAATGGTAATTAATTCTGTTGAGAAATTATTTTGCTATAATAACGTTATTTCATATACACTACAGATGAATAAAGTCTTTCCTTACGATTGACACTTCCACGATGCCCAATTGACACATACACTAATAGTTTTTTCAGTTAGTAACGGCGCACGATTTGCGTCGTTACAAACATTTTGTGTGCCGTTACAAATAGTAACGACGCCCAAACGACCGTTTTATAGTGCGTCGTTACAAACGCGTTGTTACACTTTGTAACGGCGCAAATGTGCGCCATTACAAATAGTGACGACGCACATTAATTGTGCGCCGATACTAATGTAACGGTGTACAAAATCTGGTGTGGCATTTGAATAGTAATGGCGCACAAACCACGTGCGCCGTTACAAAAGTACACGTCGCCGTCAGTTTAGGAACGGTGACGGCAAATTTGTGACGGCGCACATCACACGTGCGCCGTTTCTAGTGTAACGGCGTACAAGGCACGTGTGTCGTTACATTAGTAACGGCGTACATGGCACGTGCGTCGTTACTACTGAAACGGCGTACAATGTTATGTGCGCCATGATTATTGTAACGGCGCACATTACACGTGCGTCGTTACAAATTATATTTAAAAAAATAAATATGAAAAAAACTTATTAATGTTTAATTTTTAGTTTTTTTCATATTTAGTTTTTTTAAATCAATATTCAAATTTCAAACATTATAATTTAATAATTATTATAATTCATAATTAAAAGTGTTTGAATAAAATATTATTATTACATCGGGAAACTATGATGACGGGTCAAGATCTCTAAACATATTTGGGTCAAATGGAGGCATATATGTTTAACCTGCCGCAGTTGCTCGTGGAAGTATTACATCATACTCAGGTTTTGTGAGCTTTGAGTCTGGAGCTCAGTCTCGAGCTCTGTAATCTTCTCGCCTTGAGTGAATATAACTTCTGCTTGAGTCTGGACGTCAGTCTGAAGCTCCGTAATCTCCACAGCAGCACCGGAGGAGTTCAAACGTCTTCTCTGTCTCGGCAGTGCCTAGTAATCACCCCCGCAACCCCGAATGTGTCGTCCTCGGCATGGTGTGATGATGTTTCCTTTGGCGGCCTCGACATCTCTGACGTGTTGGGCAGCTTGTCTCATGAACTCGTCCTCCTCAGTGTCGATCATCTTTTTCAGATGACCATTTTCGTCGATGTTTGCCGGGTTCTCCTTCCAGTCTTGGAGCACTTGGGAAATGAAAATCTGTAAATCAAATTAAGAATTAATTAATAACATAAATTAAAATTTTAAAATAACGTTATTTAATTAATAAAATTTAACTTACGCGTTTCGGGTCCTCGTCCTCCTGCTCCTCCTGCACATGATCACTACCAGCATCCGGGACAGGAGGCTTCGGGTGAGCCCTAAGCCAGTTCTCTAACTTCTTGGAGATCTCTACGACGTCGTCCGACTTCATCCTCTGCCAAACTTTTCGGAATGGTATTAGGCCTGTATGGTGATTCAATTTGTTATCACTGCCCCAAATCCTTATTATTTGAGATCCAACACGTTCCTGAAAACAAATTGAAATTAAAATATGCCCCGAATCTTTTAAAGAAATTTAAATTAAAAATAGCAATTTTGAAAATATCTCGTTGTCATCAAAGTGTAGAACAATGCACCGCCATTGGGACTTATTTCCTTTGAATATTTTGAGAATTCCACTGCAATTTAGCTTGTTCGGGTCTACGTATAATTTGTACGGACGCTTCATGTTGGATTTCCGTTCCTTGTAAGCTTCTGCGGCTACTTCTCGAATACAAGTCTTCAACTCGACTGAAGTATCATCCACTTGATACAAGCGCTGCAATTATATAATATTTAGTCTATTTTTAAAATACGTAATTTGAAACTTAATAGATTGAGATTAAGTTTCGAAATTACCCGAAAACTCTTCCAATGGAAATATTTTTAATGTTCATGGAACAATGGAAATATTTACAATCACAATGGAATAATGGAAATTCTTTTTACAAACTTTCAATATTCTTCATCAGACATATCCACCGAAACTCCACAACCGACTCTTTATTCTTCATGATTTGTTTTAGAAACGACTTCAATTCCTACAGTTTCATAAACGATCAACGATCGATACAAATCCGACTACAACAAAAATACAATAAATTAATAGAAACTTGATTACGGAAACCATCTTACCGTCATCTTCCACATAACCCAAAACTCACATGCAGCTTCCCCCTCAGTGCATACTTGATGTTTAGTGTTGGGCAAGTTCAAAATCCTCAGCCATTCGAGCTTATCCTAGCAAAAATGGGAGCAATTAAACGTTGGAGAATCGTTGACTGTGTGTGGGATGAAAAACAAAAATTATTCGCTTGACAAAGGAACAGTAGGGTTTGAGAATCAAAAATAGGGAAAGAGGATTTTCTACCACAAATCAACGAGATTGAATTAATTAAGAATTGATTCGATTTCCTTATAGTCCAAAATACCATAGTACCCTCAAGTCCATTGATTTAACGCGTTTTGGGGCTGGATGCTAATATTTACGAGGTGCGCTATCACAAATGGCATTTAATGTGAACCGCATATCTCTAAATCGGATGGCTAAATCGGATGGCTAAAGTATATTCGTATATTTGTACACTAATATACCATTTGAACGTGATTAAGCTTCTAAATAACAAGTCATAAATGATCCATTTTTGTAATGATATCACGTGTCATTATAATATTACTAAGAGAAAATTGGAAAACGTGTAATATATAATGACATTTTTGTAAGAAGGTGTGTGTCGTTTCTTAATAAAAAAATATAATGTGTTGTTTTCATTTGTTTTCAAAATGTATACATTTGTATAAAATAACGAAACTGTCACTAAATTAAGAATTATTTACTGAAAAAGAAACTTTTAAAACAATTTCTATTTTTATTATTTTACTAATAAAATTTGTATGATCAAATTTTATAAATGAATTTCTTAGTTAAATTCTATTTTATGATTATGTTATGAAAAATAATTCTTAATTTCAGAAAGTACTTATTTTATAAAAGAAATGGATAATGATACTTTGTTATACCTAGATATGTGAAATGATATTTTCATACCCTAACTAACTTTTTCTTTTTCTTAGTACCTTGACAATTGTTTGTGACAATATAGTAAAATGACTAAAATGTCCTAAAAGTGTCATGAACAGTGAACCGGTTCAAATTAAAACTCAGAATTGAACCAAAGTTCAAATTAAACCCAAAATTTAACCGGCTTAAATTTAAAATTGTTTAAAATACCCTTCAATGACTTTCAAATTTTCAAAACGTCACATGTACAATGAATTTGAGTTTTCTTGTTTTTGTATTAGAAGAAGCGATTTGTTCATCGTCGAAGAGAACGAACTCACTGCCGGGAGCTCCAGTCCGATCTAATTTGTCACCAGTCGATCTGGTTAGTCGTCATCAAGAACGAGTTCATCCCCAGTTGACTTGATTTGTTGGCGAGACGAGTAATTCATATGAACAAATTGAGGAACCCCAAAGAGACGTCACATGAATTTGATTATGATAATAAAAGCTAATTAAGTAATTAGTTCTTAATTGAGTGCAACAGAAGCATCATGGATTATTCTCATGTGTTCATGAATGATTGGAATGTAAATTGATTGTCATGTGATAATCATATGTACTTTTGTATGATACACACCGTAAGAAAGTGATTCGATTAGAAAATTGGGAAAAGGGTCTAGGGTTAATTAAAAATAAACAAATTTATGTAAAGACTGTTAAGCTTTTATATTTAATTTTAAATTTGTAGTATAATTGTAATTGCATATTAAAAATAAATAAAATTAAATTAAAGATACACTAAATTAAACCGGTTCGATTATGATTCTTAAACCATGAGTATTATAGGCATTTTAGAGGTATGTTGTCACACAAAAATTGTCAAGGTACTAAAAATAGAGAAAATTAGTTAGGATATGAAATTATCATTTTGATATACATAGGTGTAACAAAGTATCATTATCCCATAAAAAATAGGGGTAATTACATGTCAGTACCCTAAATTTGCCTCATTTTTAAATCAGTACCCGAAGTTTGAAAAGTTTTTTGTCGGTACCCCAAGTTTAATTAATTAATATGTTAAATCTAACATAATTGGGATGTGAAAAGGCCAAAATGCCCATAATGCTTATAATAATTAATATTACATTAAAACTTTGGAATTTAATAACTCTCTTATACGACCTCCGTTTCGGGCTCATAGTATATCAAATCGAAGAAAACCGGAAGATAAACAACCTTGAAATTTTTTAGTAATTAAATAAAAATCAATTAATTATTAATAATTAAATAATATTTATAATATTTATAATTAAATAATATAAATTATTATTTTAATTTAATTATTAATATTATTCTTCAAAATTGTTTATCTTCCGATTCTCTTCGATTTGATATTTTATGAGTCTGAAACGGAGGTCGTATGAGAGAGTTATTTCATTCAAATTTTCAATGTAATATTAATTATTAGGAGCATTTTGGTCTTTTCACATCTCAATTCTGTTAGATTTAACAGATTAGATACTTCTATACAATTAATTAAACTTGAGATACCGGCAAAAAACTTTTCAAACCTGAGATACTGATTTGAAAATGAGGCAAAGTTATGGTACTGATATAAAATTGCCCTTAAAAAATAATTGCAAACAACACAATACAATTTCGTCATTAGCAAACAACACAATATACCTTCTTGAAAAAATATCATAATATAGAGTTTTCACCTTAATTTACCTAAAATAGTTTGTAAATGATCTCATCCCCACATTTAGTGATATTTTCTACTAATAAATAGAGTATCAGTATCAACAATTTTGACTTTTTAATTGCGCTCAATTAACACTAGTGTGTAGCATCTAACATAGATAGAAGTCAATGTTATGCACTGATATTTTGTCAAACATTAGCTTTTGAATTTGTGGTTAGGAAACTAAATTTAATCTAAAAAAAGTGCAAAAGTCTCTTTATTTTAATTGTTTTTATTTCACAAACTCTTCACTCATTATATTATTTTGTAAAAACTCTTTCTCACTCATGTTCAAATTTACATCGTATGTGCAAATTCGTGAAAATTAAAAAGAAGTGTCACTTAATTGTTGGACGTTTGAGTTAACACTGACACTTCATTAACTTTCATAAATTTGTATAGGCGGTGCAAAAAATGAACATGATTGAGAGAGAGTATTTGCAAAAATGTTCATAAATAAAGTAGAGCTTTTGCAAAAATACACCCAATAGAGTATATGCAAAAGATAATATATTATATTATGAATAGATTTAAATAAATTAGAGCTTTTGCAAAAATAAAGAAATTAAAATGGCACATAAAGTTAAAAATGGCACATTTTGAAAATTTGATGAATAGTCAAGAGTATTTTAGACATTTCATACTTTCATAAATTTTTTCATCCACATTTTAACGGTGTTAAGGCAAAATTTAAAAAAAATATAGTTATGTGCGCGAAAATGAAAGTTTTTAAAATAAGTAAAGTCACTTGTAAATGACCTCCAACTAAGTACAATAACTTGTAATTAACCCTAAAATTTAGTCACCCACTAGGATTGCTCTCTAATTTTTTTTGTTGAGAAAACTAAAGTGCATTACTAAAAATCAACAATACAAATATCCACAAGAAAAGACGGGACAAATCCCTGATCAAAACAATAACCATGACGTAAAAACATAGCTCAAACAAGACAGTGAGTTACCCTATTCCCTTATCATTTCACAAAGACAATAGAAACACAAGAACACAAACTGAAAACTCTCGTGCATTCAACAATTAAAAGACCAAAAGGAGAACAAAGAGAAGACCCATTGTTAAGCACCGAGACCACTATTAAGCAATCTGATTAAACAATGACCGGACCAACAAAACCTCGAACAGCCCATTCAAAGCTTTCAGGACCGCCCAAACTTTCACCCAGACAGAATCCAGCTCGCCAACTCTTCAAAACCCTCTACCACCGCACCCTCAGCATCACTTGCCACACAACCCAATTGCGCTCTAGACAGTTAAGTGAAAATAAAGTGCATACATATGCGTAAAATGCAAGTACATGTGTCCCTCGCTGCATTCTTTGCCTTCTTCAATATGGTATCTAGCAATTAGACTAAAGTGATTCTCGTTGTGGAATACATTGGTTTCTAAGCAATTCATGTTAATAGCGTGTTGTAAATAATATAAGAGATTGAGAAAAAATATCATACATCTATATATATTCATAACTATACATATATAGGCACATTAATATAATAACTTAATTCTACACAAAGTAAAGAATTATAATCAATCTAGGATTTATAATAGTATTTCTATACAACTTTTGATATTAGAGTCGTTCTAATGAGGAGACAATTTCACAACAAAACTGTAGTTATTTGCAAATTAATTAATTAATTATACGGATGTTTTCTCTATTAGATAATATATCGGAAATTAATGTATAAGTCCAATTATACCCTTGAAAGCTTGCGACATGAAATTCAAAACCAATACTGAAAGAAGATGCAATAAGCCAATAATAGAGCGTTAAAAGAAGGGTATATTCGACATTAAAACATAGGCCACACTCAACAGTAACGAAGCGGTGACATACACGTGGAGGCTGATAAAATTATAAATACTTTGTCGCTCTGTTTGAGAGAGAGAGAGAGATGGAGTCACATTTGGAAGAGCTGAGAGAGGCGGTGGAGAAGATGGAGGTGGTGGACGGTCACGCGCACAGTATCGTGGCTCTCGATTCTTCGTTGCCTTTCGTCAGCGCCTTGTCCGAAGCTGCCTCGCCCCACGCGCCGTCGTCTCTCTCCTTCAAGGTAAATCTCTTGCTAACCTGTCCTCTACGTGTATTGTAAGCTCTTATGGACTGTTTGGAAGCTAAAATGAAGATAGATTGGAACTTCAGGAACTTGCTATCGGTTTATTCATGTCATAATCACCGTCATGATTTTGATTGAAACTCTGGAGTCCCGATCCTACTCAACACCTCGATTGGTTGTTTTGTTTTGTTTTATCGGCCTCAACTTTTACGTGGATCTAACTTCTAATATACTATCTGCCTGATTCTTGAAGTCCATGTTTTAAGTTAATATATTGAGATTGAAGTTATGCTTTGATTATAATTTAAAAACATTATTATTATTATTATTATTATTATTATTATTATTATTATTATTATTATTATTATTATTATTATTATTATAGTTTGGTTAATTTCTTCATGCTCAAAGGTTTTGTTCTTTCTATCTGGTTTGGTGAGCCTCGTGCCGTCTCGTCAACGCGTTTCTTTTATTTAAAGTTTTTTGGGTTTTTGTTTTTTATTGTGACTCTACCTTCCTTCCCTATTCCATTTGTTTGGGGCTTTAGGTACGTGGTTCACGTGCACATCTTATAATCCTAAAAGAAAATTCCGTAATCCGGCACACCTGTGAAGGGAGTGTTATAGTCATGTATGTGAGGGGAGTAGTAGAATATCACGTCTGAAAAATGTGTATCCGTTCATCAACTTAATTAAATAACAGTCTAATCCCACCTATAAGCTTGAGCTGAGCTTTTAGTTAGGTGGGTCAGACTTTCAATATGTTTCTTTCTATTTTGGTAGGGATTGATTATGTTGTTAGTTTCTCTCTATGTCAACCTTCTATTTATGCCACACTGAAGTCTTCAGTGTGGCATAACTAGAAGGTTGACATAGATATAGAGGATCATATAGGCTTTGATTCATTTGCAGAATTGAAGTTAGTTAGAGGAGATTTTTATGCTTTCTAACTAGTTAAGTTGGTTTAGTAACTTAAATTAGATGCCAATATTCAATTTGGTGGATGACATTGTCTTATCTGATGTCCATTTCCTGGCTCCTAGCCTTGGAGGTTGCTCTATCTTGACAGACATAATCTGTTGGTTGCAGAGAAATTTGAAGGATATTGCTCAACTGTATGGCACGGAGGCGTCTCTGGATGCTGTTGAAGAATACCGCAAGTCCTCTGGGCTGGAATCCATCACTTTGAAATGCTTTCAGGCCGCAAAGATCTCTACCATTCTCATTGATGATGGATTGCGGTTAGACAAGATGCATGACATTGAGTGGCATACTAGTTTTGCTCGGGTCGTTGGTAGGATATTGACAATTGAACACGTAGCTGCAAATATACTTGATGAAGTGAGATTTTCCTTTCTCTACTTTTTCTAGTAATTGGGTTTACTTTTTTTAGATATTATTGATGAAACCAGTGAAAGTTCTCAAGAATGGAACAAGAACTAGTAATTGGGTTTACTTGTTTTTGACTTAATACAAACATATTTTATCAATGACCTCAGATCAGTTTACATCTAAACTCTGCATTGAAAATTAAACTTTTTTTTTATTTTGATATTATTTGCAGTTACAATTTCCATCTTTTAGTTAACTCATTCTCTTGAATCTCAGTTTCCTATTCTCTTTAAACTTCTATGTTATGTTTGTATAGGAAACAGTGGATGGATCTATGTGGACTTTGGATTCATTTACAAAAGCATTTGTGGGAAAGTTAAAGTCATATCCTTGCAATAGTTATGGATATTGCCTCCTTCTTCTTTTGGTAGTTTAAAGAGGAAACTTGTTGTTTTAGTTTGTTCCCTTAACACCTGTCTTACACTTGCCGACAAGATTGTTGGATTCAAAAGCATAGATGTGTATCGCAATGGTGTAGAAATCAATACAAATGTGACTATCAAAGATGCCGAGGAAGGTCTAACTGAAGTTTTAAATGGTCAGTGTGATATGTTGTTTAGTGCCTTTTTTCTTTCTTCTTCTTGCTGAATGTAGTGATGTGGAATTTATTCTGCAGCTGGGAGGCCTGTCCGTATAACCAGTAAAAGCTTTATTGACTATATTTTCACTAGTAGTCTTGAGATTGCCACATCCTTCGACTTGCCAATGCAGATACACACAGGGTAATTTTAATCTTTAGCTTCGTCAAATAATCTGTTACGTCTTCTGTTTTTCATACATGATTGTTTTTCTATTATCAGATACGGGGACAAAGATTTGGGTTTGAGACTGTCGAACTCTCTTCATCTGCGTACTCTCCTCGATGACAAGAGATTTTCCAAGTGCCGTATTGTTCTCTTGCATGCATCTTCCCTATTTTCAAAGGAGGCGGCATACCTAGCCTCTGTGTATCCACAGGTTAGATTCTTTACATATGTTAATTGTGAAGCTGTTAGATGATTCAATGGTTCTTTCTTAGGTGTACCTAGACTTCAGGTTGGCCATTAATAAGCTCAGCGTCCATGGGATGATATCTTCAATGAAAGAATTTCTGGAGCTAGCTCCAATGAGGAAGGTACTAAATAAAGTCATTTTAACATAGCTATGGTCCAAATTGTTTATTTGTAGTTTTAACAAATAATGTTGTACATAAATAATATTGCAGGTGATGTTAAGTACAGATGGTTATGCGTTTCCTGAGAGTTTCTACTTAGGTTTGTTTTTGCACTCTTAATGGTAATTCCAGTTTTGGCATGAGATCTGCATATGATAATTAGTAGTCTATCTCACTCTTGTTAATCTCTTATAAATACATATGGCAGCATATATAAGTACATCTGTTTGTCGTCATCTCATGGCTTGCTATATTGACTTATGCATTGTTCAAATAGACCTGGATTGTTCAAATACTAGCAGTTACATGATTTTATTTGCATGGAAATTGGGCATTTAATTTAAACAATGATATGCATTTAGATTTTAATTTCATATTTCAGTCTATGAAGTTAAATGACAGCAATTTATTTAAAATAGATAGAGATGTTATGTAGTGGAATTATACTGACTATGAAATATGTACGTTAAAACCAACAATCTTAATTTTACAGGTGCAAGGAAGTCACGTGCTATTATCTTTTCTGTTCTGCGGGATGCATGTGCTGACGGTGATCTTTCAGTTACTGAAGCTATTGAAACAGCTAAAGATATCTTTGCACTAAATGCAATCAAGTGTTACAAGATTAACATACCCGCAAAACCTTGTGATTCCAATATCATAGTATCCAAGACATCACCGAAGATTGAGCATAATGCTCTACAAGATGTTTCATTTGTTCGTCTTCTCTGGATTGATGCCTCTGGACAACATAGATGCCGTGTAAGTCATGACTTTTTTTTTATTTAGCTCAAACGAATATTACAATCTATAGGATTGGTTTCTTAATTTAATATCTCATTTTATGCCATGTGTTTCAGGTTGTTCCAGCAAATCGCTTCTTTCAATCCACTACAAAGAATGGCGTTGGTTTGACCTTTGCATGCATGGGAATGACTTCACATGCTGATGGCCCAGCTGCTGAGACTAATCTGACAGGTGTGGGTGAAATCAGATTGATACCTGATTTATCTACCCTTCAGAAAATTCCATGGTACTAGTTTCTTTTTTTGCTCTTTTATAAATTAATATTTCCAATATGAAAAGGGAGGATGACACAGATAATTGCATAAACCCAAAAAAAATAACAATAACTGAGATTGTATATTATAAAAGATAAGTAATTATCAGAGCCTGGTTTCAATCCAAGGACCTGTGGGTTATGGGCCCACCACGCTTCCGCTACGCCACTCTAATGATGTGATACATATGATACTAAATAATTATATTTTTATCTTGCGTATTGGCCACTTCATATTTGGCATCGTTCAAATGTCATTTTCTGTGAGTGTCCGCTTAATATCATGGTAACACTATTGAATTACAATATGCACCTTTCTCTTCCTCAATAGGATAAACCAGGAGGCAATGGTTCTGGCAGATATGCATCTTAGTCCTGGTAAAGCCTGGGAATATTGCCCAAGAGAGGCCTTACGAAGGGTTACAAAAGTTCTGAAAGACGAATTTAATTTGGTATGCCAGATAGTTCAAGTCTTGTGATGGTCGAAGCCTTATGTATAATTGCCATGGTTTATAATTTTTCTAATGTTATATATCCAGGTAATGAATGCAGGATTCGAGAACGAATTTCTTCTCTTAAAAAGTCTATTAAGGTATATGATTCTGTAACCGAGGATGGCCTATGGATTGATATGACTATTATACGTAATGTAGTAAATTTCTGCAGAGAAGGGAAGGAAGAATGGGTACCAATTGACTCCAAACCTTACTGCTCAGCGTCAGGTTATGATGCTGTTTCTCCTATTTTTCATGAAATTATTGCAGCATTGGACTCGCTACAAATTACAGTGGAACAGGTACCGTTGGATAGGCATGAAATTGATACTTATTTAATAATTGATTTTTGAGGCAATTTATTCTTTGTAGTATTATTTAGGCTATTGTAATTAGTATGCCGTTGATTGAAACCTTTTTAATTATTAATTACGTTAGATTTAATCTCCATGTAATATGTTCCTTGTTGGAGTCTGTATGTGTCACTTCAGTGTAATTGCTTTTCTTTGTTCACCTTGTTCCATTCTCTCCCTCTCTATCTCCACATCACTGTTCACTGATTATGCTTTTAAACTTGTAGTTCCATAAGGAAGCTGGGCAAGGACAGTATGAAATGGCAATGGGGTATACATCGTGTTTTAATGCTGCCGACAACTTGATTTTTACCCGTGAAGTCATTAAGGCTGTTGCGAGGAAACATGGCTTACTGGCAACTTTTGTGCCAAAGTAGGTGCCTCATTTTATCGTCTTTTGTACTTAGCTCTCTGGATTATTATGAAATTTAGAGTAACTTGAAATAATTTATAATGTAGGTCTGTCAAAATTTCCTTTTGTTGCACCTTCTAACGCACATCCTCCTATTTTTGCCTAGGTATGCATTGGATGACATTGGTTCAGGATCTCATGTCCATCTAAGTCTGTGGCGCGATGAAGTGAATGTTTTTATGGCAGATAACAATACCTCTCAGTATGGGATGTCCAAAATTGGGGAGGAGTTCATGGCAGGAGTTTTACACCATCTTCCTTCAATTTTGGCATTTACCGCTCCTGTACCAAATAGGTTACCTTTTCCTTCACTTCACTGAATATGTTATTATGCGCGCACATAGAGATGTAGTAATTAACATAGTGATCCTCCAGTTCCATAGAAACATGGATTTATTTGATCCTTTATTTGTTATGTGTAGTTATGATAGGATACAACCCAACACATGGAGTGGAGCATATCAATGCTGGGGAAGAGAGAACAGAGAATCACCCATAAGAACTGCGTGCCCTCCTGGTATTTCGTCGGGCCTAGTAAGCAACTTTGAGATTAAATCTTTCGATGGCTGTGCAAATCCATACTTGGGTTTGGCTGCTATTGTTGCTGCTGGCATTGATGGCCTCCGCAGGCATCTTTCTCTTCCCGCACCTGTTGGTGAGACTGTTTTACACTTGTTCAAAACAATTTGATTTTAACTTTTGAAGGAAGTCATGGCTAGCATGTAACTTTGAAAATTTTCTATTGTGTTAATGGTATTCAATTATGGGCAGATGTAAACCCTGCTGACGTCGAGACAGAACTCAAGAGATTGCCAATATCACTGTCTGAATCGTTAGAGGCTGTGAAGAAGGACCACGTACTGGAAGAGTTGATTGGAGAAAAGCTTTTGATCGCCATTAAAGGAATTCGCAAGGTATGCTCCAGATACGCTTACTTGACTGATAGCTTTGGTCTAAATTGCTACATGTGACTTCCCTTGTCGTTGGTTCAATAAGATAAACCAAAGTAGAGAATGGTTTGGAACCAGTGGCTTCCCCATCATTGAATTTAAATTTGTATGGTTGCAGGCGGAGATAGAGTATTACTCGAAGAATACAGATGCATACAGGCAGCTTATACACCGATATTAAGTGGGGCTAATCAGCAGCAATAAGTGGTAGACTCAATTCTCAGTAAGCCAAAGGAAAAGGGTTGTTGAAACTTTTGGTTTGGATATTTAAGGAGATGTGTTTTAGGTTTGGTCATCTGAATATTGAGTTTTTATTATTGTTAACATTGGTATGTAAGGAAGCATTTGACATATAATGCTGCATTGTATCATAATAATGATTTGTATATGATACAAATTATTCAGTTGATCCACCAATCAAAAACATACCTCTAATTGCGATTAGTCTCTTATTGCAGACACACAAACCAAATCTATTGGGCACATAGATGAATAAAGAAAGAAATATATGTCAAAAGAGGCATGCAAATGGAATAGTTGGTGGTTCTGAATATTTTGCGGTCTGTAGTAGCCATCTTTTTAGTACAATTAATTTTCTACACAAATACCCTCGAATACATGATTAGGATAGTGCTAAGATAATAAAGTTCCAAGTTCGATCTTGATATAATCAGTTAGATTAAGATTTTTCAAATTATTGCCGATAAAAGAACATGATCAAGATAATAAAAATTTATAACTTCACGGTATCTTTCTAATTAGATTAGAAACATTTTCATGATATTACTTATTAGAGCTATCGCACGAGTGATTTGGGCTTGAATTTATGAACGATTATCATCCTCATAAAAATTGAGTGTTAGATTATAAATAAACAAAATAAAAGTAAATTAAATATAAAACAAATAGCACCACAAATTTTTTTTATTCTGGTCAGAACACAATTTCATATATCATTCGATCAATAATACATTTATTTAGTTAATAATATAATTTCCTTAAGTTCCTTTTCTTTTTCAGTGTACTTTATTTCCTGAACAGAATCAAACACAATCCACTGCTCATCATCACCACTTTGATCGATCTGTAAAATTTGAGGGTTGAGAAAGACCCTTATTGGCAAAATCCCAAATCAGATTGATTTGATGAAATGGGTTCGTCTTCTGGGCAGAGTAGCAGCCATGATCTGTCCTTCAAGATCTTGTTGATTGGAGATTCGGGTGTGGGCAAGAGCAGTCTTCTTGTCAGCTTCATCTCCAGCTCCATTGAAGATCTCTCTCCCACTATTGGTACCTCCATTGCTCCTTTTCTTTTATTTCAATATTTTCTGGCTCGCATTTGATTATTTAGAAATGAATAGTCATTTTGCTTCTGGTGTTAATGCCGTAGCTGAGTGGGTTTTGCTTGAATTGATCCCTAAAATTGATTTTCTCTTATGTCCAAATGGGGTCTGGTAATGTTGGATCTTGAAACCTAAACCAACTGTGTATTGAATTTAGATTTATATGATTGTCTTGGAGCTATGTGACATTGTGGATACATAACTAATCTTTTTTTTATTCCAATTGATGCCTGTGCCTTTTCTGTGGCGTGATAATTTGGTTGATCTTTTGAATATGTTAGGAATCACTTATTTTGTTTGCAGTATCAATGTGAAAGCCTGAATTTGATGCAATAATAAATTTGACGGCTTTCCTTTTGTCTCGGTGGCAATGATGTGTAGGCGTGGATTTTAAGATCAAACAGCTTGCGGTGGCTGGGAAGAAAGTAAAACTAACAATTTGGGACACTGGTAATATGGCGGCAACCTTCTCTTTCGGGATTGGAATTGTATACCATGTCTGTTTCTGAATTAGCTGAGCTGTATGCTTCAACCTGATGTTTTGAAATTCGATAAATGACGTTAGATTCTGCATCCCAATTTGTATGGTTGGTATTGTTTTTTTGGGTTCTTAGTAAAACGATGGATGAATTCAAAATGTAAACGAGAGTATAAATCCACAGTCAAAGCTTTTGTTTGTCATGTATGCTGGCTTGAATGTCTTACATGCATAGGCTGCCTATTTTCTTTCTAAAATCAGCCGTAATATAGTTTTTTCACTCTCATTAAAACTTTCTTGTGCCGCCAATATATCCTTCGACTGAAATGTATTTTTCGTCAGTTCATATTTGTTCTTGATTATCGTTTCATTATGATTTTCAAATTGACATGGAAATATTGATGAAATGTGACTAAAAACTTATGCTCCAGCTGGACAGGAAAGGTTCAGGACATTAACATGTTCTTATTATAGAGGTGCTCATGGAATCCTTCTTGGTATGCTATCAAAACTACAATCCTTTAGCAATATGGACAAATTGTGCTTTATCATGCCTAACGTTGGCCTACATTTTACATTTTCTTTACTCGAGCTTGTTTGGTAAAGACTGTAGTCATATTACGAATTTATTGTATTTGTATGTTATAGTTTATGATGTGACCAAGAGAGATACATTTACAAACTTATCAAACATATGGGCTAGAGAGCTTGATCTCAACTCCTCTAATCAGGGCTGCATAAAGATGCTTGTTGGAAATAAGGTTGACCGAGTAAGTTATTTCTTCATCTCATTCACATGTTTTCAAGTTTCAACCCCAAAAGTGAAGCTATCCCATACGGTAGACATGAGCAGTTCGATGATTCACCCGAGTGTTAATTTTCTTTTTATCATTAGATCCGGAATTTGGGTACTTAGCTTGGCCTTTCCAGAAAGCTGATATTTTTGCATGGGGTGGATGGTTCCAATCCTTATACCAGCAGTATTGTTGATTAATTATATATTTAATTTCGATGTGATTTCAGGATTCTGAAAGGTTAGTATCGAGGGAAGAGGGAATGGAGCTAGCAAAAGAACACGGGTTCTTGTTTTTTGAATGTAGTGCAAGAACCCGAAAAAATGTGGAGCAATGCTTTGTAGAACTCGCGCTGAAGGTATATTACCATAATGAACTTCATAAACTTAACCTATACTGCAAAACCGCACACCTTAAGCATTCTAGTTTTATATCTCATTTATTATCCATATCGATCATTTGGTCACAGATAATGGATGTTCCCAGTCTCTTACAAGAAGGGTCTATGGCAGTGAAGAAAAGCGTATTAAAGCCGAAGAAAGAACCTGTTAAAACTCAGTGTTGCTCTCCTTGAGCTGGTGGTGGAGCCGCACATAGGCCATGAGGAAGATGAACAATCTACAAGCACGAGTTTTACCCTCTCATAACGCATGATGATCATGTACATGTAAATTTGTTTCCTTGCTTTATGCTCCTTTTTGTCAATCTTCAATTCCTTGTTTGGTTGTTTTTCAACTCTGGTCTTCACAACATTTGCAGTGCAATAACATATATTAATTTGCCTAGTTTTTGTGCCATTTCATTGGGTCAACGGTAATGTTTCCCTCCATTTGTTTACTTATCTTCCAAGTTATTCAAACTCTAGCACCTATATCATGTGTGCCTGTGCTGTGTAATTCAGCAAATGGCCTCTATATGCAAGGTTGAACATAAGCTATAAAAATAATTTCAGCTATAAAATTTGAATGCTGACATTGATCTACTATGATTAATAAAAAATGTAACTAGTCATGGCATAATATGAACCACCATCTACCAGAAACTTTGATAATTTTGACTACAGTATCATGTGTTCTAACAAATTATAATGCAGCAGCCTACTGAGGCACTTCGGCTCTAGAAGCATCTTCCAAAATTGCCTTAGCTTCAGTGTTGGGCTCCGCTAGCTCACCCGGGACCTGCCAAAACTATCTTCATTAGATTTGCAAAGACGAAACAATCGAAAGGAGTGGAGTCCTTTAAGATACACACCTTTCCATACAGGTTTTCCTTTGTGGGAGAAGCCCCAGATGCCAAAAGTAGCCTAACGACATCTGCATGCTCGCCTCTTGCAGCGTGATGAAGAGGCTACAAAAGTAACACATGTTTGAGAGCATGTTCCATTATAAACAGTGTCTGGGTCCAACCCAATTATTTTTATCTAACTAGATATATGCATTGATTTTAAGTGGCTTGTTTGAACATTTGGAAACCTAGAGAGAGTCGATAAATCATAGCATATTGTCTATCAATTACTCACAGTATCGCCTTCTGCATCAACTGAATCCATCATCCTTCTCAGGCATTCCACGCTGTTGGCACGGCTAATGAGAAGGCGAACTATTTCAATAAACCCTGCAACAATACACATTGCCATGAGGAGAATTATGAGTTAACATGTCATGCTGGATAAAGGAGATTTCAGACCATAAAAAAAGGGCGGATAGATTTACCCCCAGCACAAGCATCATGCAATGGGATTGCCCCATCCTCATCCTTAGCCTCAAGGTTAGCTCCTCTTTCCAAGAGTAGCTATATGGAAGATGGTAATGTAATTGGCAATAAAGATATGTGAATAATGAAAGTCAGAAAAATAGCAGTAGGTAAATAACCTGAACACAAGGAAGATAGCCATAGAGGCAGACGAGATGGAGAGCTGTGTCTCCATCTTCAACTGGTTCATCAATGCTACCGATCAAATTGTCTGTACTCATTCACACAAGGGAAAAAGTATTAGCATAAAGCTATGGCTGGAGGGCTTTTGGGCCATTCATTACAACTAACACATTGTTTATTCAATACCTTGCTCAGAGTTTCTTAGAGGATACCCATCTATTTTATCTAAATATTTAGTTTGAAACTTCATAAAGTGGTACCACGCACCAAAATTCGAAAATATCAATTTTCTGGTCTTTACAAACATTCATCCATCTCAACATTCTCAATTTTACCAGGTGCATAAAATCATGTCACTGATGAAAAAATGATTCTAAATGAGTGCTTCGCAATTGGAGACGCCTTAGAAGAGAATTACGCCTACCAAGAATGTTTCTCAACCTCGACTTCACTCTTACAAATCTGAAATCTGATAAAGTGAACTTGAAATATTGGATCCTATATGCTTTCCTATTCATCCAACCAGTATTGTCACAGTCCGAGAAAGTAAAATGTATAACTACCACTATCATTAGGTATAGAAAGCTTCAAAATGACAAAACAGGCTCCAGGCACAACCAAATACCATGCTCAAACGCAATTTGCTACTTCCTAACCTTTATACAAGTTACAACCTCCCTCTCCCCAAAAATGCCATATTAGAATCATAAACTTAAATGAGAAAACAACACAACTTGCACTCTTAGAAACCCAATCTATTGAATCAACTAAAACTAAACCTTCAAAGGTCACCAATCATTGATCCATTATGCATAAATCATGTTCTTAGTTGTAAAATGAAAAATTATACGTAATCAAGCACACACATATTCATTCAATTCATCAATCAAAAACACTGAAATTGATGCAAAAGGTAAAATGAAAACCATGTACCGAACCAGAAATTGAAACCCATCAAAAGCAGGTACATACTTTATAGATAGAAATATATAAATAAACGAAACATTGAACGGAAGGGAAAGAAGGTGAAACCTAGGGCTCGGCGGAGGGCGTTGACGTCGCCGAGCTGAGCTGCGGCGGAGAGGTCTCGGAGGTGGGGCGGCGTATCGGATTCGGCATCGACCAAACCCTCTTCCTCGAACAGGGCGTTATCGTCTTCGTTGTCGTCGTCGTCGACGAGACCATTGCGCCTACCAGGAACCGCCATTTCTATTTCTCTCTGTTTTCAGCTCCGTCGCGGCTAGGGCTTTGTAACTCCTCTTATTATGTATTGTCTGCCCCGTTGGATTTTAATTTAGGGATAAATCACGACACAAATGCACCTCACCAAACCAAACCAAACCACTTTTCTTAAACTATTTCTTTTTTTCTTCGGGAAAATGTCATTTAGCTCCCTTGTGATTTACGCGTTTTTCACTTAATTCCCTCGCTCGATAAATACGTTTTGAGAGACCCCCGAACTTTTCAAAATTCTCACAGAGTCCTAACCCAGTTAGTTTTTGTGAAAAGTCTAAAATACCCTCATCTCCCCACCACACTATTCATGGAGCCACTCCAGCCACCGTACTCCGGCCGGCCTCGTCTCCGACCTCCGAACGGCCACCGCCTCGAAGCTCGCATCGAGTCCCAGCGACAAACCCATATCGACCCACATCGAGCTCCGATCTGCTCGAGAACCAATGGTCGGAGGAGGGGGGCGGAGGGTCGGAGCTCGGTCGGAGGAGGGAGAAGGGACGGTCGGCTCTGGGTGGAGGTGGGCGGAGGTCGAAGAGGGCAGGAGCTCGAGCAGTCCAGTCGCCGGAGCTCGGCTCTGATCTGCTCGGAGCTCGGCTCTAGGTGGAGGTCGAGCTCCGATCTGCTGGACCCAAAGCCACCGCGACCTCCACCCACCTCCGCGATTTACTCTATCTCTCTCTGGTTCTTTTTCTCAATAAATCAGAACGAGAGCTTGAGGCTTTGGTTTTGGGGTTTTGGAGAGAGGGAGGGAGGGAGAGGACGGAGGGTCGGAGACGAGAAGGGGCGGCCGGCCGGAGAGTCAGAGACGAAAAGGGGTGGCCAGAAGGAGGACCGGAGACGAGGCCGGCCGGAGTGGGTGACCGGAGTGCGATGAACAGTGAAGTAATGGCATTAGTTTGAAAATTGAATGGTGAGTTGAGGGTATTTTGGACTTTTCACGACAAAACTAACACCGTTTGGGATTCTGTGAGAATTTTGGAAAGTTCGGGAGTCTCTCAGAACGTATTTGTCGGGCGAGGGAGCTAAGTGAAAAACACGTAAACCACGATGGAGCTAAGTGACATTTTCCCTTTCTTTTAAGGAAAGGCACAAATATTATTAAACAACTAACCCGATATCATGTCGAACAGTCAAAACAAATAACAATTACTGTTAATTAAATCATATCTGACTAATTCATGAGCCACATATTAGAAGACCAACAAGAAAACGAAATAGAAACACTCGTCCCAGACTCGACCCGTTTAGCATCATGTAGAGCCACAACCTCCACTTCATTTGGCTGGAGAAACCCGTGATCTCGCTGTAGAATGCTACTCCAAGATTATTTCGGAGACCAATCAACTCGAACCAGTTAACATCATGCAGAGTCACGGCCTCTACCTCGATTGGGTGGAGAAATCCCGTGATCTCACTACAGATTGCATTAAACAAACTTTCTCGATCAACTCTGTGATCAATGTACTTCTTACAGCGATGGCAATCGACATTTATGACGGAATCATAAATATTTAATGATACAAGATCCGCTTATCGACGTCAGAGAACCCATGATCTTTCCCAATATCGAGTCATCAAGCAATGATTGGACACCGGTAACACAAACAAATAGACCCCTTCCTCAGGCTCCTCGAACATCGGCCCGACCTTATCCTCTCCTTCGATTCATATTTTCTTCAATTTCTTGTGGATTTCTTCTGACCTCGACCAATCTCCCATCCCTCTTCAATAAGCTGGGATCTGATTTGCTGAAAACCAATTCTGTTACCTACTCGAACCGTGCTCAAACCCTCGTGAGAACCACCGACCCCGAACCCCAACTCCCTAAGTCGTTCGGCTTTTACCTTCTTGTCTCTTTCGCCAATCCCTTTTTGATCTTCGATCTACTCCCCTACATATCATCGTGTCGTCGCATGCCGCCCTCATCGCCGTGAAACCCAACACAGACTAGTCGCGACTCTCTGTGAAACATAGCCGCAAATCTCCATGAAAACGTTGTGAATCCTCCCACCACTAACGAGCACAATCATAAATCCCAGACGTCAGCTGTCACATAACTCGTCAAACGGACATGAAACCCTAACAAAGTAAGGTATAGACATAAAATACATATTTTCAGTTATATTTATAATATTGTTGTTGGTGTTTGGTGTGGTGGTGCAAAAAGAGCTTCAATTGTTTGTATTAGCTCCTTTTGGTGGCCTTTCAAGTTCAACCCTATAATTAGTTTCAATAATAATGAGTTTTGGTGGATGAGCAAGGTAAGATGAGTTACTCTCTCGAAAAAATGACTGGAAATGAAGGTCGTCTATGGAGCAATAAGAAATGTTTATCTGGTATTCATAGAACAAGTCGTATGATGAATCTTCCATATTATCATGCTTCTTTACAGAAATTAGAAAAAATTACAAAAATTCTCTACGCATTATTTCATTTGGAAAAAACTAAATGACTTCATAAAAAACAAGTTGGATGACGTTAACAAAACAATTGCATGACGACGAAGAATAAGAAGAATTTAACATTATAATATAAGAAATTATATATGATTTATTTTTATAGATTTATCAATTTTGACTCAATTAATAAAAGAAATTAGAGTATCATCTCCTTAAAAATTTAAGATCCTTTTTATGTTTTATTGAGGGAAATCTGGTATTCGATGCGAGTTTTTTGATATTCGTGGCTGGCATGATCGAGTGAACTTGTAATAGGATGTTCCATGGGAACCTTGCGAGATTGGTGATTGTCCTGATCAAGATAATTTGGAGTTCGGTGGTGGTTCCAGTGAGAATTGTCAAGACCTGAAAATTTTAATTTGGGTAATTTCTTCTCCTTTAATTGTTTTTGAATTTTTGATTATTAATTTATGCATAAATCGTGGTTGAGTTTATTGGTTTTGGGCCTATGATAACTTTTTATGATGAGAATTAAAGCTCACTGGGAAACCCTAAGGAGCTTCATGAACTTATCAGGTTAAGTATATCTTATACCACTCTATATAACGTCATTACAGTTTTATCGTTTGTTTTTTGTATGATTGATTGAATTTGGTATATTTTTGTATTTTATCGATACATTGATGTGGGATTTAAGAGCCTTACCTTTCTACAATATTTATCATACATATTTCTCACGTTTGTTCCAAATGTGGTGTCTCTGTGGAGAATACTTTTGCAACATTTGCAAATTTACGATGAAGATGTATGATTATTGATTTTAGTTTAGTAGTTGTTTGTTAATACATGTAAACGTCTTTTCTTTTCAAGTACCTAAGCTCTATGTAATACTTGCTACTTTGTACACCACAAAGGCACAGTTTCATAGGGAGGAATGTGGTATTTGTTGGTAAGTGAGCAAATTAATTATTTACTTTCTGTTCTAATTTTTGCTTGGTACTGGGTGTTTATTATGTAAGGGTGTAAGTATATACTCATGCGGTCTCTATAATAGTCATTTACTCGTTATAGTTGTCCCCATTTAATGGGTTGATATTTGTTATATAATGTGATGACCATCAATGTACTTTAAAATATTATAGGTTAACTTGTATTGTTAACGTTATAGGAAATTTGAAAGATACCGATTGATGGTATTGAAACACAGACAACACCAAAAATTCCAATTAGACGAGTTGTCGTTGAGTCTTCCTCACCCAATATAGCAAAAGAAGAGCATGTTAGTTATGTGATTGCTTGAGTTTTTAAATGTTGCCGAAATCATGTTGGTAGTTGTGGGACTCAAGTAGATGTATTTTCTAGGTTGTATATGTTTGGGAGAGTTATTGGTATGACCATGGGATTGCTAGGTGTTAATCTATATCACTAGGATGTCATGGAACGTTGTAATTGCAAAAGTGAAATTAGTGTCCAGATTTTATAAAGATAGGTTGAGTTGTCAAAAGATTTTACAAGAATAAGATTGAATTTGATTCAGTTGTGCCTGGATGGTGGCAATAATTTTCATAATAGTTGTACTGTGGTGCAATATGGATAACTATCTCTAGATAATATTTCTAACATTTAAATTTATATTAAATGACATTTTCAAATTCACCGACTTCTAAACTTCTAGTGTTGATGTTTACTTTTAACTTAGAGTGACGTGGTGCAATAAGAACGTGGCGTGAAGAAAAAGAGAATGTGTCATGTTTTTTGAACTGAACTCAGATTAATCAAAAAATCAGCAAGTACAGGAAGGATGCATGAGGTAGGTTTAATAATGTCCATTTTTTTAATGGGTTGATTTTTTTGGATATTGTTTAGTTGCTTGCTTTTTCTTAGTCATGTTCAATTGTGGATCTAGAAAATTAAAATCTCCCAATCATGTTTAGTTTTTTTATCCAAATATCTGAAGCTTTAAATACCCCAAGATTGGCCATCGTTTCCTTTTCCTTGCTCAACTCGATGGGGAAACTTTATAATTTGAGAAAATTGCAAAAATTCTCTTTATAACTATATGTTTTTTTGCACAAACTCTCGTTTCATTATATTTTTACAAATAACTCTCCATTATTACTCATGTTTATTTTTGACAAATCCTTGAAAATTAATGGAAATGTCACTTGAGTGTTAACTCAAAGGTGTTTAGGGTTGGGAACTTTTGGCAAAGGAACCTGAGACTGAATCTGAACCGAACTGGGACCAGAGAGTTGGGAACCGTGAGTAACGGTTCTGGTTCTTGAAATGGAGAATCGGAGAGCCCGGTCTGGTCTGATTCTTGACTGGTTCAGTTCGGTTTTATACCCATGACCACTCCAAAACGTGTTAACTCAAACGTCCAATACTTAAGTGACACTTCCGTTAATTTTCACGGATTCGCACAGACGGTACAAATTTGAACATGAGTGAGGGAGAATTTTTGCAAAAATACAGTAAAAGGAGAATTTGTGCAATAAGAAAAATAATTATAAGAAGACTTTTTACAATTTTCCCTTGAAATTATATGCTATTTTGAAGAGTTATTCGTTATTGTTATTCAGTTTTTTTGTGACATGTCCAATAAATCCATGGAATGGCCCTATTGTCTTCATGGAGCATAAATAAATTGAGAAACATTTGCTTAGTATCGATTTCTTGTCTTCTCCGTGATGCCCTCTGCAAGTTCACTTGGTCGTATTGAAATACTAATTTATCAACTAATGAATATTTTCCTTTTGTTATTAATCATAAGATCAATGCACAAATTAATAAAATAGATTACGGTGATTCTTGTATAAATCAACAGGTTTGCTGAAGGGTTGTAAAGATCCCAAGAAGTTGCATTTCAAGCCCAATCATTGTATTGGGCATTTAAATCTCCTGTCCTTGTCCCATAATTATGAGAAGCTTCAAACCCACAACTTACTAACACCAACTTCTTTAGTTGCAAAATGACTTCTTTTTTTCCATTTTTATCATATTTATGTAGGAATAATAACCAAAAAAATACATATGTATTTTCTGTTCTCTGCATTTAAAGTTAGAATTAGCATATAAAATATAAATATAAATAAAAAGGTGACAATTCTTCTGTGAATTAGAACTGGATCGTTAAGTGTGTTTGGGCTCCAATCTGGGTCATCTTATTTATTTTTCTTTATTCCCTTTGTGTCCTTCTTGATTTCCCAAATTGCAATGAGGATTTGTGAGGTTATTGTAATCTTTTGCTTTGTTTTCCCTTCCAATCACAAACTTATTACTTTTAGTTAGATGGTTAACCATGGCTTTGTTATAATATAATTACATTTATAAAGTGTAAAGCATAGAACTAAGAAAATCATGTTAAAAATTAAATATACAATTATAGTTATAATCTTATTTGTTTCGTTTTTTTTTCAGCGTTCAAGTCCCCATGTGAATTTTGGGCTCCAATTTGTACTAAGATTGTTTTGCCTCACCAATATTTATGGTAGTTTGGCATGCTGCTGTATATTTCCTTGCTGAGACTTGCTATTGTCTCTTTTCAAAATAATTAAAAGGGTTAATTACAAGTTAGTATATTTAATTAGAGGCATTTTACAAGTGATTATACCACCATTTATGGTAATTACATTTTTTTTTACAATTTGCCATAACACTGTTAAATTTTGGACATAAATTTTATGAAAACATGAAATGTCTAAAATACCCCTGTCTTTTCATCAAAATTTTAAAATGTGTCATGATGCCATAACCCTTTCATACGAACTCCGTTTTTGGCTCGTAGTATAACAAATCGAAGAGAATCGGAAGATAAAAAAAAAATTTAAAAGTTCTTGTCTATATATTATTAATAATTAATTATATAATTTTTTTATAATTAGATCCGGATGACATTAATAACTATACATTCTAAATAAAAAATAATATAATATTAATATTATTGATTAATTAAAATAATATACTAAAGCTTTCGAATGACATAATTATCTCATATGAGCTCTGTTTTGGGCTTATAGTATATCAAATTGAAGAGAATCAGAAGATTAATAACTTTCAGTGTTGGTAATTATTAATAATATATCGACACAACTTCTTTCTTCAAAATTATTTATCTTATGATTCTCTTCAATTTGATATACTATGAGCTCGAAACGGAGTTCCCATAAGAAAATTATGACATTCGAAAGTTTCAGTATATTATTAATATTATTTTTATTTCGAAAGTATAATTATTAAAATATATATATAATTAATTATTAATAATATGTAGACACAAAATTATTTTTTTAAAAGTTGTTGAGGAAGGGAAGGAGTATTTTAGGTATTTATAAAAAATGAACAGTAAATCAAGTTAATTTGGATGGAAAAATAGTTACATGTAATTTTTTTGATAACTAGGTGAGTAAAAATGAAAAATTTTAAAATAAGTATTCACTTGCAAGAAGCCCCCAACTAGATATACTAACTTGTAATTAACTCTAATTAATATGTATTTAATTGTATTCTTGAAGTTGAAGATGTCATGAAGACTTTGTTGTGCAATTTTGTTCTAATTGTCTGGGTTATCAACACCATCAATATTATTATGAAATAAGATTATGCATCGTTGAGGGTGTAAACGAGGCGAATCGAGCTTCTATTTAGTAGGACTCGGTTCGTGAGAAAAGTATTCGCCTCGAGCTCGGTTCGAGTTCGAACGAGCTTGTGTCAGGGCCAGCCCGACTCTTCTAGAGGACTAAAGCGAACTAGTGAATGAGGCTTTTATTTATAAAAAAATATATTTCAATAAAATTTATTAACTAAATAAATAAAAATACAATCAAATAGTGATATAGTAAGTTTTATCTCATAAAATATCTTGGATCATTATGATCACTGATTTGTTTCATCTTCCAAAAAATTGTAGGTAGAAGCGAAAAAGTTGAGAAACAAAATTATAGGCATAAACCGTCAGACAACTAGAACAAGAGAAAACTACGTTGCTATCAAAGATGTTTTCAAAAGATTTATGTCAATAAAATGGGTCATTTACATTATCATTTTAAGTGGGTCTTCTCATTATTTTTACAAAACTCTATATTAAGGTTAAGAAAAGTAATAATTTGTGGGCTATCCAATTATTCTTATATGGATTCATATTAAAGTTTAGAAAATTCATAATTTGTGGGCCTTATTTTTTTGTGGGCCTAAAGCCTAAGTTTATTTTTCTATGCTTTAGAGCCGGCCCTGGCTTGTGTAACTAAACTCGATAAAACTTAGATAACCTCGGCTCAGCTCGATTTGGTTCACTTAATATCCAATTCAAAAATTCATTAAAATTAAATAAAAATATATAATAATTCATTAAATACTAAATGAGTTAGTTCGAAATCGAGTCGAGCTCTTCTAATTTCAATTTAAATTTCCACCAAAATTTTGAAAATATATAAATAAAATATGTAATTATTCAAATATTAAATGAATCGGCTCGCGAGCCTATCGAGAGTTAAAATGGCAGGCTCAAACTCGGCTAGTTTATTAAACGAGACCAATCATGAGCTCGAATTCGGTTCGAGCTCGATTATAACAAATCTGAATTGAATATTTAACGAGTCGAGTTCGAACAACTCGTTACAAACTCAGGCCGTTTACAGTCATATATCACAAGTTGGATATGCTATTAAGCTACTTACAAGTTTCTGCATGTGCTAATCTTATAATGGTAAATCTTGAAGTTGTATACGTTGGAAACCTGCAAAACGTTGGAAGCTCTCATAATTTCTGCTATACACTTAAAGGTTTTCCTTATAGCATTTTCTTATTTTTGGTGTGTTCAATTTGTTATGTCATGCGTTTCTTAGATTTATGCATATTCAGTGGATAAATATGGGCAAATTCCTTGTTTTGAGGGTGGAGGTCATCACCGGCCGAACAAGCATGCTAAAATTTCGAGACTTATATTCCGTGAATTTAAACGATTTTCTTGAGGAAAAGATACCTCATATGATCTTCCGTTAATTCTTACTCTCTAAATTTGTTATTTTGGTTTCTTATATACCACCATCATTAGAGTCTGGCCCGATATATATAACCTAGTTTTACATGACATCAGCCTAAACTTTTCGGTCCTTTTTTTCTCATGACATTTTCAGTTCTCAACTCTCCAATCCATATGTTTCCACTCAACTCTTTATCAATATTCATCTTTCAAATATAATTAAACTTACTCTTACTAATTGTATAAGTTGGAAACTACAAATTCAAGCCACCCTTCAAGAATATGCTCTCCTCAAGTTTGTGGATGTCTCTTACCCAATCCATGTGGCAACCATACTCAATGACGCTACAAGGCATTGGCGAACACCGCAGCTGAACTAATGTGGGTTCTCCCTCTTTTTAAAGAGCTCGTCCATGTGGGCCATGTCTGACATCACTCTCTAGTCATTTATTGTGACAATCTTGATGCCACATGTTTGAGTTCGAACCATGTCTTCCACTCTCGGATGAAGCATATTGTTATAACCTATCATTTTGTTCGTGAATAAGTTCAATAGAGTACATTTATGGTCACTCAAATGATCAGCTGTCAGACATTCTACTAAACTATTACTACGTCAACGGTTTGATTTTCTACTTAGGAAGTTGAATCTCACTAACTGGCTGATCATCTTGAGGGTGGATATTATATTAAAAAACAAGTTATGATTTCTTCTTCCATCTATCTCTCATATGAAATAAATTTGTTATTAGTCAGAGATATTTGAGTTCATATTACTATTATCTTTAACTTACTTTACTCTCTCTTGTATAAATACGAAAACACTATCGAATGTAAAACACGTAATTAAATTTATAACTCAGTTTTACATGATATCAGAGCGGGCCGATTTGAACATGTGCTGGTGGGTCTCGCCTCTCTATGATTTCGCTTCTATGTAAATCTAATATTGTAATTCACGTAGAGGGAGAAATAAGCTCCAATTGATTTTCTGAATACATTTTCAAAAAAAAAACACCGGATTGTTGATATTCACTGTTTCCCGCAACATTATTTATTGAGGGAAATATAAATATATACACACAAGCAAGCAATACATTTAACAGCCAATAAACATCTGACGAGGCTAAGAGAATTAATATCAGATTATGTTACCATGTAAGAGGTAATTATGAATGTTAGTATTATCCGAATGTGATTCAAGAATGAACACTGTGCTATTGATTTTATGATTATATTTTCTTCCTGTTATAGATGCATAAACCTTAAATTCTCGTAGATTTTGAAGTTTTTTTGTCTTTTTTTTTATAAATGAGACAAATTTGACCTATAAATCGAGTATGAATTCAAAATTAAAAACTAATCAGTTATAATTGGGTAGCACTAGAACCGAATCGACTAGAACTAAACTCAAAACTGAATTATTTCCCACAGTATTTTCAGATTTGATTCCCATATATTGAGAGCCGAGGGGATAAGCTCGGGTTGGTTATGGCCAATTCGGTTCCTGTCCTGAACTGTACCCACCCCTATCCATAACTGTTATATAAGTAATTTATTTTGTTCTAGCCTCGGTTCTTTTGTTACGTTCCTCGATTTTATTTTCAATCATGCTCAATTCATAGGGCGATATAGATAAAATGAGCTCGATTTACAATTAAAACTTTCAATTTGCAATTATGAAAAACAAGATGAATCATACAAGCGTATTGCACTTAAAATTTGCAACTAAAAATTATAAAAGACAAACAACATATTCTCCACTTTCAATATTCTTCAATTCACATAGCAACGTGAACCAGTTTGCTTCTTATCGAATAACCAACGATTTTGAATTTTAAGAATCATAACCAAAACAAATTTAAATGATTCTCTCAAATTAAAAACCAAAACAAAATTATTAACCACGATTCTCAATTTTTCGATTTTGAATCTAGTTCAGGACAGGTCCTTGGTCCAAAATGTTCACCCTTAAATTTTAATATAATAACGTGATTTAAGAATTAAAATTAAAGACAAATACCTAAATTTATTACTTTAAATGATCTTATGATTCACAATTATCTCTTTATTGAATGATTTTGTTATTCCCCTTATTTAAGTTGGTAATGTGATTCACATATTCTATAAATTAAAGTCTGTCGTCAGTCAAAGCGGCCGGAGTGAGTCGAGTCGAAGCAATAATTGAAGGTGTGCTTGAGTTGTGCCTGTGCATGAGTCGGTCGTGAAGGTCTCTTCTTAGTCACAGATGGTCTCTACTGTTCTTTTTGTACAATTTGTTCATTGAATTGTTGTGTCGCGGGCCATGATTTGCTTTGGTGCAGGCATCAGGACAAGAGTACCAGGTCCCACATAGATTTAGTCGACTTCAATTTTTATTTTTCACCAAAGTGAAAAGGACACTCTCTCTATATAAATTGGACTTGTGTCAATCAATGGAACTCTTGATATTTTTGTACAACTTTCACTTCCTTAATTTACATGTCATTACATGATTTATGTACATTCGATCATTTATCTTACCTTAAACCCATAAAAATTATTAAAGTAATTCTACTTAGGTCACCACAAAAAATTGTAGTTTTACTTAAATCAACACAATTTTAATTTAATTTTTGAGATCACCACAATGAACTTTTGTCTCACTGTTACTTTATTTTAATTTTGAAAAAATCAAAACACCCCTCATTTGTCTTTAAATTTTCAAAATATGTCAATTTTTTTTGAAAATATCATTTCTCTCCACTCTACTACCAACCACCATTTATAAGTCAGTTTGTTATCTACAATTCATTTATAATCATATATTCGATTTTGACATGCATGTATAAAAATCCTGTATTTTATATTATTTTTGTTCATGATTATATATAGATATATATTTTAGTTCAACTTGTATATAAGAGTCTTAGAATATTAAATTCAAAAAAAAAACAACCAATATTTAAGAACTGCATGCACAAGAATGAGTGTTATTTTCATTAGAAAATAATTTATTTTTATTCCAAATTGGATTTGAACGGTCACATTCATTCACGAGCAGCGAGACCACTACATCGGCCGATGGTTTTACGAAACCGTGACAGTACATAAATGGGACATACATAATGCACTTTTTTAAATATTTGTTGGAGTGGAGTGAAGTGGGGCACACCACAGGAAGTGGATTGGGTACAGCTGTAATGTAAATATTATTACAGACATAATCACGACGCGCCACACATGCATCATGCTTCACGTGACCCCACTCCACCTCGTCTCACCTCACGTGCTTTCTCCTTTTCTTTTTAACAAATTCTAAATAGATATTTCACGTAATTTGTATAAAAATAATTCTTTTCTTATTTTTAATGATTGATAGATTTTTTGAAAATTACGTTTTAGATTGATCACTAAATTAAATATGCACCTTATCGAATCATCAAACTAGTCATAATTAATTAGCACTATAACCATCTCTTCCCTCCAAAAATATATGTTGTGCAAAGTTGCATACTTACCATTTTGGACCCATATTCAACTATAAGGTCGGTATCATTACAAACATGTCATATGTGACCTCCTCACCCTACACTTTTTCTTTATCAATAATTTGATCACTTCTTAATTTTATAAGATACCTTCATAATTTTATTCAAAATGGTAATTTGTTTTTGTATCTTTAAGTGATGTGAAGGGTCATTTTGTTTCTTATTCCGTTAGTCTTAAATTGTTAATCATCAGGCAAAATATTTTTTTCTTTTAACTGTTATGCCTAAATATGGGTGGCTTTTGGATATTTTGGTTGGTTCTATTGATGTGTACTTATAAGACATTAATGTCACCACCTACTCTGTGCTTCTTAGATCTGACAAATTTGCCTCCTACTATGTGTTTTTTCATATCCTATATATTGAACTATCATAAATAGTGTTATAGCTGATCTTATGGTTAATAGATTTAGATTTTATCATAATTTGTTTATCATAAGATTAATTATTATATTATTAATATTTCTTAGCAAATTATATTTTTAAAATTATATTCTCTAGTCATTTAAAGTATTATGTGCTTATTATAAATTAAATTTTGCTTTGATTCAGAAATATTTTATTTTTTTGTTAAAAGTTTCTTCTATCATATATCATATTTATCATAGGATTATTCATTTCCTTGAAGTCTGTTAATAATATTCCAGTGAATTTTGCTAATACTCTTTGTACAAGATGAAGATCATAAGAGAAAAATCACGTAATTATTAGTTGAATTTGATATAGATTCTTGAATACCGAAAAACAAAAACGTGAAAAAACTCATAGGTTGCGCAAAGTTCAACTCGCTATATAGAAATTAAGTGCATGTGCACAACATTTCCAACTAATTAGCTTCATTGGATAATGTCCCTGAATTATCCATCATACTCTACTCTCTCATATTGCATTACATGAATTCTCCACGTCTGATTCCACAAACAATCGTGGGCCCATTCTATGTCCACGGTGGGCCCAAACAGCCCATATAACATCGATGAGTGTAGAAACACTCTTGCACCAAAAATTCAAAATTTACACCATATATGTAATATTGTCGTTATCAATTTATGTGTGTCACGTGTCATCTCTATCTATGGTTGTCGGCAATTCTCGTAAGTTCTTCATTAATCTCATTTTTCTGGTTACTAACCGTTTTATTTCCTTGAATATAATTCCTGAACGGGTTATAATTGACGTCAAAAAATTCAAAGCTTAATTTCTGGTTTGAAAAATATAGATTGTTTTTCAAAATTATTTAGTGGATCATTCGAGAAACCAAAGTGGAGCAGACAAGGCCACACTCACCCACAGTACGTGATCCATATGGAGAGACCCACGTGTCGACCTCACAGCGATTTGGTACATGTTGCTTCGCTGTGTCTAGAAACTCAAAAATAAATTGTCACAACCTGTCCACCAATCACGTTTCATTATTTAAGTTACTTTTGACCGGCGACTGGCTATAACCGGTTCACAACAGGAGTATAAAAAGCAAGCATGGTATTGGTAGATAGTTGTGAAGTAGAGACCAGTACCACGTACTAGCACTAGAGATCATATCTATGCCGATCAGGAACATCGCCGTGGGTAGGCCCGCGGAGGCGACCCAGCCTGACGCGTTGAGGGCGGCCCTGGCCGAGTTCATCTCGACGATGATCTTCGTGTTCGCCGGAGAAGGGTCCGGCATGGCCTTCAGCAAGCTGACTAGCGACGGCGCCACCACCCCCGCCGGCCTCGTCGCCGCCGCACTCGCCCACGCCTTCGCCCTCTTCGTGGCCGTCTCCGTCGGCGCCAACATCTCCGGCGGCCACGTCAACCCCGCCGTCACCTTCGGGGCCTTCGTCGGCGGCAACATCACACTCCTCCGCGGCCTCCTCTACTGGATCGCCCAGCTCCTCGGCTCCACCGTCGCTTGCTTGCTCCTCAAGTTCGCCACCAACGGCATGGTACGTACCTGATGGTTAATTAATATATTAATTAAGACCGCATTATATGTTAATTAACTGGGTATTGATCAGACCACGTCAGCTTTCGCCCTGTCGTCGGGAGTGGGCGTGTGGAACGCGTTCGTTTTCGAGATAGTGATGACGTTCGGGTTGGTGTACACTGTCTACGCGACGGCCATTGACCCCAAGAAGGGTAGTTTGGGAACTATTGCTCCGATCGCGATCGGTTTCATCGTGGGGGCGAACATATTGGCGGGCGGGGCGTTCGATGGAGCGTCCATGAACCCGGCGGTGTCGTTCGGGCCGGCCCTGGTGAGCTGGACCTGGACCAACCACTGGGTCTACTGGGCCGGGCCTCTCATCGGGGGTGGGCTCGCGGGCCTAGTCTACGAGTTCTTCTTCATTAGCAGCAGCAACACCCACGAGCAGCTTCCAACCGCAGACTACTGAGGATTGATGGAGTCGGGCGACCAATGGTGTGGTGATGTATTTCATTTCACGACCTTTTAATTTGTACTTTAGTTAATATGGGAGTTGATCTTTTCGTTGAATCGCATTGATTGGTAGCTGTGATTTGGTTTGATTTGTGTTGTTTTGGTTGTGATGCTCTTCTTTCCAATCATTGTTTGTTTTAGTGTGTTTTTTTTATTTACCTTAATTAACCACACAATATCAGAAAAAGGCAAGGGGTGTGAGAAAATGATTTTGCCACCGCCTATGTTGGGCCATTTTGGGTATAATAATATGTATAGAAGAAAGAAAGACTCGATAAAAAAAATAGGACGAAGATTTTCGCAACCCAAATGAAAACTATAAACAAAAATACTAGCGATAATGTAATTCATGGGAAGATAAATTAATGTGCAGGCAACGTGACTTGAACCCTGATCCACAAAGCACTCAATTTGACTATTTAGACAATTCAAGTTTGGTAATAATATCTTGACTAAATTATAAAATTTGATTGTGTAATATTTTATTTTTCTAAAATGTGGATGTGAACCTTTTCATTTGGTGAACAAAATTTGTCATTTTTATAAAAAAAATGGTAATTCATTCAAATGTGATAAATATATCTTGAAATTAATTTTTTTCCCAAAATAAAGGTTCCCATTTTTTCTCTCATTGTCTAGACTAGCTCGGAGTAAAGGAGTAACCCGACAAGTTTGAAATGTATATGGATATTTAAAATTTAATTTTCAATGAATTATACAAATTTCTAAAAGATAATAAATTGATACAAAAAGAGGTTTATAATTGAAAGGGACATTGCAGTTGCAAAAACAAGAGTGCATAGGTGTGTGCGGAAGGTGGTAGAGTGTGGAAGACATTAACGTGCATGGGACATGACATGCATAGAGATCCGAATATTACATAGAGATGTGAACATGTCATGACATAGGACATGAAACCGACCGCACAAATCAATGCATGTATGTAATGATGAATACGCATTCGGTGCCTTCCAGAAAGGGTGTCACGTGATTTTGCAGCTGCCCATGCCCCCTTTTTATTTTAAGTCCACTACTCACCCCATGATAGCCCCTAATAAAATTACGTACAATATAAGCCCAAATCCTTCACAACATTTGAATTTGAAATAGATAGTGAGAGAAGTAAATGATCTGGAATATGAGAAATCATGTTTGAGAATCTTCTAGAATGCAAACCAATTGAATTGAACTTCAATGACAAAATCGGCATGTCTGGCTAGCCATCCCGATTTGGCAAAATCGGGTCGTTTAGGTGGTTTCCGCCGCCTCGACACCCGTCTCGACCGTTTTCTGCAATACTTGTCTTAAGTCATGTTTATTAGAGTTGGTATGAATTTCAATTTGATTGTTGGGTTGTTCATGGAAACTCAATGAGTTCTGCACTAGTATCATAAGGTTTCTTCAGTCAATCAAGATATAAGTCATAGCTTGTATAATATTATGAGATTTCATCGTAGGTGCGGAATTACCCTATCCAATTTAAATGAATAAATGATTGTGTTAATTAAAAAACCTAAGCAACTTCAACCGACACCTTAAAACCAACCAATACATATACCAAATTATAATAATATTTTATTCAATTTTTATTTTGTAAAAACAACTTGAACTCCCGTAAAAAAACAACTTGAACTAAATTTTGCATAGAATCATTATCTTCGTACTAATGCCTAATAGTCTAAACACTTCATCATTATAATAAGGACGGTTTGTCCTGTATCTTTAAATTTTAATATAATACTTGTATCATTACGTAATATTTATACTTAAGAGATAATCTAGCATAAAAATATACACGTTCATGATATGAAATCCATGATAAACACGTTCGGGGGAATCATCTACGATAGCAGGCGCTTAATAACGACTCCCGATTTCGATGTCTCTTTAAATTTTACTCGTAGATCTTGTATTAAAGTGTCTCATGAATTGACCAAGTTTGTTTTAGCTAACATTAGTTGGGACTATGGTGAGGGGTCTGTCCGACCACCAGTAGCTTCAGCCGTCCGGCTTGATGTCGGGTTAGCTGCCTCTTATTAAATAAAATTCGATCTTCAAAAAAATATTTTATTCAAAAACTAAACAATATAAATATTATAAATATATTTTTTTAAAGTTTCCTAACTACTCTTGCTCGCCCAAAAGTAATGTTGTAAAAGTCGTCTCGACTAGGCGGCCAAATCATGCCCACCGATTCGATTTAGGCCTCGTTTTCAGGCACTGGTCCAATTTAGACCGGTTTAAGGTCATTTTAGGGCCGGTTTGGAACAAAATAAATTTTGTGTTAAGTTTTTTATAATAAACACCAAATATTTAAGAAATTTCTTAAGTAATTCATACATACTTTTAAGTTTTGTTGATTGAAATATTAGTTTTGTTATAATAATTTTAGAGTGTGACTTTGAAATTGAACATTAAAATATGACTTTGAAATACCTTTTATATCTTAAATATTTTTACTTTTAATATATATTTATATTAAATAAGTATATTATTTATTTAATATAAATCCGTCTAGTCCCTGCCTAGGCCCTCAGAGGTCATGTCCGCCTATCGATTTGTATAACACTGCCCAAAAAGTCAACCCACAGAATCACTCAAGTCCAACCCCCATGAGAAGCCATCGACGTTATAAATTAATTACAATATAATGTATTTAGTTTGACTACGTTTGTAATTTATTATACCTATTTTGTAAAAATAACACTCAACTTAACTAATTATTATTTTTTTTTCATATTTCGCTCTAAAACCGTTAATTTTGGATGCAAATTTTTGTGAAAATGTAAAATGTCTGAAATACGTTGACTACTCAAATTTTTCTATGTGATGTTATTCGTGACATTTTTTTGCCAAATTTCTTTGATATGATTTTTATTATCTTTGATTTTTATTTTTTCCTAATCTTTTTGAGTCTCCAATTTTTCTCTTTGATCTTTTTAATTTCACTCCTCTAAACTGAGAAACCAATCCTAATACATGTAATTCAAATCTTGTGCTAACCATATCAAAATTGAGCAAACCTAAATGGCGACAACCCAAAAACCCAAAATGGGGGTTCGGTGTGAGTAATCCTGAATAAATAACTCAAACAGACGAAACGGGGGCAAATCAATACGATAATGCCAAGTTTAACTGGACGAAACGGAGTACGAATGGCTCCGTATCACGAGTTCTACTCCATATGAGGCACCAATTTAGCGCTCCCAAAGCACTGGAACCTTGAATCCATTCTTCTACAACTCATTGCCTCTCCGTCTTTAACCTCCTGGGAGTCCATACCTTTGCTCACCAAATTGATGGATTTTTAATAGTTTTTTTAATTTGTTGCTGATTGTGAGGCTTGTTATTATAACCCTTAAGTTCTTGTAATAAATGCTTGTGACTGTAATTAGAGAGACGATGGGAAGAGGTTGAAAATGAGGGCACAAGTATCATTTCTTAAGTTTGTTAAAAAGAGAAATGTACTCTTAAAGCATAGATTTAATTTGTTATTTAACATGGTAAAATTGTTATTTTATATTTATGAGTATTATTTGAAGTTAGGAGATTCTAGACACTTAGGAAACGTAGTTATATACTATGAGTTAACTTAGTTCTTTAGTGTATAAAACAAAATTCGAGAAAAAAGCTGTGATACTTCAAAAATATTTTCCAAATTAGCTATTCCTATCTCACGTTCCTATCCACAAGTTCGGTGAAATGATTTGGAAAATTGCCAGCGCAAGACCATTTGGAGAGAACAGTACACGACGTCGTTTCTTTATTGTTTCATAGTCAATCAGAAAAGTTGATTCCTTGCACGAAATCTAATTCTGTCTCTCTCTAATCATTATTAACGTAAACAATATATTACGGTCGGTTGGAAAACGCTGACGTGGCGCCTCGTCAATAATCCTCGGCTCATAAATACTGTGTATCTGAAAAAGGTGTCAACAAACAAAGCATCCAGGGGCATTTCGGTAATTTAAAGAAGCTGTAACCAAGAGCGTCCTGAGATATTTTATTCTGGCGAGGGATTGTAGCTTTTGCCACTTCGCCTCCACGAGCTGGACGACCCGCCTCCTACCCTTTTTCAGGCACGATTCGATGTTTTTTTTTGCATTCTTAGAATGATGATTTGAAATCTAATTTTAACTCTGGTTTCCTCAATTTCGATTCTAATTATTGCATTTTGATTCCTTTTTTTCTTCTAATTCTCTGGTTTGGTGTTCTTCTTCTTCTTCGTCTTCTTCTTCTTCTTCTGGGTTTCAGGTGATTTGTGTTGAAACTGAGTTTTGCATATTGAACCTGAAATTTATTAGCGGGCGGTGGTCATACCCAGATGTCGTCTCACGCTGAGAACGATCAGATTCTTCTCGAGAAGGGATCTGGGGATTTCGGGTATTCCTCAAATTTGCTAAAAATCTCAACTTTTTGATCGTTTTTTTGTTTTTGTGGGATTCGAATTTGGATCTGGTAATTTGAAGGTGCTCGCATTATAGAAGGAGGTGCAAGATCAGAGCACCGTGTTGCAATGAGGTATTCGATTGCAGGCACTGCCACAACGAATCTAAGGTTAAATCTCTTCTTCTGATTTTAGTTTTGATTATAGTTCAGGCAAGATATAATAATTGTGATCATTAAAGTTGCTCCTTTCATTGTTTTTTTTCAACAGAATTCGTTGGAGTTAAATCCTCAGGATAGGCATGATGTTCCTCGCCATGATTTGAAAAGGGTTAGTGTTTTTTTTATTGAATGTCACTTTATTTTCCTCACGGCTTGAAATTTACATGTGGTTAGCAAGAAGATTGAAGCTTGTTTATAGTATTTTGAGTTTATAATTCAAATTTGCTGCCCAAAAACAAGCAAATGTGAAGACATGAATGAAATTGTGTTTCCCATAGAAAAAATGCAATATTTTGTTTCCTTATATGATCTGCCAATATTTGTTTCTTGTTCGCTTCCTTTTTTGCGTCCTTTTGTTTTATGTTTTATTGATTCTTGAATGATATTTGCTCAAATTTTGGCTCCAAATGAAGAAGTAATAATGTACATAACAACAATTGTTTCTACCTTGAATTCTGCTGCAGGTGATCTGTTCCTTATGTGACACAGAACAAGATGTGAGTTCTTGCATCAGATACCTATTACAACTTCAGAATGAATTGTAATAAGATTAAGTGCTCCGAGTTGTTTCTGATTTTGTTGCTGATACTTTCATCAGGTTCAGCAGAATTGCATTCAATGTGGGGTTTGCATGGGCAAGTACTTCTGCTCCATATGCAAGTTCTTTGATGATGACGTAAGCCATTTTCATGAATTTGTGATGAAAATTATTTATAGGCTTTCTCGAACCATAACCTAAAAACCATCTTCCCTCCTCTAGGTTTCAAAGAACCAATATCATTGCGAGAAATGCGGCATATGCAGGTTTAAATTATTCTGCATTCTGTTTTTCCTTTATCGCCTAGCTATGATGTTTAATTGTTTCCAAAATGCTTCTAATTGCAGAACTGGCGGGAAGGAGAACTTCTTTCACTGCGATAAATGTGGTATGTCTCAACGTTGAGTTCATTAACTTCAAAAGTTTTGATGCTCCTTTGCATTACTAACAATTTTGAGGCTATTGTGTTTGTATGTCAGGGTGTTGTTACGCGAATTTGCTTAAGGACCTACACTGTTGCGTGGAAAAGGCAATGCACCATAACTGCCCTGTTTGCTTTGAGGTAAACTTCAGTACATAATGGCAAGGAATGCTTTGTGTTCGGTGCTCTTGGTTAATCTATTTCTTCATGCAGTTCCTTTTTGATACAATGAAAGACATCAATGTCTTGCTATGCGGGCACACTATTCATCTGGAATGTCTCAGGGCAATGGAGCAGCATTTCCAGTTAGTTTTGGTTTGGAGTTGTATGCGTTTTGTTTATGCTGTTGGATTTTATAAAGATTTGTTATTTTCTTATATATAGATACTCTTGCCCTGTCTGCTCCAAATCGTACTGTGATATGTCCCGTGTATGGAGAAGACTCGACGAAGAGGTACATGTTTAGTAGCAGTAGCTGACTTTAATGTTCCAAAGAATTATCATAACGGCATTTGTAACGATATACAGGTTGCTGCAACACCCATGCCTTCGACGTATCAGAACAAGATGGTAAGAAATAAGAACGTGATTTTGATTCCATTCCATGGGCAATAAGAATGTGATTTAACTATTTACCATGTGTTAATTAGGTTTGGATTCTATGTAACGACTGTGGGGGGAAATCAGAGGTGAACTTCCATTTTGTGGCACACAAGTGCCTGAAATGCAACTCTTATAACACAAGGCAAACTCAAGGCGCGCCTGCTTCGTGCTCATCGAGGATCGAAGAGATGGTGAGATAACCATGTTGAAGGCCACAACTCCATGCAATAATAATTCAAGGAACGACTATGTAAAATGTGTGACGGGAAGAAGAGGAGCGCAAGGTTTTGGTATTTTCGTTCCTCTGTTATTTTCCGCTTGCAAACTCTACATATCATGTGCTAAAAACTCTAGTGTTCGGTTTGGTCACCTTATATACATATTTCGACCTTGCGTTTGTACTAAAGAATATGCATCTGGCTTGAAAGTTTCAAATCATATCATGGGTAAGACTTAGTTTTATCGCATTAGAAGTTACCATAATTGTATGTTATGCATTGAACCGTGGAAGTTAGATCTAATCTAAAATCTCGAGTTGATAGATGTATATCTTAATATGTTTATCAAGTGGTAATAAAATGAGTTGATAGTTGAATGTCTATGCCATCGCTGTGAAGTGGTGGTAAGGTTTTTAGTTATAATGAGAATGGAGTGTGGAAGTAAACAAGTTGAAGAAAAGCAGTGAATAAAATATTAATAATTTATGTGGTTTGTCAACAACACAATATGTGAGACTATGTTATTAAAGATAAATAGTACAAAATTACTCAGTGAAAATCTGGGGATGTTTAAGTTGCGGATATCGAAACTGAAACCTCTTTACGGATGTTATTAAGTTGCAAATATTGTGTCATAATAGGACACCGAAACCTCATTTGACAGGAAAATACTCGAATGTAACCTCTAAGTTTGTCCGTATATGTCTTTCTACAAAGAGCTTCACCTTTAGACTTAGGCTCGCTGACTGCTCAACAATACATATCACTGTATTGACTAAATAAAGTGAGTTATGATTTGATTGAATACATATCTAACAATTTAATAAATGATGATAAGATTCATATATTTTAGACGTAAAACTCTAATATAATAATATTATCAAGTTGTCGGGAATATATTATTCTATGGAAGGAATTTGGACATGATTCATATCAAATGAATTTTAGGCTGTTGAAGCATTACATTGGATTTATCACACATATTTAAATTTTATAATAATTCAGGTTGATGTTTCATGCTACGAGCGCTCCACTTTCAATTTTCCTCTTGTTAAGGGGTTGCAGTGGCCTTGCGTTCCCTTCCCCACTCTAATAGAAACAAAAATACAAAGGTAATTAAAGAAACAAAGTAAAAATTCTTAATAACCATTTAAATATGATCGTATTTTATATAAATGAACGAAGAAATTTAGGTTCTTACATCGCCAATGGCTTCACGAGTGCAACAGTTCTTATCTGAGACCAGACATTATGGTTAATTAACAATGAAACGGAAGAGAGTTTGATGGTTTCAGATTTGCATGCACGTACATTTTGGTCGATGAGCCATATAACGTTTTCGGAGCAAGGAGGCGTAGAGAGTGAGCCAGTGTACCTATAATACACCTGACCGTTGGAAATGACCTCAGTCGGATTTATCGTACCAACGTCTATTGATGGATTCGTTGTAGGGTTTAGTTGTGCAACATTGTCTATTAGCTGAAATTAAAATGACACGACATGAGCAACACGTCGATAAAAGGTTTAAGACCAAATTCATAATGATTCATTTCACGTGTTAGTAATGTTTATTACCCGGGCGAGAAATGGGTCCGGAGTGCCAAGCCGGTACAAGTGTGAAATCACAGCGACGTCGTTCGCGTTCTTATGAACCATGTGGATCTCCAAATCCAACCTAAAAATAGGAACATAACACTTATTTTAAAACGAATATAAGTACCGAATAAAAAACGTTTAAGGAACGAGAATAAGGACCTATTGCCATTGATGGTGTGCTCGGAAGGTGTATGCCAGTGGACATTCAAGATCGGGTAACTAATCTGTTTGTCTAAAGTGATAGATCCCGCGGCACCATCTTTCCATTTGACCTATATCATAAAAATGAACACTTATTTTGAAACATATATTTTTGGGAAGATTAATTAAACCTGAGCGTGCGAGCGAGGGCTCACCGCAACGTCATGATCGACTATGAGAAGTGCATTAGCAGGGTTGTAGTTTTTGTTGAGCACAGCAACTTGTGGAACAATGGCAGTGGCAGGAGGAGAAATATCTATTGGAGATTGCATGAGTCCACTCTTGCATTTTGACCAATCTTTGTTTAGATCTCCCCACTTTTCTGGCCCTTCCGGACTCCCAATTTTATAGTTAAAACTTAACTCGGCCCCTGCGCTCAAATTTTTGTTTACATATTATTAGGGTCAAATTGATAAACAATCTCTCGTACACTTATAAACAATATATCAAGACATTTTCTTATTATTGACAATTTACATAGCACTATCACTCATTTTTATCAAATAACTTCTTATCTCTTCACCCACAACTTTTTATCACAATCTCTCGAAAACTGTTTTTATTTATGCTTATTTACCTAACATCGAAGATAAGTTGTTGTTGAAACTAAAACATAATACATGAGGTGTTTAATTGATTGATTAATCAAACTTTAGCATACTTACGTTAGGCTAATTAATAAAGTAACATAAATTTCATGTAATAATTATAAGGTCGTCATTAGTTCAAATGAAATATAAGATTATGACTGACAATCTTTTTTGAATAAGCGGGTAAGTAGATGTCTAACTTTACATTTTAGATGTATAATTACGATAAAATAAACAATATTGATCTTTCAATTACTGAAACTGGCATGTTATGAATACATTTAAAAGAATAATACATACGTACCAAGTGTTATAGGCAAGGCAACTGAAAGAAGCACAAACACCATAACTCGCTTGTAGATCGGATTGTTGATCTTCATTGTTTCTGTGACATTATTTATTGATGGAAATATAAATATACACGCAAGCAATACATTTAGCAGCCAATAAACATCTGTAAGAAATTACTAGGATAAGAAAATTAATATCAGATTATGCTACCATGTAAGAGGTAATTATGAGATTTAGTACTACTCGAATGTGATTCAAGAACGAGCACTATGCTACGATTTTATGATTTTTTTTTCTATTATATATGCAATAAACCTAACTTTATTGGAATCAAAATTTACCTGATCTAAATTTAAATTAATGTAAATTTACCTTAATCTCATTTGGTTGTTTCGTAATAATTATTCATTTCTTTATTTTACAAGTTGATAATGTATAAAGTATCAGATGTAGTTATTGCACAAAAGTATATAAATGGTCATAAATCAATCTCTGGAATGACAATAAGATGAATTTTATGAATCATGACCTCACCTAATATAACCGGAGATATCAGATTCTCGTCAGATTTGAGATTATTTTTTTCTGAAGAAGAGACAGCAAGACGGATTTGAATAAGAGTATAAAGAATTTTCGAACCTGACAAAGACCCAATATCTGTAATTTTACTGTCGAGAAATTGTCACTTTTAAAAAGTAAAATACATGAACTCAACAGGAACTCAATATCTCTAATCTGACAGGACAGGATAGGAAATGAGATGTAGCATCAAATTCTCTTTTTTATGAACTCATGTCGCGTGAAGTTCTAAAAACGGAGCTTCTTTCTTCGAGAGGTCATGAAGTTCATGACATGAACTGAAGAAAAAACATGACATGTGGTACGATAAAATAAAGCCCATCAAAGAGTGTAGGCCCGTAAACACCGAGCCCGTCTTTATTGGGCCTGTATCCAATTTTGATAGGCTTGAGACATTGTGGGCCATAGTCCCCAACATTGGATTCCTTTTTTTTAAGTAAAAAAGAGAAAAAGAAACGATGTAAAGTCAAAGATGCATAGGCAAAAGAGCTCACTGCCACTGGCACTACCTATAGCTATAACTATATATATATATATACTACGATTAAATTATTAATTAATTAATTAAATATAATGACGATATAAAAATACATGAATAAATGAGCGTGCAGGCAGAGACTGAATATTTGACTATTAAAGATAAGGGTCAAAGGAAGTGGGACCCACCAACGTATTCAGTCATGCTAGACAAACTCACTGCCCCAAATAACTTCTCTCTCTCTCTCCTGTTTCTTTCTGCACAAAAGCCAAACCAACTTCCTCGTAACTAATTTAACAATATTTATATTATTCATTGGTTCATTTCTCCATATCCAATTCTTTTGTTTTGTTTATTTCGTGTAAATGGATACTTCTTTGATGGGCTGGGCTCGTTTTGCTTTTCACTTCACTGTACGCAACAGAAAAGAGATTCTTTTTTCTGCTTTCTTTTGATTATTTTCATGACAGAAATATACTTGTTTTTTCCACTTTAACGGTTACATAGGAACGAGAATGTGAATGTTATGTTGTGACCTTTTCTCAACATTCTTCATTATTATTCATTTTGGAAAGTTGTGGTGGTTTTGCACTCTCTAGTTATTTTTAGTGATAATCTCACGTACTACAACGAGTAAATTGATACACTTTTAACTGAGAGAAAAGAATACGTGTCAATGCTCGACTATAACCAAAAGACAATATCTTTATATTCAAAATTAGACACTTAATTACACTTAAGGATTCAAAATTGACAGTTAACACCTACCATGAAAAAGCTACGCACACGAACATGTCGGAGCTCACTGTCAGCTTCCGAGTTTGGGTTAGCTCCAGCATGAGGTACCTGAGCATCCCACCACGTGCGTCGTTGCCGGATTTGATGTCTTAGTAGAACGCGACCTGTTTCCATTCATCAGCCTCAAACGAACACGACGAGCATCTCCGACGACGACCACGACGAGCCCTATGATCAGCGGCGAGGAGGGCGATATAGTAAATATGCACTAGATCAATCATATTATCTATGTAATTTATATCATCGTTATTAGCAATAAAACATCTGTTTTATTATCATGTTGTTGTGATAATAAATTGAGTATTAATTTCGTCTGAGGTCATCAAGTGTGTCATCACTTGATAGTAGAACCCTTACACTACTAGGAATTATACTCAACAGTCCCTCATCGACGCATTCTTTTGACTAGTAAGAGGTTGGCTGATGATCTTGTTTTACCGATCATGAGTAGAGATTACCAAGTCAAATCATAGATATCATTTAGAGAAATGATATTGGACGACCCGTCATAAGCATGGGACGTAGATTAAGTTATGAGTATAGTTCGTTGTCGTATTATCGAAGAATCTTTAGACTTTGGAGTCTCCATGAATTCATGTATGTCCCCTTTCTCAATTTGACATATTCACCTAATTCTTCCATGACTGATGGTGAAAGGATATGATTAGCCGTGCGACGGGTTATATGAGAGTTATCAGTGACGATCAAGGAATTTGTCCCTTATATTATTCATGGGAACGAAATTTGTTTTGCGACTCTTGATGAGTGTGACTGAGAGAAAATGTATGGCCATACTAAGAGAATTGATAAAGAGCGATGATTCTCATTCAACTCAAGAAATATGATTGAATAAATAAGGGTGACGACTTTATATCTTATGCCAAATCATCATATCTAGAGACATATGGATTGTGATAATTACACCAAAAGATTATGTCGAATCATCGATCATCATGAATATTTGATTTATCATAATGCCTCGCTAGAAGCCGCTTATAATAAATGGGCGAAATAGAGATATCGGGTCATTGTCAATATTTCATGAGCCTACAGGGTCACAAACAAAGAACGAGTATTAAACGATGTGGGCTTTTGAAGCTCATACTGAATAAGTAAAAATAAACATATTTGTTTTATTGGGAATATAATAAATAAGTGATATTTTTGAATTGGGAATTCGAACATATAAGAAATATATTTCCAATTACGAATTGAAAATAAGAAGGAAACTAAGAATTGGATTCGTAATTAAAGGAAAAAAACGAATTTAGGAAATTCGAAATTAATAGGGATTCTCGAATTGAGAATTCGAAACACTTTCTAATTTGGAATCAAAACCCAAGGAGAAAATATTGGATGTGTATATATACACTCATAGGCATGAGCCGCTCCTAATGCAAATTTCATAATATTAGCATTCACTAAAATATTCAAAGTCAGCCGAAGAGTCAACTGGACAGGGAGGAGTTTGATCATGGCATGTTGTCTCCTTTGCGTTTCGATCAAGACTCGTACAGGTAGAGAGCGCATCATGCTGGAGACACTTATCTGATACTTTTGGAACCTGTACGTGATTCGCATGAAACATCTGTTGATTTGCGTAGAAACTGTTAAAGCTGGATGTTGCAAGAGGTAATGATTCGATCCCTCTCGTCGGTTAATCTGAAATTGCATGGATCCTTGTGAAGAAAAAATGTTAGTTTATTGCTTCCGCTGTGTATGAGAACCCACGTTTTTCAACAGGTGAGGTTGGCCGGCGAAGTCAGTTGGAGGGTCGTAGATGAAGCCGACGGAGCTTGCATGGTTTTGAAAAATTGGTAAAATGTAATCATTGCATAAGAATCATACTTTTGAGTTTGTGAAATTGCTGAAAGGAAAAAGAGATTTGAAGAACAAGTGAGTTTACAGAGCAGAGAAAGAAGAAAATAGTTCACGTCCACAATATAAAACTAGATTGGTTAAAAAGGGTTTTAGCCAGAGATAAGATATTCACTTTAATGAAATATTTTCTCTTGTTATTAAGATGTCATCTATTCGTGATGTTTTTGGTTTAACAGCTAGTCTTCATTTCAAGGTTGAGCAGATGAATGTGAAAACTGCATTTCTCTATGGTGACTTAGATAAGAAGATTTATAAGGCGCAACTTGAGGATTTCGACGTAAAGGGAAAATAAAACTATGTGTGCAAACTTCCGAAAAACTTGTATAGTTTGAAGCAAGCACCAATGTAGTGGTACAAAAAGCTTGAGTCAATTATTGGGGAGTAAGCCTACTAGAAGATGAAATATGACCACTGTTTTTTGTGCATAAATTCTATGATGATGATTTTATCATATTATTGCTATATGTTGATTGTTGCCAAGAATGTCTCCAGAATTGAGAGATTTAAGAAACAGTTGAGTCAATTTTTTTAAATGAAGAACTTGGGTCATGCAAAGACTATTCTTGACATAAGAATTACTCGTGATAGAATTGCGAAGAAGTTGCATATGTCACAAAAGCGAAATATTGAAAAAGTGTTGCAAAAGTTTAATATGGACAAGGCTAAAGTGGTGAGCTCTCCTCTTGCTACTCACTTTATGCTAAACACACGACAGAACCCTTCTACGGAGAAAGATATGGACGACATGGGTAGAGTTTTATACGTTTTAGTAGTAAGAAGTTTGATGTACGCAATGATGTGTACAAAATTGGTGTCTTTGAGGTACCTATATTTACACTCTTTTGGAAGTAGGGAACCAGTGATGGTTAGCTACCCTAATTCATATCTGACAGGAGGTGTTGATATCAGAAAATTCATCTCATGTTATTTGATGACACTTGCAGGTGGAGTAGTTTCTTGGCAATCAATGCTACAAAAGCATGTTGCACTTTCTACTACAGAAGCTAATATATTGCATCAACTAAAACATGTAAAGAGTTGTTGTGGATGAAGAGATTCATAGGGGAGCTCGGTTTCAAGAAGTAGCGCTATGTGGTTTATTGTGATAACTAAAGCGCAGTTCACTTGAGTAACAATTCTACGTTTCATGCAAAGTCGAAACATATTGAAATGAGATTCCGTTGGCTTAGAGATGCACTTGAAGACAAGTTGTATGAGATTGAGAAATTTCACACATATGATAATAGTTCTGATATGTTCACGAAAATCTTACCAAGAGAGAAGTGTCGGCAAAATGTGACGTGAAAATGTCGCACAATGGTTTCCACATGCAAGTGCACACGATTCGCAAGTAATATAATTTATAAGATCCGGTAAGATACCGAGTCGGTCCACATGAATTAAAATGGGGTTTACGATTAATTAATGAAAGTGCTTGTTGTTAAGACAAAGATATATAATTACGAAAGTGATGTCGAATGGTTTAAAACGCAGAGGGTGCTAGACAATCATCAAGTGAAATAGTCCGAGAGACTTAAATTTTACGGAACGAAAAGTATGTTGAGCCTATGTCTTAAGTGTCGACCTCGCCTTTCGGTATTGAGGTTAGCCTAATCTCGAGTTTCCTCATGCCCTTTCGGTATTGAGAACAACTCGAGACCGCATACGATCGACAATAATTAGCTAAGGGTTATTAAAAGGTGCCAAGACACGGTCTTGAGCCTACAACCCTTTGTGGATGCTAGGTCTGAAGTCTATTCCTTCCCTTTCGGTATCAGATAGAACTCCTCAAACACATATTGTAAAGCGTCAATTAAACAATACACGCATTCAAACAACAATCAACTCAACAAATTAATCATTCATAGAACTAAACCTCAATAAACTTTATAATCACATTTCATATTGTCTAGCACCCATGGCTAATGGATTTAGCCCTCAACCATGGTGCTCAAGTCTAGCAACATCATGGTTAAAGCAAGAACACACATAAACAACATAGTAGATACAAATCAAATGGATAAATATGCTCTTGGAGTCTAGAGCAAGGTGCTTCTTCAAGTTTGATGAAGAACGGTGGAACCCTTTAGCCTCTTGACGTTGAAAAGGATGAAGAACACTCGAGAAACGATGAAGAACACTCAAGAAAACTTCAAGAACTGCTGGACAAGCTTGGCTTCTCGTTTTCTCTCTCTACTTTTTCCCCGTCCTCAAAATATAAGTAAAAAACCCTTTTATAGTTTTCTGAATCTGGCCTAAGTCACGATCGTGACTGGGGGCACGATCGTGCCTCAGTGATGGCCGTGATCGTGCGCTGGGATGGCACGATCATGACTGGTAGTTGGTAGGATATTTTCAAATCTTCTTGGGGACGATCGCGCCTTTGGTGCCTTTGATGTCACGATCGCGACTAAAAGAGGCCCGATCGTGACTCTCTCTAGGTGACGATCGTGTCTTCGTTGCGATTGAGATCGGGGGAGCGCACTGTAAGTTGGAATAAATTCCTTCGATTAATATTCAAGGCGGGCACGATCGTGACTAGTTGGAGTGACAATCGTGCCTAATGGGGCACGATCGTGACTAAATGAGGCACGATCGTGCCTAAAGCGCTTTGTCCGGTCCTTTGTTCTACTCGTCAAGATTTTGGCTCGATGCCTCGTTTTAGCTCATTTTTCCTTCCATTCCTGCGTACGTACCTCAAAACACCCCAAAGCATAAAACGCATACTCACGGGCCTTAATTGGTCACTACGAGACAAAAACAAAGCGAATTGTGTGGTTAAACGGCCTCGAACCGAGACCTTTTGACCGCACAACAAGAAGATTTATGTTTGTCGTAAGATCTCTAGGATGGCGATGACCTCCACTTAGTTGAATAAGAGAGAGATTTATTGAGCCTTTATTTAATAAGTGGAGGCCCAAAACCTATGTGGAAGTAGCCCACACGGAGAAGAAACCCTAATTGCTTTCCTATAAATAAGAAGCAATAGAGAGAAGGAAAAAGTCTAATTCAAGAGAGAAATAGAGAGAAATTCATGCATAAATTTATGATATTTTTGGGTCTGGCCATCAAGGTTCACGAGTCCGATTAGAAGGTTGATCCACTATTGGATCGTGCTGATTTTTGGACAGCGTGTTCGGGAGTTGTTGGGCCCGTAAACAGTAGTCTACAGGCACACCATTACGCGCGAGTGTACGCGGTCGTTACAAGTAATAAAACCCGGTAAACACAAGGTCGAATCCACAAAGATCAATAAAGGTTAATCCAATAAATTTTTCGCGAGGTACTTAAAATAAAACGAGTTCAAATTGTATAATATGGAATGTAGATAAATAGCAATGAGCAATAGAGAGAACTATTCAGTAATAAAAATCACGGATGTTAGGTCATTACAAATATCTCAATTCAAGAAAGACGATTAATTTATCATGCATTCATTAATGATCTTATGTCTACAAAAGTGTCAGCTCCTCCTCTTGAAGCAAACCGAACCCCTGAGTCGAATAGCTTCCGGGCCTCTCGTACCCGAGGCGATTTAACTCAGCTGAAGACCAACAATCACGGGATAAGGATCCACTAGTTGAACCCCTTGAATCAGGCCGTGTCTATTCTCCACCGGCCCTCTCCTAGCTCGGCAACAAAATCATACAAGTTTCATATGCTCGCCACACAATAAGAAAGAAACTAAACACTACTCATGCAATGAATTTTACCATCAATATATAATCGTCAATAAACCATGGTAGTAATCCTATCACCCATGACTATGGGAGATTAGCCTATAATCATGGTTAGGAATGGAAAAATAATATGAATCCGATGGGTACCCTATCAACTCGCCCCGTTTAAAACGGGTGAAACTCGATGTGTTGCGGGTTTGGTTAAGGTTTTTGAGCGGGTGCGGGTTGACCTATACCAGATCCAATTTTGACCCGCATCCAGTGGCGGATCCAGGGGGCGGCGGGGCACTGGCCCCCCCTTGGCCCGGGAATTCAAAAAAAAATTATATAACTTTTTTCCGAAATTTGGATATGCCCCCCCTTAAATTCTGATATCTATACAAAAACTGTGCAACTAAACAATAAATGGTATTTGATTTAGTGGTTAAAGTGTAGTGTTTTATCATACAGGTCCTACCCTCTTTTTTTATTCATAGGTATAATTATTTTCTTTACTAATTATTGCATTAGTTAAATTGTTTTTTCATTTTTCATTAAACTTTTTGTTTTGTCGATTATGTTATATTGATTAAATTATTTGTTAATTATTGTAAATTTGTGAATTTTCTAAGAAAATTTATGCAGATATTAAGCCCAATGGTGGGTCGTTTGATAAACGAATCAAACTCGAGCACAAACTATTAGAGTTTGTAAGGCTAGCAAACCGACTCACTTTGTATTGATATATACATGAAAATTAAATTTAAGCTCAACTAAAAATATAAATAATTAAACTTGAATAATTTTTTGTTATATACATTTAGTAATTATTTTATTAATAAAATTATTATTATTATTTATTTTAATTAATTAATCATATTATATTATTAATTAATTATATTATTTAATAATTAAAGTTTAGTATAAAATTTTGCCCCCTCTTATGAAATTTTCCGGATCCACCACTGCCCGCATCCTTATGAATTTAAAATAATAATAATTTATATATTAATATTATGTAATATAGTTTACATTCTTATTATTTATTTTAACAAAAAAGTGAAAAAAAAACTAAATTTTAATTACCAACTCATTCAAAAAACTTAAATTAAATTAATATAATATAACATATATTTATATTAAATTTTTTACTTGTAATGTAAAAGAAATTTTTGATTGAATTAATTATTTGAATTTTTGAGTTGGGTTTTGAGTTACAAATAAAACCCCATACCTGACGGATCTTTTGTGGGTAGGGCATTCGATCATGGTGAACGGGTTTGGGTGCGGGTTCGGCTAAACCTGACTCAAACCCGGCCCGTTGCCATTTCTAATCATTGTGCCAAAAACTATAGAATTCAAGTTCGTATTTGAGAAGTCAAAAGGGAATAACAAAATCCTAAACCGCTAAGGTTGAAGATCATGAACGACTTGCTTTCTCGCTTTCTTGGTCATTGCTTGAACCCCAGATAATCTTAGTGCTTCCGTATGCCTTCAAAGGGGTCGAGCCTCCTTTCGAAGTGCACGATCTCACCTTGGGAACACTGATTCATTAAACTCTATGCCTCTTCGAGTGCTTTCCTTCTCGAAAATTTGTCAAAAATTGTGTTTTAATGCTGAAATCGTAGTGTAATGGGTTGGTCAACGGGCCGTTACACCAACCCGTAGCTGACTTCAATTTTGGCTTTTTTGTCTTGTAACAGGCTATGTAATGGGCTTACACCCTTCAAAAATTTTAATTTGTCAAAAGTTCCTTTTTCAAAGTTGTAACTCTTTGAATTTTCTTCCATTTGAACTATAACTTCGTCTGATTTAGAGCCTTATAGCTTGAGTTATTCTATTCGCAAGTTTCAGCGACAATTATACTCCAAATGATCCTGAATTGACGTGTTTCTGCGTGACAAGCACTCAATAACTCGTGATCGCATAAAGGCATATATGGATGATAAAATATACAATATCAAGGGAAAATATACTCTTTAATGCCGGAAATAATAGCCAAAGTGTATACGTGACGCGACTGCATCAGGAGACATGATACAACGTTTTAACCATTGGAATTTGCGTTTGTCGGTTCCAGTGATTTGATACGATTTTTTAATCTTGTGACACCAATTCGGTGAGGTTTTTCTACTCTTTCTTGTAATTAGAGATTGATCCAATGTTGATTACTCTTAAGATAATGCGATCCTCTAATTGTATTTGGAGAGAACTCGTTGTACCCATTATATTGATAGCGATATTAAGTGGTCTTGAGGGTCCCATGATTTTTTCCTCTCTCACGTTGAGAAGGATTTTTCACGCTAAAATTGTGCGTACTGATTGTGTTCTTTTTGTTATATTTGTTAGCTTGCTCGATTTGCTCTACTTGATAATTCCTATAAAATTCGTATGGGTAAGGAGGCATCTAATTATTTAATTAAATTTTTTTTTCACTCAATAAAAAGTTTGTCAATTCTTAGGTTTAACTTTATGGCCTTTGTATATATTAGGATTTAGAATTCAAGGGGAGACATCAAATTTTCGGGTAGAAAATGAAAATGACATGAAATTTTTTCGGACAACTATGGTTGAGTTAAGGTTGGGATGGTTAGTTATGTTCCTTCCTCGTGTGTTGCCACTATCAAGAATGACTAAACAGTCCTTGGAGACCGTTTCTTGCATCCGGATTAGCTGGATTCTATATCCCAACTTCTTTTTCTGATTGAACCCAAAAGAGTCTGAAACCATCATTATATATGGAGACTCTAAAGAAGCACAGTGGACCCTCCAATCCTCTCTCACTGCGCTGGGAATATTAATTATCTTCTCCCTCAATCTCCGCTGCTTGTTCATGTATTATTTCTCGTCCATGAAAATTGGTTTTGCTTAACATTACTGTGGTTGGTTCTGCACTATTTTTGCCAAGCCAGACCCGCCATTTTTGTTGAATCTGCAGCAACAATGCTTCTCAGGACCTGCATTGCTCTAACATACATTCTGGGCTCGTTTCTTCCACTTGGGTCTGCAATGCTCAACTTCACTCTCCCCATTCCCCACCCAAATCCTGAAGCCGTCGCTCAAGAAGTCCACAGGTACCTTCTTTGCTCTGTTTCTAAATATTTCTCTGCGTTTTGGGGTTTCTTCAAAAAAACTAGGGTTTACATTTTGGGGGTTTTCTTTGAGGCCCTTTAAATCTCTCTCTGCTCTCAAGATTTGCTCTGTTCATGAAGTCTTGTCCTGTTTTAACATTTTCTAGTTCCAAAATCAAATCTCGGTTGCTCTGTTTCTGAGGTCTTGTCCTGTTTTAGCATTTTGTCCACATTTAGTTCAGAAAAATGAAAACTTGATTATTTTGTTCAGAAAAGTGAATGCTTCAATGGCGAGGAGGGAAATGCTGCAGGTTAGCTCGAGAGAGTCGAGGACGTGCTTCACCGGAAACCCCATCGACGACTGCTGGAAGTGCGACCCGAACTGGTCCAACGACCGCCAGCGGCTGGCGGACTGCGGCATCGGGTTCGGGCAGTACGCGCTGGGAGGGAAGGGAGGGCAGTACTACATCGTGACGGACTCGTCGGACCACGACGCCGTCAACCCGAGGCCCGGGACGCTCCGGTACGCAGTGATCCAGACGGTGCCCTTGTGGATCGTGTTCCCGAGCAACATGATGATAAGGCTCTCTCAGGAGCTCATCTTCAACAGCTTCAAGACCCTCGACGGACGTGGCGCCAACGTCCACATCGTCGGCGGCGGCTGCATCACTCTGCAGTTCGTCACCAACGTTATTATCCACAACATTCATATTCACCATTGTGTCCCCTCAGGTAATTAATTGATTAGTTACCTTCACTAATTTGTGTGATTAAAACATTTACAGAATTACCAGCTTCAGTTTGGCCTGTGGTTAGAAGGGTTCGAGGCTCGGTACAGTATTAATTTAGATTGGTTAGTTTATGGGTGGTCAAGGAACGGGGTATTGTTCAGAAAAAAAACAATATGTAGAGAATTATGATTGGTTAAGCATTTTATAATCAGAATCAGACCTGAACTGTCAAACTAGACGGATTTATTAGTGGCAATCCAGAGGGTGTTGTGTTCTTCAAATAAAAAACCGTGGATACTCAAATGACCTAGAACCAGTCAAATATGACATTTTCACATTCCATCTAACTCATATGATGTTAAACACTAATTACCATTGTGTAGTGTAGTAAGATGTATCTTGAATTGAAAATTCAATACCATATCTTTTTATTTAGTCTAAATGAAATTAGGTTGGTTGAAGTGTCCTTGTCAATAAGTATAGAAACCTAATATTTTAAACCATGATATAAAAACAAATAGGATTGAACAGAAACCTAGATAAGTTAGACTTGATATTTTCATAATTATTGATTCTAGTTTCGGTTCTTATATATTGAAGTTCAAACCCTCCTAATTGAGACGGGTCATATACCGAATACTTGGCCCTGCTAACTCCTAATTAGGCATGCATTACAGATATACTATTTATAATTTAACATATAATAAGTTTCCATTAAATATAGCTTCAATTCTTAGAAAATAAAGATTTCATGTAGTATATATAGGAGAGAATGGGTATAAACCAAATATTCTGTATCCATATCCTTGCCATGTCTTATAACGAAAATAAATAAATAAATAGTTAGTCTGTTTTTACAGGTAACACCAACGTGAGGTCTAGTCTAACCCACTATGGGTACCGGACAAAATCGGATGGAGACGGGATCTCCATATTTGGGTCTCGGGACATATGGATCGACCACTGCTCGCTGTCCCGGTGCACAGACGGCCTGATAGACGCGGTGATGGGATCCACTGGGATCACAATATCGAACAACTACTTCTCCCACCACAACGAGGTGATGCTGCTTGGCCACAGCGACGACTACCTGCCTGACTCTGCCATGCAGGTCACCATCGCTTTCAACCACTTCGGGGAGAAGCTGGTGCAGAGGATGCCCAGGTGCCGACGCGGCTACATTCATGTGGTCAACAACGACTACACTCACTGGGAGATGTACGCCATCGGGGGGAGTGGCAACCCCACCATCAACAGCCAGGGCAATCGCTACAACGCCCCCGTGAACCGTAATGCCAAGGAGGTGACAAAGAGGCTGGAGACGGGGGAGAACGAGGACTGGAAGGGGTGGAATTGGAGGTCTGAGGGGGATGTTATGGTCAACGGGGCGTTTTTTGTTGTCTCCGGGGCCGCCATGGAGGTCAAGTACGAGAAAGCCTATAGTGTGGAGCCTAAGTCGGCAGGGCTAATTGAGCAGCTAGTCATGCACGCCGGAGTTCTCGGCGTTGGCGGGAGGTAACTAACTAAACTAAACCTGAGGTTTACAAAATTTGCCATGACTCATGCTACAATCAATATCTAACTATGTGAATGAAATGGAATGGAATAGGGAGAACAATTTGGGAATGTGGAGCACGGATGGTACAGGATCGGAGCTTGGTGCTGACGATGACTACACCGATGAGATGTCCGGCAATGATGGAGCGAGTCCTGCCGGTCCCAATGTGTTTACTACTTTGGTTGCGTTTTCATGCTTTCTACTTTTGTTCATTGCTCCTAACTTGCAATAGTGCCAACGGAAACCCCTCATCTAATTTTTCTGACATTTCCAGGATGGACCTTCTAAAATCGATCCTAGTTTTTTAACATGAAAGTAGAGTTTGATTTGTTAAATATTTAGCTTATCACAAAAATTAAACAAAGGTTGATCAGCTAAACCAGCTTTTTCTGGAGATAAACTTAATTTTTAACAATTTTGACCTTGATCATGTTCAAACCACACCAGTCTATCTGAATAAAACACCATGACTTGACTCTTCTCTTACATTTTGAAAATGTTTAAACCGACCAGTCTATCTGGAGTGTTTATTGAATGGTGCTAACTGAGATCCACATCTACACTGATATAAGAGAGTTGAATAATTGTCATAAAACTGCATTAGGCAATTTCAGAAAAATGAGAAACCATACATATATCATCATCATCATAGTATTGGGTAAATTGTTCAAGACAGTTGAGCCGGAATGGTATTTTTATGTAACAATTCTCTTTATGTAACAACCTTCTAACCTGAAAACAAGACAGCCGGCAACAAGGCGATGCGCAAAGGAGATCTTGTATAGACACTCTACTTCACAAGCCATCTAGAAGTTGCAACAATGGTGAATGTGTGGCGACAACAACCAAGTAATTAACGATCTAGGAATGCTCTATTCATGACTTCCACTGCTGATTCCATGGTCTGAAAAATAGAAAACGCATAGCCATGTTAGTTGGAAAAAATTTCATCCATAACACTTCATCTGATCATTCACTCAAGTAAAGTTGTTGTCTTTACATTAATGCAAACTACATATAAAGATACTGCATTCAATCAAAAACAAGTAAGAACTAATAAATGGAGGAAATAGTTTAAGAATTTGGTGTGATAAAATTAGGATAACATTTGAGATATGATCAGCATTGTCATTACAATCTAATTCCATCTGGTACGTTTGATCTCTAGTAAATGACATGGACTCGTATTCTGCTTGCAGCACCTTAACAAGGATCAATAACTATTTTCACAAGGGATTGATGATAAGCCATTTTCATTCAGTAGAATTAGTCCTCTGCCATATCCATAACCTTACTATCTGAATATTAGATCTTGAGATTGTACGGTTGATAGCAACAAGATAACTTAAGAATTAAAATACTCTACTTTGTTTTGTATCATTTGGCAAAGCTCGTTATTGTAGCTATGCAGATATATTTATATAAGGGGAGCAAAATTATTGAATTTGCTATGCTACTAAACTCCCAAAACATACAACACCATCAGCCAATGTTTTGCATGTCCTCGGAAGACCATACCATCAATGATCACTTACTATCTTGTATTATTGAGTAAGTCACATTATTGAGTTCATCCAACAAACAAACAAAATCAACATCTACTACACCGCATACAATGACAAGAATATACCTTTAACCATCTTCTGTTGTGGGTTAGCTTAGAGTATAAAACAAACAGAATAATTTGTGAGAAACTTCCATTAATAATCCTATTTGTCATCTATGGTTTTTATATCATCTTCAAGATCAATCTGGGTAAATGAATAATATCACTCTTAAATATTTCCAGCAATTCAGGGTAGACTCCTTTCAGCTCTGACGACATTATTATTGCTATTGAAAGCCATAGTTTAAAAAACCATAGTCAAGCATGAAGGTGACAATACACTTTACCTTTGCAATACCCTGAAGCTCTTGACCAGCTCGGTGAACTAGTGTAAGGTCAACTTCAACAGGCCATACCTGCCCAGATAAGAAACAGAACATATATGGGATTATACAAAAATGATAAAACTAGATCTAGAAATTTCAATTCGGTTACTAATAAGCAGTGACACAAGGATTTTGTGCTTTCTCCTATGCATGTTCAGAAACTGGTGCAAACTCCAGGGAAAAATTTAACCCGACTATAGCTTGTAGTTGTATATTTTCTGATACGAGTAAACATTTTCTCCACAATACATGAGCCGCCAATTGCAGGAAGTGTGGCATAATGCCACATTCAGGCTACAACCATTTCTAGCACATTGGTGAACATATTTCTACTCATTATCAGCAAGTAGAAACATGAAGCTGTCTTGACCTCTAGAAGAAGCAAGAAGATATATTGCACTTATAATTAAAAGTGCCCCAAACATCTTTACTGCATCACCTCATAAAAACTATACTCATACAAGGACTATGAACATAGTAAGCAATCTGCTCGCTACTTGTTTCCATAGATATGCCCTTTTATAAAGAAATATATTGAAAAATGTAAATCCCCTTTTTTAGCTCCCTTACAAAAGTTCACGACATTAAAGATTATGAACTCTACTTCCCCTATCTCCCAGAAGTTGGAACAATGTAACCACTCTGAAATTTGAGACAGTTCCAATTTGGGATTTCAATAAGATGCGGCAAACTATGATTCAACACAGTAATGAAACAGATAAAGTTAGCAATACCATAATTTCTGATAAAATGGAAAAAGGAAATAGAAAAGCCCACCTTGAGACCGAGTAATTTGACAGGTTTGGATTTTCCAGGAACAATACAATCGGGTCCGGCAGATTCCAACATGGCAGCCATGGCCAGGCCGCTTCCCACAGGATCAGGGTGCTGAAGAAATCGAAATCGAATTCGAATTAAGAACACACAGAATCGCAAATCAATCAAACAAACCCAGAAACGAGAGAGGGAGAGGAACCTTGAGGAGGGAGAGAGCGTATTGGGAAGAAGGGGTTTGGGGGACGGAGAGGAAAGGCGGAAGGTTGATTCTGGGGATGGGCTTGCCGGAGTCGGAGTAAGCTCTCCACGGCGCTTCCTTGGGCAGCGGAGCTCCTCCCTTCCTCCACGACATTGCTTACGGATGATTCCAGACAGAGAAGCTCAGAATTTAGATATGGGCTTCATAAAAATGGATGCTTTAAGATAAGGTCTTGCACTTGCACTTGCTCTTGCTGTTGATCCAAACCAAACCAAACCAAACCGGCTTCTTTCTTTTATACATATTTTCTTGCCTACCATTGGATTGCCATGTTTATTTTGTGGTTCCTGACCTCTATTTTTGTTTCTCCTTATCAATTATTTTGGGTACTAAACAAAAACAACGGTGGAGATAAATCACTAAATCCTATTTATTATTATTATTATTATCATATGAAATTTTAACATGTATATTCATTTGCTTTTGATAGTTCAAATTTCTCTCTAAACTAAAATTGTACTTTTATGACATTTGCACCCACCCATGGCTTGGAGATAACATAGAAATGAAAATGATTATTGAAGGTAGAAATATGGAACTAAACAAAATATTTGGTGATGATAGAATGAAAAAGTCCTATAAGGTACATTTTACATCATCAGCACCCAATTGACGAGGATATACTTAATAGACAAAAATAAAAGGAACAGTGACTATAATATGACATTTGCACCAATGGCTTGATTATCAGATAACAATATTAATCTGTAAATTTTTTGAAACGTTCCCATCACAATCAAAAGATTGGCTCCACCACTTCATAGTTCATACGGGACATACATATATATATAGAGAGAAGAAAACATTAGAAAATGGTGTCTCACAAACAATATTTTTGTTGATGCCCAGAGAACATTTACCTACAAATTCCCTTCACTTGAAATTACATCTCTCCCATTGCTAAACATCTTCCAATTCCAAGATCATAATGGGATCTAAAGAAAATAGAAACATGAAATGGCCAGAGGGAACCTGTCTTCTTCGCCCTGATATAGGATTATGTTAGACTGTAACCATATCCTCTCCCCCTTTTTCTGCAGCCACCTCCGCCAATCTCTTCCATGTCGATTCCCGCTGCTCCTCCACCTCCTTGGCGTTGGACTCTTTCTCCTCGTACTGCTTCCTGCACTCTTCAAACAACTCGCTATCCATTTCCATGAACATTTTCCGTACATTGGCTGTCAGCCCATGGACTGCCTGGTTCCAGTGTCCCTTCATATTTCTTTCCAATGCCTCGAAAATGATTGGCAATATCACATTCCGGTTCTGGGCTATTAAACTCACAATATGCTCGTTATTCCACAGGAAGAGGGTTCGTTCTGCAACCTGCAAACCAAATTGTCCCAAGTTTCAGATTTCTCAGTTTCATAACAAGTAAATTTGTGAGAAGTTGACTATATATTTAAGCATCTTCGTCAACTGACATGTACATGCCACAATATAAAAGTATGCCCATAATTCTCAATCTTCCAAATGAATTCCTATGTAAAATCAGTAATTAGTATTACTCACAATATTTTGCACTATTTTGCATTTGTGACTGTTTAAGACGTACAAATGAATTTAAACAAGTTCGTTTTCAAAAAAAGAAGAACTACAAATGAATGAAGTGCTACCAGAGAATTTTCTCGAAGTGAACCACCAATGAGTGAAGTTAGTCTTTCAACCAACTAACTAGCGGATAACAGGCAGTGTCTATAATTATCATGAATGTGCAGTTTGCAGTAAACGGACATTCTGTCAAACTTTCCTTTGAACTTTCCAGTGGGCATCCTACATATTTCAAAAGCACCAACCTATTCATACACTCTCACATTAGGTGAATTTCTCTGAGTGTTACTTAGGTAACTCGATGACAAACCTAAGATAAACCCACGTCTCTAAACCCTCTCTCAGTTTTTCACTTCCATTCTCGTCTATTGCAAGTGCAGATGTGTATAGCAGGTAGTAGCATAACTGGAAATAGGAAAAACTAGCTGATTTTCAATAGCAAAGGTCAATGACTCCACAAACAGAAGGTGCTCAGAACTTAAAAGGCAAAAGAATTCCCAAACGAAAATGGCATGAACTAAGAAGAGAAGTTTTTTAAGGTTTCAGAAAATACATGATATTAAGTTTTTAAAATAACTCTTTTTTTTTTGCAATCAGAAGGGTTTGGATAGCCAAATTCAATTAGGTCATATAACCTTCTTGCTAAGAGTGCAAATAAAAGAGCAGAAATATATGAACAGAAAAACATGACTTTAGTTAATGCTGACGGCACTAATCATTGATTGACTCAGCATACTAGCTGCTGCATCTCTGTTTGAAGAAAATAAGGAATGACACCTACTCACCAACCACCACCATTTAAGCAACCAAAAGTTTTTCCTTCACTAAATCCAATCCAATCAGGCCTCATCACAATTCAGTACACTGTTGTAAATGCAAAAAACCAACATCCTCCCGAAATTATTATCTCAAAGTCTCAAACCTAGTATGAAATTAGCAACCTAAGGCGAGAAGTCTATTAGTGTAATACTAGTAAGCATCAGTAAGATACAATAATGCAACAGAAAAATGGCAATGATTTCATACCCAGAAAAAGAAAATGGATAAGTTTGAGCAAAACAAAACAGAACACTATGCATGTGCGAGCAAGCGAGTGTAAACAGAATAAACAGTAAAGATTTCTTCTTTAGAGAGAAAAATGGTCAAAATACTGTATTCACATAGCAAATGACTATAGCCGACATCATCAAATATTTGCCTCACAGTCACTTTCCAGGTAAAGTTACCCAAATTCAAGCACACAAATATAGAGCATAATCATAACTGTCTAATTGTAAGAGGATCCTTGAAAGGATTAGGTTAATAGCCAACCTGAAAATGAGAGCTATTTAGACAACGGGCAATCTGTCTGAAAAGGGGAACCATACAGCGTTGGAATTCTACTGACTGTGTTCCTTCGAGAACTTCTTCAAGTTCTCCTAGAAAGAGCACTTCCTTCTGACAATTGATAACAGGCCAGTACTTCAGCAAACCCCTTATAACCGTGTCTGCCAGCTTGTAATCCTTTTCGACGAACTGAGTGATGCAATATGACAGCTGTTGATGGTACATAGTAACCGGTTTCGGTTTATGAAGTGGTATAAGCGCCCGCATAAGAAACAGCTTATGCTCTTCTTTCATTGGCAGAGCAAACCCGTTTATTATACTCCCCAGAATCTCCAATAGCTCACCAATACCACTGTGTCTTTCCGTCTCGTATATAAACCGATAGAAAATATTATTAATTGCCTTCCTAATAAACGGCCGATGCACCATGAATTTCCCATATATCCGGTGGAGGATTGTTTTCAAATACTCCCGCTCTCGGGGATCATCGGAATCAAACAAATCAAGTAGTTTCAACACGAAAGAATGATCAATATACCGCTTGGCAACCTTGGTATCAGTATCTGAGGACACTATATATCTTAAAAGCAGCTCGTACACAAGCTGCAAATGGGGCCACGAGGGTTCCATATAGGGTTCCTCCTCCTCCGGGTCAGTGACCTCCTGCCCTGTATTTTCATGGGAAGCCGGGGGCAAGCACCTGAAAATGTTAACTGAAATCATTTTTACCATTTCCTCCTGGCAATTCTCGTTAATCTTCCCAGACCCTGATTGAATATAATCCACAATCTCCAAGAGCGTCTGCCTCTTAATTTCCTTCTCGCGGGCAGACTTCATGATGTCCACGAAATCGAACTGGAAGCAACAAATTTGAACCTTCCTGAGAAACAAGCTCTGCCTCTCCGAGACAGGCACATCCCGGAACAACGGCAGCGCCTCAACCGTGGCCATTGGGGGCGCCACGGCCACCACCTGGGCAGCCCCGGCTGGATTAGGACCAGTAGCATTCGAGCCGCCCCGAGAGGCGTGGTTCACGACAACATTGGAAGTCGACACCGACCCTGAATTTCGATTACCAGGTGGCGCGTAGCCGTACAAGGAAGCATCATTGGGTTCAGATTTGGAGGGCTTCTTGTGCCCGCCCTTAATGATTTTCTTAAACATTCCCAGAACTCAACAAACCCTAATCCAAACCACAAACAAGCACGCCCCTAACAATCAGATCGGAACTCTATATCCTCCAAAAACGGAGAAACAACACCAGAGTCTTAAACTATTGCGAGCATAGCATCGAAGAGCTAGTCAAATCCACGTAACTGACTCCAAATCGGAAGAGCGAATCGGATCTGAAACAAGGAAGCAGAGAAAACAAGTGTACCGTGGATTAGAGCTAAAGCTTGAAATCAATGGCGGCGCATCAGCCGAGAAAGAGATCGCCGGAATGCCAGAGAGCTGTCGGAGGATCGGCGGCGACGGTCCCGGCGATCAATCCGAAGGGACGCCTGAGAGAATCTAGAGAGAGAGAGAGCTTTATTGAGAGAGAGAAAGAGTAGTGGGAGATAATCAAGGAGAGAGGAGAAGAAATAGCTTGAAACAGAAAACGAATCCTTTCTTTTTTATTTATTATTTATTTTCATCATTATCTTCTCAACCAAACCAAATACGGTACAATACAGATATTACGATTAATTTTAAATTAAACATTTTACTATTTTGCTAAGCAAAAAGCAGCAACAACTCTGCTTGTAACACACGTGTCTTATGGGTCAAGAAATCGGCATTTATCTTGGAAGCTCCACGTGCTCATTCCACATTTGGACCTTCTGACCATAATTTGTATCCTCATTTTCTATATATATATGTGTCAAAATAATATATATATATATATATACATATCATTTACTTAGCTATAAGTTCTAATAACGGTTAAATTTCATAAATTTGAATGTAATAAAAATGAACCAAAACTATTGATTTAATATAGATAAATCAGGATATACGTAAAAGCGTACTTGACACAATAGTCTAAATTTTTTATTTAATTTAAAATCTAATATTCGAAGAAATTTGCTTTTACATAAAAATTAGATATGATAGTGTGTGAAACTATCAACTGAAAAAAGAATTAAGACAACATGCGTTAAGATAGAGTCCAGAATACATTTTAAGCAAATAAATAGTATATGAAATCTGCAGCATATGGCAATGGGCTATGGAATATGGAATATGCTATTATTCATGGTCAATGTATTTTAGTTATTTGTTTGGATTGAAACTTGTTATTTTCTTATCCATCTAACATTTGTTGACACTAATGTTTTCAATTATATTTTTTGTATGATTTTTTTATTATTTGGAATATATGATTTCATCATCTTACTGATTTTCATTACGAAATATTGATGAATTTTATTTTAAAAATCACTTATATTTTACAACAATTTGACCGGAGAAAAGATGGCAAGTTGGTAATATAATTAAGTATAATCATAAGAATATGTGTAGGTTGTGTGTGTATATATGTCTGTATATCATAATAAGTATAATAATAATGTGTGGTGCACCATAATTAATTTGTTACCGATAGCAATATGGATGACCAAATATATATAATATACTTACACATACAGACAAACAAATATTTTGAAATTATTCAAGATATTCTCATAGATGGCATATTTTATTTAGGGTAAAAGACACAAAACTACACCTAAAAATTATCAAAAGACACTTAACTATCTCATGTTTCAAACTGGACAGTGAGCTATATCCAGAGATCGAAAATTGACACTTAGCACTGACAGTTAGAATTTTGGATGGAAACTGTTAAAATTTAAAGTGAAAAGACAAAAATGCCCTTGGCCAGACTTCAAATTTTCAAAATCATGCCATTGTGAGGATTTTGGTTGTTTCTCCGACCACCGTGGCTCAAGTTTCGCCGGCCTCGTCTCCGACGCCGACCGACTTTTCCGGTCGTCCTCGGCTCCTCGCCACTGACCGGAGACTCGCCGGAGACCGTTGCTCAAATTTTCAATCTCTGTTTTTGTAAACAGAGACTCCGTTTTTCCATTTCAAGCAAAACCATCCAAATTCTCACAAACAGACCATAATAGTATAACACAAGCTTCGAGGGACATAAAAGTAAAAGGCAAAATGTCAAGATTCTTACGAAAAATCAAAGGAAATGTTGCACAGTGGTTCCAATTTAGCACTAAATTTATGCATCATGTTCTAGTTTACTCATAAGTTCAGATTTTGTCCCAAACCAGTTCTAAATTTATCAGTTCTAAGCTAATATGTTGCAGCCATAGAACAGACCCTAACACAGGCTCGAGAGACAAAAGTAAAAGGCAAAAATGTCAGGATTCCTAAGAAAAAAAATCAAAGGAAGCATTGCACAATGGTTCCAATTCAGTACTAAGCTTATGCATTATTATGTTCTAATTTACTCATAACATAAGTCATTAGTTCAGATTTTGTTCCAAATCAGCCTTAATTTTATCAGTTCGGGTCCAAACTAATCCTACAGGTTGCAATCTACTGATGAATTTTCACAAATAGTTCCAAACCAGTCTTCTTCCTCACAGGAACCACAACATTTCCCAAATTAGATCTATGTGATTGTAAACAACTCAGACAACATGTCAATTTCCACCAGATTCAAACAACAAACCACAATTAAGTAATAACCAGTAAATTTTCATGAAAAATCAAACATCTACCTGCAACGAGAGCAGCGAAACCGAGAGTCAGCTTCTGAGACATCGACATCGGGACCTTCTTCCCCTCCTCGTCCAGCTTCAGTCCACCCTCGCCCAGTTCGACGTAATCGTTGCCGCTTCCGCCACCGCCACCACCTCCGTTCACGCCGCCTCCGTCTCCTCTGCCTCCGGATTCAGTCTGGACCTCGATGTCGATGAGGGATGGATCTTTGGAACCAGTGGACGCTTGTGTTATACTATTATTGTATGTTTGTGAGAATTGAGATGGTTTTGCTTGAAATGGAAAAACAGAGTCTCTGTTTATAAAAACAGAGACTGAAAATTTGAGCCATGGTCTCCGGCGACGAGCTCCGCTCAGTGGCGAGGAGTCGAGGACGACCGGAAAAGTTGGTCGGAGGTCGGGGACGAGGCCGACGAAGCTTGAGCCACGGTGGTCGGAGAAACAACCAAAATCCTCGTAATGTCATGATTTTGAAAATTTGAAATCTGTCCAAGGGCATTTTCGTCTTTTCACTTTAAACTTTAACAGTTTCCATCCAAAATTCTAACGGTTAGTGCTAAGTGTCAATTTCCGATCTCTGGATGTAGTTCACTGTCCAATTTGAAACATGAAGTAATTAAGTGTCTTTTGGTGATTTTTGATTGTGATTTTGTGCCTTTTACCCTTTTATTTAGTACTGACATCTTTATACTGTAGTGGTGGATTAAACAATGTGTAATTTAAGAAAAATTAATCATCATTATGTATAATTAGTTGCTAAAAGCATTGAATTAAAGAGAAACTAATTATATGGCCAAAAAGTCCATTTTAAGGATAGTTGACTTTATCTGGTGATGGTGATTTTAGCTTCCAATTCCATTCATTATCGAGCACTATGTAGCCAATAGTAATTGAAATAATAAATTTTAAAAAAATGACAATAAGATGCCCAATCTGTGGACTATGATTAGGATAAAAAAGAAGATTATTCCACAATTTGTCCTCTCAAGTCACAAGAGAGACAGATACGTGAAACTAGACAACAGTGACCTCCAAAACGCGCATTCAACAACACATGTTCTTGTCGTTTTGTCCAACCCAACGACACGACACCGTTTGAAGCTGACACACACCCACCGTCACGTGAAAGTCGAACTGCCAAACCCAATCAGAACAAAGCCCAATAACAATAGTCCATTGGCCCATCTATCGCCCGTTAAGCCGGGCCCAGTACCTTATTGGGCCTATTATTTCACCCCCTCCCGGAACTTCTTGTACACGTCATCTCTGTAGAATTTTCTGGTGCGGAGGGTCAAGATGACGGAAGCAAAAAACCCGAGAAACGACGTCGCAGTGATGATAAAGAAGGCCATTCGGAAACAGAGCACGCCGGAGCAGGTCAGCTCCTCCCCTGTTTTTCTGGCGAGGCCCGAAGCACTGAGCTGCTTCAGAGCCTCTCCGTCGTAGAGCCTTCCGGCGACCCTGACGTTGAGTATATAGACTCCGACGGGGCTCGCCACCGCCCCTAGATTGAACAGAGTCGAGTAGTACTTGAGCCCGAAAACCTCCGACGTGATCGCGTGGATCAACGGCCACTGAGCTCCGAAGCAGAACCCGGCGATTAGGGAAGCGAGGTACAGAGACCTCGGGACGGCGAAGGCGATCAGGAGGTGGCCGAGACAAGATACGAGGAGCACGATTGCGAGAATCATGGATCGTGGACATTTGTAGTTGATTAGGAGTGTCTCGGACCCGAATCCGGATGCGACGCGTCCGAGGTAGTTCCAGATGCTGACTAGGGACACGAATGTGGTGGTGCTGCGAATTGGGTACCCCAAGGACCGGCCGATCTGACCCAGGCTGTCGATCGCCGTCAACGTGCCTCCGACTCCGCAGGTGGTGACGATGAACAAGATTAGCATGTCGATGCTGAAGAGGGCTTGGAGAATCGTGTAGTCCTCTCCTCTCTCCGGCGGCGAGAACGCGCCGGTCAGGCAAGAAATCGCAGGTTTCGTCTCTGAACGGAGTTGCTCTGCCTCCGACGGCGGCGACGTTGGAGATGGAATATTTGGAGTTTCTGTTACTAATTCCAAATGGGTATTGTTTGAACCTTCCAAATCTTTCGATCTCTTGATTTTCCATAGTTTTAGTTCTTCATTGACCACTACGATCAGCGGAAGAAAAACCAAGACCAGCTCAAGAGAAGCACTTACTGCGTACTCTGTTCACGAGAAGCTGAACTTGTTCTGTAAAATGATGAGAATCATGAGGAAACCGGCAAGTCCAAGAGAGAGGTACAAGAACTGATAAAAGATCTTGAGCTCGTTGACTTGTGTGACCACTCGGAGAACCCGAATCGTCCGAAGAAAGACCAAGGACACGGCCGCCGGAAGCCAGGCGATGAACAAGATCAAACCTTTCGAGTCGTCGCCGTAAAAAGCATGATAGAGCTGCGTCATCATGGCGCCGCTGAGACCGACGAATCCTTTCAAGAGCCCAATAACGCACCCTCTGCTCGCCGGAAAGTTCTTGACGGCGGTGACCAGAGCTCCGGTGTTGGAAAAAGCTTGTGAATTGGCCCCTATGCAAATGTAGAGACACATCTGCCAGACATGAGGCTTGGAGGTCCGGCCGGTGACGGCGAGCCAGACCATGGTGTAGCCGAAGAGGTTCATGGCGGCACCGATGAAGAGGACGGCCCAGGGAGGACTCACCTCCAGGATTAGGCCGGCGAGGACTCCGACATTGCCGCCGAGATCCTTCAAGACGCTGAGGAGGTTGAGGGTGGTCTGGTCGTAGCCTAGGGAGGATTTAATGTCGTTGGAGTAGACGCCGAAGAGGTAGGTGGAGCCGGCGGCGGACATGATGAGAACGGCGGCGAAAGCCATGAACCACCGTCCGGCGATCAAGTGCAACCCGAAGCCCCATTGAACTGGACCCAACACCATTTTAGGGCAAGCTGTAGCAGATCACTAGCTCATATCATATGGACAATCTAATCAAGTATGTGGGTCTTTTTGTACACATAACACGAAATTTGAATAATGTTTTTGGATTGACCCTGCGAGGACTGGGAGCGGAATTTCAGGAGAACGAGGGTGCAAGTTGCAACAAATGTCCAAATTTAACGTCAACAATACTCACATTTAAACATAATCAAAGGACTCATGTCTTAAACAAATTAGTCACATGTTTGGATACGCATTTTCCGACGACAGAAAATAAATAATATTTTCAATAATGCGTTAGCCTAACATCAAGAATCAAGATCATAACAATTAATGCCCCAATATTGAGTTTTGCTGATTAAATGTATCTTCACCGGCAACCATTGGGGCCGCCGTTCACGGTGGCGCGATCACCGCCATTTTCTTCTATGTCACCAATCTCGATACCCTCCGGCTCCTCCCTGAACTTCTTGTAAATGTCACCTTTGTAAAATTTTCTAGTCCGAACCACCAGCACGATCGATACAAGAAACCCAAGAAACGTTGCCGCCGTGATTATCAAGAATGCCAGCCGGTAACAGACCACGCCGGTGCACGTCAGGTCCTGCCCTGCTTTTCTGGCGAAACCCGACGCCCTGAGCTGCTTGTTAGCCTCTTTATCGTACAGAGAACCCGTCAAGACCACATTGAGAACATAAGCTCCGATGGGGCTCGCCACCGTGCCGAAATTGTACAGCGTCGAGTAGTACTTGAGCCCGAAAATTTCCGATATGATGGCGAATACCAACGGCCACTGCGCTCCGTAGCAGAAACCGATGATGACGGTGGCTAGGTACAGTGAGTTTGGGACTCCAAAGGCGATTAAGAGGTGGCCGGAGCAACAGAGGAGGAGGACGAGAGAGAAAAGCAGGGGACGAGGGCATTTGTGTCTCTTCAGCAAGTGCTCCGACCCGAATCCGGAGACGACCCGTCCGAGGTAGTTCCAGATGCTGACGAGGGACACGAACGTGGTGGTGGCGCGCTTCGGGTAGCCCAAGGATTCGGCGATCTGGCCCAGGTTGTCTATCGCCGTCAGCGTTCCTCCGGCGCTGAACGTGGTGGCCACGAACAGGATCAGCATGTCGGCGCTGAACAGAGCTTGCAGGATCGTGTAATCTTCTCCTCTTTCCGGCGGTTTCAAGATGTTCTTCGCAAAAGAAAAAGACCCATTTGTTTCTTTCCGCCCCGGAGCCGCTGATTCGCCGGAGCCCGCCGGGTGCTCTGTTTCTTGATTTACCGGCAGCCCCACTCTGTTTCTCCAGAGTCTCAGTTCTTCTTTTACAACGACAAGAATCGGGAGAAAAAGAAGAACCAGCACGACGGCTGCACTAGAAACGTACTCGAATCTATCGAACCTGAATCTATTTTGCATGATGATCAAGAACATGAGAAAACTGGCGAGAGCCAGAGAAATGTAGAGAAAACGGTAAAAAATGCTCTGGTCGTCCTGATCTTTGCGAGGCACCTCCATGACCCGAATCGTCCGGAGGAACAGAAATGACACCGCAGAGGGAAGCCAGGCGACGAGCAAGATAAGGGACTTGGAATCGTCGGCGTAGAGGGTGTGGTAGAGCTGGGTCAGGATGGCGCCGCTGAGGCCGACGAAGCCCTTGAGAAGGCCCAAAACGCTGCCCCTGTTGGCGGGGAAGTTCTTGACGGCGGTGACGAGGGCGCCGGTGTTGGCGAAGGCCTGAGAGTTGGCGCCGACGTAAATGTAGAGGCACATCTGCCAGACGGGGGGCTTGGGGGTGCGGCCGGTGACGGCCAGCCATATGAGGGAGTAGCCGAGGAGGTTCATGGAGGCGCCGACCGAGAGGACCACCCACGGCGGACTGACCTCGTTGATGAGCCCGGAGAGGACGCCCACGTTCGTGGCCAGGTCCTTGAAGAAGCTCAGCAAGTTGAGCGTCGTCTGGTCGTAGCCCAAAGACGATTTGATGTCGTTTGAGTAGAGCCCGAACATGAAGGTGGAGCCCGAGGCGGCCATTACCAAGAGTGAAGCGAACAGCATTGACCATCGCCCGTCGATCAAGTGCTTCGGGAAGATCTTGGTGTGTTGCCGATGACTAGCACCATTGGACCGACCGTGACCATCACCGATCGACATTTTTTTTAGATCTGTTATGGAGTTGTGTAATTTATATAATAGAAAACTAAGTAACTTATTTCTTTAGTAAGATGAGTGTTATAGAATAGGAGTGCACAAGTTATCGCATTGAAGGGAGCAACTGTTGACGAGCCCCAAACCCCATAAATATGATATTTTGTTTGCACTTAACAATTTTGTTTGATTCAAGTCCATATGCTCATCAACAAATTTGAGTAAGGGTGGGCACAGTTCCGAAGTAGGATTAGACTCGACTCAATTCTTTGCGGACTTGACTCGACCCTCTGCTTCTTCAATTATTGAAATCATATCTAAGAAGTTGAGGAATTAATCCAATTTTAACCATGGTTTTCTGATTTAATTCCAATATATTATCAAATCAACACGATTAATTGTTAACATTAGCTTAAAGCTAAACAAGTGTGTTCCTTCCCCAAAATTTTCACAGCTCAGTCTTGCACTTGGGTTTTCAATCCAAGGGTTAGATTGAGAACCCTAGGTTTCAAGTCTCGATGACCCGCTGTGAGGTAGATCGAGAATAGACTCATGCTGTGGTATGATTAGGGTTGCAGACCGAAGCTCGATTAGACGATGGTGAAGGTCAATGGAAAACAACAAGAGCTGAGGTAGTGAGACTACAATTTCATCGACGTTGGTGCCGTCAGAGTTGAGGACGATGATGGGCCACCTCAGGTCTTCGCGAACGATTTCAAAAAGTTACTAATTTTGCTAAATTCAAGCACTCAAACTTCGACGAGTGAGCCGTTCAGCGTTCCGTTTCTCGAGGTGGTCTGCAAGTTACGACCCGTCGAGGCGAGACAACCGACAAGAGGCATGATGTGAGGTACTGAGAAGAGCATGTTTTTTTTAGTTTTATTATTTGAAAAGACACATATACCCTTAACCTGTAAGTTTAATGTGCTATTTGATTAAGGTTAAAATTGTCATTTTATAACCATCAAATACTTACATAATTTGAAAATTATAATGAGAGTATTTTGTACTCTTTACAAACCAATTATGTTAGATAAAGTTACCTTAAGTATAATTAAAAATATACTCAGGGTACCTATAAAAACTTTTAAAGTTGAGTACAGGGAAGTTATAAACGAAAAAACCCGTGTATGGTGAACTGTAATTATCCCTAAATATACTAATGAAAACTGAATGTTAAAATTTAATTATCACAACTCAATTAAAGTTGTAACCGGTTCGATTCTTAGATTGTCCGGTAGTTTTGATTTTGAGAACCATAACCAATTCAAATTATATAATTCTCTTGAATTTAGATCTAAAACCGAACCATTAATCATGATTCCAATTTTTCGATTCCGGGTTTGGTTTCAAATCCAAAGTGCCCATTCCTATTTGAGGTGCCTAGAAATATTTTCTATTCTAATTTGCTTTAATATTTATCTCCGTCTAAAATAAGTCTAACCATAAAAATAATTAAAAAAAAAGGTCTAACCATAAAAAAATGGTTCCTAAAATTTATTAAAATAAATAAATAAATGGTTACACAATATGTGATGTGTAGCGATAATTATATATTCGTAAAGATCAATTTATCGGTAACTTGAGACATGTAATCTCGAAATCTAGTTTTCATTCCTATTTCAGTTCTTTAAAGCGTTGACAGAATTATAAACAAATACAATGAGGATCTCAAAATTTAGTTTTCATTTTTATTTCAGTTCTTTATTACAGCGTTGACAGAATCATAACGTAACAAATACAATGAAGTGATCTCAAAATGTAGTTTTCGTTCCTATTTCAGTTCTATAAAGCATTGACAGAATCATAAAGTAACAAATACAATGACAAATGATTGTGATTCTCAAAATGTATGATTATCATCAAGCACATTACAATCAGTCTAAAACACCCAACGTACATACCAAGAACAAAATTAACATCAAATATTTTGCAGAGCATATTCATGAACAAAAACGTCAATCTTAGCCTATACTCGGGGGAATTACAAACACAGGGGATATTAACAAGTGCAAACTCACATTTCGATAATCAGCTATCAGAAACCTGTTTGCTACATTGAATCATCCCAAAGAAATTCTGGGTATTTCAGGAGCTGGTTTCCCAAAAAGAACAGGGGACTATGAAGAAATAATTAAGCATAATATGACTCACATCTCAAGTCAAGTATAAACTGCAGCTAAATTTGACAAGACTAAATCTGAAAAACTTGGGTAGGTGTTGAATATCAAAAGAACAAGAGTAGCTTAAAGATACATCTGATCATCGATCATAAGGACGCCCACCCCTTCTAGGGCGATCATAAGGAGCAGGCTTGTCCATGTAACTTCCTCTCTCATAGCGAGCTGGAACTCTACCACCATACTTGTCACCACCACGTGCCTCTACCTCCCGCTCAACACCTCTCTCTTTCCCATATCCATTCAGAGGTTCCCGATCCATATACCTATCACCGACAAAGCGATCAACCACGGGAGGATACCTTTCATTTCTGTAACGATCACGGCTTCCATATATGATGTTGTCTCTGACATCCAAACAGTCTATGTCCCCATAACAGGATGTACCATAGAATCAAAAGAAACTTGAACCAAAAGATATGTCGTTCCGGTGCGAGATCGTGGACGAATCAGAAGCTTAGATGTTACTGATGCACCATCATATCTCTTATTGTCTGCTCTACTTGCGCCATACGAATCAGACACATAGCTCTAAGTGATTTGCTTATACAGAAAATCGTTTAGAGGGGAAAAACCATCCACTAATGACCCGTATTGGTGAATACTCCAATCATGGTCCATCAACTTGTTACCCAAAACAAGCTACTAAGATATTGCAAATAACTAAAACCCATACAGCCGATCAAATCAATGTTGTCATTACATAATACGCTCTGACAAGACCATCCAGATAGCATCAGACAATCGTCACAAATTTTGTGAACCAATAACAAAGCTGACCTCTGTCATTTCAGATTGCAAATAATTAATAATACCACATATATATTTTTTCACAAATTTTATATATTCTTGGATAAATTATTTAACCAACAAGATTGAAACATTTTGTTTAATTACTACATAGCAACAAGGTTGTAAGTATTTTTTTCAGATAACCACCCATATCAATCTATGAACAATCAACATGTTCAAATCATGGTTTCACAAGTACACCAAAATCAGGCTCAAAACATACAATTACATCCCATGACAAAACATGAATCTCGATGAAGAATGAAAAATCATGAGCAAAGAGAACAGAACATACCATAGAATCATGAATTTTGCCATAACGACTGAAGGCGTCTTCGAGGTCAGTGGCGGTGGTGGTCCCAGCCAGACCTCCCACGAATATAGGATGCTATTCTCGCGCGGCCAACCAAGGCCGTGTTTGGTTTGGTACCGTGCGTGCGTTATTAATTGGGGTTTTTATGGACCAGATAAGACTGTATTTCAGATTAATGGAATTTTGAAATAAAAAATTGTGTTGACTTAAAGTTTCAGGCAAATTCTGATCACTCAATTTTGGTAACAGGTTGCAGTTAGAATAAACATAATAAAACACTTAGTTCATAAAATCTAAAACTTACATTATATGCAAGGAGTGCGCACAAGAGCGAAAACGGACCGAACTAGTCAGAATCTAAACTTATCGTTCTCAATATTTGAGATCTTGACTTGAAATCATTACAGAAAGAGTAGGTTCAGTTTTAGACCCAAATTTTTTGTTCTTTTTTTTTGTTTTACCCATTAAATTGGTCGATTCTTAATTTTTGTTATTTACGCGGTTTATGGTCCGAATTACGATTTTGATCCTCATTTTTAGACACACTTTAATATGTAATTATTAAAAATTATAACAAAAATAAAATGTTAAGGCTTAATTATTATAACACAATTGAATTATAAAATTTGCAATTAAAACAGTGATAAAAGATAAGTAACATATCTTCGAGACTTCATTCTTCGGTTCACGTGAGGCACCCCTTCCGAGTATAAAACTAGAATAAATGGTTGATTCGATTCTCAGAGGGTACTTGTCGATTCTATTTTTTTTAAAATCGAAAAAATTGTATATGATTCTCTCAAATTTAGAACTGAAATCGTTATACACGGTTCCTGTTTTTCTGATTTGGTCTTTAATTTTGAGTCTAAAATGTTCACACCGTTTAATGATACTCGACGAGTTTTTCTTTAGTCAAGTTTCATGATTCCATTGGTTAAATTTTTGTATAGATTGTGCATCACTTGTTATCGTAACGTTACATTCAACTTTAAATACTTGTATCATGATTTGTTTCATGGTTTCATGGATAACTCAACTTATTTTTCTGTTAAAAGAACAATATGAGCCAAAAGAATAGATGTATCATGTATCATATAAAGCAACACAAGTTTTTCCATTTAATCTCCACATAAGAATGTGAGATGAGGAAAAGAGATCCATGGAGAGGCCCAGTGAAATCAAACAAAGACCACAATTTTACACTGCATCAACAGTGACTACTAACCGGTTAACTATTATCATAAACTAACGATGAACCGGTAGTTATTTCATACCTCAAGAAAACACAAAACCTCCCTAGAAAACAAAAATTCATAAGAGAAATTAAAAAATGGATAATTGCTGATAAGTCACCTAATGTTGTTGTTTGGACTTCAAATTTTCATAAGATGTTATTCATTACATGAATTTTTGTTGAGTTTTTTCCCATGAGTTGTTAAAATGAAACAATTATTAATCATGTGATCATATGGTAAATAAGCAAGTTAATGAAAAATTCAACGCTTTATCATGAATCACAAAGTCAACACATATCAAAAGCACACAACAACGAAAGCCAAAACCCAAATATGGTTTTCAAAAAAACCAATCTATTAAATTACATAGATAGATTACACAAGTCACGTCGTTTCCAGCCTTCTCTGACGGCGACGACGTTGTCTGATTTGGGTCGGCGGCGGCCGGAGGGAGTTTACGACCAACTCCCCATTCAACCATGAGTGCTCTTTCAAGAGGTGGAGGTGTTAGATTATAGGCACATGCAATCGTTGTGCTCCGGCGATGGAACCACTGTGCACTGGCGACGCAATTGCGAAACTTTCTCACCTCTCGACCCATATCTTTAATTTAGGCATACCATATTTCTACTAGATCTAGAAAATTTTCGTGAGAAAAAAGTGAAAATATACCTATCACAAAAATAAATGAAATTGGGAAAATTCATATGGTGATTTTAAGTTTCACGATGTGTTTGAGATAGGAAATTGAAATATTTAGGGAAAAACATGATTTGAAACCCTAGTTTTATCACACCCTCTCTAAAAAATTTGAATTTGCTTCAAACTGATTACAATAAAAATATCGAGAAACCAAAATCGTCAATGGAGAGAATCACAGTACAACCTTCTTTTTAGTATTACGTCTAATGAGGGTCTGAAAGGATCTCTTATAATCGTCCTTAACCCACAGTTTCTTCTCTTTTGCCCTTGATTTTTAGTAAATTTGTAGCATTTGTAGTCTTTTTGTGCTCCAAGGTATTTTGGGTGTACTGTGCAGGTTGTGGGAGTATTTTGACAGTTTTTTGAAGTAGCTCGCAAGGAAAAGAAGACCGGAATTGGAAAAATGAGGTTGTCACGTCAATGCGCTTGTGCGTCGCTCTTTCTCGCCTTATCAACGTCACGGGTATAAATGGCTTAGTGCATAGATGATAAAGAAAAGAACATAAGTTTAAATTTCAAAAATTAGAAGAACCAATGTCGCAATAAACAAGAACAAATACTGAAAAGTTGAGAAGAATAGAGACGAGAACTAGAGTCGCATCGCAACACGTGCCTCTGCCCCCATCTCTTGCTCTGGCCATGCTCCAGCGACTCCTGAACTAGAGCCACGTCCCAATCCAGCTCACCCATGTTTTCTTCTCCTATGTAATTAACTAATCATTTTAGAAAAAAAAGTTAAAAGATTTGAAAATTGCTTAAAATTGCAATGAAATTATTTGAAAATTTGGAAATAAATGAAGGAAAATTTATCCTCTTACAAAAATAATAGTATGATTAACAATGAGAAAGAAAGATTTTAGGTCACTTGTAAAATTCAGAAAAAAGTGTCCTATATTTTACAGATGACCTAAAATCTTATAAGACACTTTAAGATAACCGAAAACGTTAATTCATACAGATTGGACATACAGATTGGAGACACATACTAACGCGTGAATCACACCTACTCTCGCGAAGCACAACATGCCCAATCTACACATTGACGTCCTGGTTGATGATAAGCGCCTCCAACAGTGGATGCAAGAACACATAGAGATTTGGTGAGTAGCGCTGACATGGCGGCAGAGGCGTACATATTAGAGCAAACCGTAGTGTCGGAGTCGCGGAGGCGTCGTCACAAGAGGAGCAAAGTACCGTGTTGGAATTGGGGAGGTAGCGAACGACAACAAAGAGCATCTAAAAGAGGTGAGGCGATAGCTCATCTTTGGAAGAGGCGCGACGAGAGATTTAGATGGGTAGCAAAAATATGAAATAAATTTTTAAGGTTTTCTTTTTGGTGTGTCACTTTTACTCATATACTCTTATGGAAAGTGGCGGATCCAGGGGGACCCGCCACCCCTTGGCTCGAGATTTCGAAAAAAAGATATAAAATTTTTTTCCGAAATTTGGATATGCCCCCTTAAATTATGAAATTGATGCGGTCGCATCAAATGTACGTTTATGATATCTATTACCCCAATTCTAGGTGTTATTTCACTCTCGATGTGCTAAATTATTGATCTTTATGCCACTTTTACGCATTCGGGTATGTTTGGTGTGAATGTGTAGAATACATGTGAAAAGGGTCAAAACCGAGCTAAAATCGCAGCAGAATCATTCATAGAGCACAACTTCCTCATATTTAATCCGAGGTGACCCAAAATTAGATTAAATCGAAGATAACTCGGCGAGATACAACTCTCTAGAAGGAGGTTTTCTCTAAATTTCATGGGAAGAAGCTCAAAACAGCACCGAAAGGCAGCACTAAAACAGATATAGGGATTGCAGACCAGCTGACTTGAAAGTGTTATAACTTCCACATCCGAAATCCAAATAGAGCAAATGTTATATCTAAATTGAAGAGGACGAAAAGATCTACAATTCTCATGAAGGAAGTTTTTTCATTAGAGGTCTGGAAGAGGGCGAAAATTGTCTGATACTTTCGGGTGATGTAGAGTTCTCATCCGAACTCCGATTTGGGCCCATAATATATCAATTCGAAGGGAATTGAAGACAGAAAGTTGTAACGATGATGCAACGGAGCTGTAACGATGGTGTAACGATCGTTACACCTACTGTAACGATCGTTACAACTCCCAGATGCAGAAAAAAATATAAAAGCCAAACACGAATTCTGAGTTTGGGGGCCGAAATTTTGAGTCTTCACGCCACAATTGAACTGAGCCAGCCACCACGCTTTGGGAGAGCAGAGAGTAGAACAATATATCAGCCAAGGAGAGGATTGGGGACTTCGAGAGGAGCTCGAATCCGATTCAAGGGCGATTCAAGTGCTAAGATCAAGCAAGCTACACATCAACAATCGAGAGGGATTCAACGATTCATGTTCTTCAACCTTTTGGGTTTTATGGTTTTTCGTTCTTATTCCTTAAACTCGAATTGTATATTTATCTTTATGAATTTTGGTTATAGCACCATGATCATGGGCTAAATACCCGTGATCATGGATGCTAGGTCTTGAATTGAATTATGATGATTTTATAATTATGGATTGAATTGTTTATGCATGCTTTGGGTGAATTAAAGTACTTAATGCTTGTGATTGGTATTGACGAATATTGATTACTTGTTTGAGTCACGTTGCCGTGTCCGAGAAGGCCGGTGGGTGATAGACATGCTTTAATTTGCCGGGGTTCAACTTTTCGGAACCCCGATTCCATTATTGTTGTGCTAATGCAGACTCGTGGTGTCTATCTACCCGAGAGGGATGATGAACTTCTCGAGTCTAGGCTGACACCAATACCAAGAGGTGGTGCAAGTATAATTGTTTGCATAGGATTCAAGTGTGTGCATGAGAATTCATTCCGAAATTGTGACATGATTATGATTCAGTGGCCTAACATCCATGGTTTTCACTGCTGAATAGTCTCTCCCAAGCGTTTTTATTTTATAAATTATCAAATCTTTTTATAAATTGTCTATTTTAAATTACACTTAATAGCATTAGTTAAATTGAATTAACCCTTATTGGTCCTTGTGGATTCGACCTTGTGCTTACCATGAATTATTACTTGTAACGACCGCGTGCACTTGCGCGTTATCGGGTGCCTGTGGACAACTGTCTACGGGCCCAACAATCATGGTGCTAAAACAAAAATTCATAAAGATAAATACACAATTCGAGTTTAAGGAATAAGAACGAAGAACCCTAAAATCCAAAAGGTTGAAGAACATGAATCGTTGAATCCCTCTTGATTGTTGATGTGTAGCTTGCTTGATCTTAGCACTTGAATCACCCTTGAATCGGATTCGAGCTCCTCTCGAAGTCCCCAATCCTCTCCTTGGTTGATATGGCGTTCTACTCTCTGCTCTCCCAAATCGTGGTGTTCAATTGTCGCGTGAAAACTCCAATTTTCGGCCCCCTTGAATCAGAATTCGCGTTTGGTTTATATATTTTTTTTTGCGTCTGGGAGGTGTAACGATCGTTACAGTAGGTGTAAACAATTTTCGCGCTCTTCCAGACCTCAAGTGAAAAAACTTCCTTCACGAGAATTGTAGCTTTTTCATCCTCTTCAATGTAGATGTAAGATTTGCTTGATTTGGAGTTCGGATGTGGAAGTTATAGCACTTTCAAGTCAGCTGGTCTGCAATCCCGATATCTGTTTTAGTGCTGCCTTTCAGTGCTGTTTTGAGCTTCTTCCCATGAAATTTAGATAAAACTTCCTTTTAGAGAGTTGTAAATCGCCAAGTTATCTTCGATTTGATTTAATTTTGGGTCACCTCGAATTAAATATGAGAAAGTTGTGCTCTCTGAAAGATTCCGCTGCGATTTTGGCTCGGTTTTGACCCTTTTCTCATGTATTATGCACATTCACACCAAACATACCCGAAGGCGTAAAAGTGGCATAAAGATCAATAATTTAACACATCGAGAGTGAAATAACACCTAGAATGTGGGTAATAGATATCATAAACTTACATTTGATGCGACCGCATCAACACCCCACACTAAGCATTTTCTCACCCTCGAGAAATACAATTATACAACAGTTGTCATTTTAAACCCCGAGGTTCACCCCGATAGGGGGAGTTCGACATCTCCCGAGTGTTCTGAGGTCCAACCTACAATCCCATGAAATGCTTACCCTTATGGCCATCTTCAAACTCTTTTATTCATAGCCAAACAATCAGTTCACAATTGAGCTCAAATTATCGAGTGCTGACAAATCACAAACCTACCCCTCCACCAATCAAACACACACCAAGTGCCTAACCAATTAATATGAGTATCAGGTATGTCAGTTATGGTCTTTTTCTCACACTTTCAAAAATTTAAACAAAGGGTAAACTAGTCACACATCAGGTTTTGTGATGCTCGTGTAAAAAGCGATGTGAACTCGGGGTAGCATATCTGAATTGATGCCACGAGACCGCTATTTTTGGAGTGAGCTTCCTTATTGCTTTTCACTCAACTTTGCTTTATTTTCCCTCCCCTTTTCAAGGTTTGGGCATTCACCATGATTGCAGAGGCGCTTCTTTTTTAATTGATTTTCCTCCTTTGTATTTGATTTCACTTGTGTTTCTTCGGAGACTCTTCTTTGTTTTGCATTATTTGCGTTCCTCTGACACTTTAGTTGGAGACGATGTGTACATAGTTCACTCAAGATTTCCCATCCATACATTCAATTCGTTCATCCTGAAGTCTCGCCTTTTACCCCGAACATTTCCGAATTTGGGGATCGAGATATGCACTCGCTCTCTGCTTTTCTCACGCTCACTTCCCTTGCTCTTAATTTTTCTGAACTCCGGTCTCTGCTTTTCCGGCACCACCAACTCAGATACACCCCTTCCGGATTCACGTGTGTGTGTGCCAAGTTTAAAAAAAAGAAGATCTCTAGCATATGATTTTGTTACCACTTGAAAAATAATTGAAAGTATGATACTTGACTTCCACTAGTCAACCTTACTTCAATATTAACTAATTAAACACTTCCACCAAACAAGCACACTCCAAAGGGTATATTTGTGAAATTCCAGCACACAATAAATCTCAAGAGAAATGGAATGACATATAAACTACTTAAGCCTTTCAGGCGGTCAATCGGCAAGCTCAAACAAATGAGCCCAAAATTAACATGCAACGCAACGCTACACCCCACACTAAAGATGTGCACGGTCCCCCGTGCTAAAAATTAGAATAAAATATGCAACGTGTTTGCATGAAATTTAGGGGCTCAAAAGTCACCACTTTCCCCTATCAAAAACAATGTAAACCCAATCAAATATTCTCTTTCCTATGATAGCAAAAGAGTACATCAATAAGCACATTTGGATTTCAGAGATTTCATGTGTATAGGGCAAGTGATAAAATTTGTGCCTAGAGACATAAATAAATACGAGTGCATCAATGCACTTGTCCTTAATCTTATCAGAAAAATTATACATCAAACGTGAATAAGATGCACATGAGAAGTAAGGAGAGATATCACCTCGAGTGTAAATCTTTGGTAGCTCCGCCCTCTCCTTCTTTCTGTCACATGGGCGCTCTTCTCCATCCGGAAGCACTAGAATGGGACCCATTCCGCTCAACTCTTGCATTTTCTCCTCGAGCTTTTCGATAATGTACCTTTCATCACAAAAAGAAATTTCATTAGAAATAATTAAAAGTATATCATTATCGATGCAAGCATATCTAAAATTTTTATTTAAGCAAGAGTTTTCAATATAATTAAGAGGAGGTGGAGCCCATGTTTTTGCATCAACAACAGGCTCCCTTACCGATACACCCATATATATGTCGTGGTTGACTCTATTATTCACTTCTCAGCATGGCTCCACCGTAAGCTCCTCTTCTTTTTCATTTTCGACCTCTTGAGGAGAGTCGACTTCCATCTTGATCTCCTCGTGAGCTAATGTTGGCACTTCGGCCACTATTGACTTGTTTATCTTGATCTCTTGGAGAGGCTCGTCATCAAACCACCCTAGAGGTCCATATAGATTTTTGGCCTCGAGAAATTTTTCAGTCTCCTTAGTCAACTTTGGCACTTTGGCTATTTTTGTCTCCTCCAAAACTCTCTCATATTTCTCCTCATTGGCCTCAAATGCCTCCTTATCCATTACGGCATACTTATCGAGTATTTCGTCTTGAGCTCGTAGCAATTGCATCATCTCATTCATTATTTCCGTCCTCTTCTCTTGAGGAGAAGGATCTTGATAATCACCATATCTATTCACTTGGTTTCCATAATAAGCGTGGAATGAGTGATTCTCTGGGTTGGACAATGTGAGGTTTTGGTAAGGGTAGTATTCTTGATTGTTTTGAGATGGCCTCTCTTGATAGGATGGCGGAGGGACATAATTTGATTGGTAGTCATGTGGTGATCGCCTTTGATTTAAGTAATGGTAAAGGGGCTCATCCCGATAGGAATAATACTCACTACTACCTTGGCCTTGATAGCCTTGCCTTGTAGCATAATACTCCGACTCCCCTCTATCTCCATCACGACATCCATACGACGTTGATTGCTCTTGAAGAGTCCACTCATGATCTGGTTGGCTTGTCCTCTCTTGATGATACTCATAGCCTCTCCAATCTTGCTCCATTTAATTTTCTCTCTTTCTTGCCTCCTTAAATTGATATTCACAAATCTAAATCACTAGGCAACAGGAGAAAGAGAGTTAGGGAAGTATTGTACAAAACACACAATGAGCAAGAGATCAAGAAATAAAAAAATATAAAAAAAAATTAATAGCAAAAATTAAAATAAATTAACCGTTGGTCCCCGGCAACGGCGCCAAAAACTTGTTGGGCCCGTAGACAGTTGTCCACAGGCACCCGATAACGCGCAAGTGCACGCGGTCGTTACAAGTAATAATTCCTGGTAAGCACAGGGTCGAAATTCAAATTAACTAATGCTATTAAGTGTAATTTAAAATATTCAATATATAAAAAGGTTTGATAATTTATAAAATAGAGACGTTTGGCGCCGTTGTTTATAATGGGCTAAATACCCGTGATCATGGATGCTAGGTCTTGAATTGAATTGTGATGATTTTATAATTATGGATTGAATTGTTTATGCATGCTTTTGGGTGAATTAAAGTACTTAATGCTTGTGATTGGTATTGACGAATATTGATTGCTTGTTTGAGTCACGTTATCGTGTCTGAGAAGGCCGGTGGGTGATAGACATGCTTTAATTTGCCATGGTTCAACTCTTCGGAACCCAGATTCCATTATTGTTGTGCTAATACAGACTCGTGGTGTCTATCTACCCGAGAGGGATGATGAACTTCTCGAGTCTAGGCTGACACCAATACCGAGAGGTGGTGTTAGTATAATTGTTTGCATAGGATTCAAGTGTGTGCATGAGAATTCATTCCGAAATTATGACATGATTATGATTCAGTGGCCTAACATCCATGGTTTTCTCTACTGAATAGTCTCTCCCAAACGTCTCTATTTTATAAATTATCAAACCTTTTTATATATTGCATATTTTAAATTACACTTAATAGCATTAGTTAATTTGAATTAACCCTTATTGGTCCTTGTGGATTCGACCCTGTGCTTACCAGGAATTATTACTTGTAACGACCGCGTGCACTTGCGCGTTATCGGGTGCCTGTGGACAACTGTCTACGGGCCCAACAGATATGTATAGAAAAAACGTGCAAATTAAAAGTAAAATTATTTTCTTAGTGGTAAGTGGGTAGTTTTTTATCCATGAGATCCAAGGTTTAAAACCCTGAAATTGACAAATTATTTTTTACTAATTGTCGTATTAGTTAAACTTTTTGTTTTGTTTTGTCTATTATATTTTATTAATTAAATTATTTGTTACTGATTAAAAATTTGTGAATTTTCTAAACAAACTTATGCAGAGATTAAGTCCAAGGGTGGGTCATTTCATAAACACATCAAACTCGAGCTCAAACTATTAGAGTTTGTAAGGCTCGCGAACCGACTCATTTTGTATTTATATGTACATGAAAGTTAAATTCAAATTCAAAATCAAATAAAAAATAAATAAGAATGCTCGAATTAAATTTTTTTATATGCATTTAGTATTAATTTATTATTTTTAATTAATTAATTAAATTTTTAGTATAAAATTTTGTCCCTTGACAAATTTCTGAATACGCCACTGGTTATCGATGTTATTCAATTTATTTCACTAACAAAAGAAGTGAATAATGTAGATCATAGAACATTAACATCTAATAGATAGTATTGGTTCTTATATTTATATTTAAGAAAAAACTTTCCCAAAAGTGTGTCACTACAAAAAAAAATATTGAACTCAAATCTTGAAGCCAATTATATAAGCCTAGGGCTACTCAAAGTTAACTGATAGTAAAAATAATGGGATAATTCCAGATGACTACACCTGAATATGTCACATTATCAGATAACTACACCTAGAATTTTTCGTGTCAGAGTGAATACCCAAGAATTTCATTTGTCTCACTTTACTCATTCCGTTCAACTCTGTTAGTTTTTAACATTTTTTTACATGTGAAAAGACTAAAATACCCTTCAGATGTAAATAATTGTTTTCAAATTGAATGAAAAGACTAAAATACCCTTCACTATTCATTTAATTTTCCAAAAAATACCACTCATACTCTCTCTCTCTCTCTCTCTCATCCATGTCCTCCACCACCACCACCACCACCACCACCTCCATCTCCACCGCCACCTCCATCTCCACCGCCACCATCTCCTTCCTCTCCGTCGTCACCTCCTCCACTACCACCTCCATCTCCTCTCCCTCTATCACCACCTCCGGCCGACTTCCGGTGAAGCTCCGACCGACTTCCGGCAAGGCTCCGACCGACTTCCGACAAGGCTCCAATGGTGGTGGAGGAGATGGTGGTGGTGGTGGTGGTGGAGGGGCGTGGAGGGGATGGCGGTGGAGGAGATGAAGGTGGTAGCGGTGGTGGTGGTGGATGAGATGGATGAGGTGGGGACGGAATGGGAGGAGATGGTGGTGATGACGGTGGAAGGGCGTAGAGGAGATGGATGTGGTGGTGGTGATGATTGAGGAGGTGGAGGAGATGGAGGTGTTGGCGGTAGCGGTGGTGGAGGAGGTGGCGACGGAGGGGGAGGAGATGGTGGTGGTGGTGGTGGAGGGAATGGTGGTGGAGGAGATGGAGGTGGTGGTGGTGATGGAAGTAGTGGCGGTGGAGGAGATGGAGGTGGTGGTGGTGATGGAAGTAGTGGCGGTGGTGGTGGAGGAGAGAGAGGGAGAGAGAGAGAGAGAGAGTATGAGTGGTATTTTTTTGAAAATTAAATGAATAGTGAAGGGTATTTTAGTCTTTTCACATGTAAAAAAATGTTAAAAACTAACGGAGTTGGACGGAATGAGTAAAGTGAGACAAATGAAATTCTTGGGTATTCACCCTGACACGAAAAATTCTAAGTGTAGTCATCTGATAATGTGACATATCCAGGTGTAGTCATATGGAATTATCCCTAAAAAAATCGACCAAAACTATAACATGAATAACCGAACCGATGGGATGAGGCCCGACTTCGGTTTCTATCTCTCATATCTTCTCTCATCTCCCTCCCTCTCAAATTCACACCTCCTCTCTCGTCTCTCTCCCTCTTGCTCTTATACAACAACACACCTCTCTCTCACTCGAAAATTTCTCTTCCTCTAACTCTTAGAATTTTCGACGAATTCTCGAACCTTTCAACAAGCTCTCAAGCCTTTCGGCGGGAGGACGATTGGCCATTTAGAGGCAACAGCTGAGTTGCTTTGAGAAGAGGTTTTTGGTTTTCAGTCCGGGTTTGGTTCTCAAATTTAGTAACCGAACCTGACCAATTCAATTTTTGGGGTACAATTCCCATCAAGAGCATCCTCATCTAGGGCTAGAAAATATTGAACACTAGAATTATGGGGTACATCCAAAATATGGACAAGCCCTCCAAAAATTAGCGTATGCCGCTATAAGCAACGAACACACGGTATTCTTTAGTAAAAGGCGAAAGAATAGTTCGCTATGTATTCATTGCACGGCTGCTTGGTTTTTGCTTTGCTAGAATACTATTTATATAAGCTCACTTGCTCTTCCACTCACCTTTTCTTCCGATGTGGGACTATTGAGTTGTCCCCATTCTGTTCAAGCTAACCAAGTTTTATCTTTTTATGGCTACAGAACTAAACACATAACCCCCCATAATTGATTGGATCATCTGCCCGTAGACATTACAGACTCCACAGCTAGACAAATTGATCGCTTTATACTTCAATGATAAAACTCAGGCTACCATGTTTGTGATTTTAAGCTTAATTTGTATCCAATTCAAAGGCATAACCATGAAGACCATCTTATCAGTACACATCAGTTAATTTTTTTAACCATTCGACTCATATGTCATGGTTTTTGTTCGAGCTCGTAACATAGACGACGATCCAGCTGTCAACTGATATTTTGACAAGTTGAGTATTTAGGGATCTCCAAACAAACAAAATAATGGTTTCACTAGCAAACATGATGTGAACCTTATCCTTTGATTTGTCTGAATCCCCAAAAAAGGACTACACATTTGTCCTTGCAGCATCAATATATGTATAAATAAATGTGCACATCTGTTTCATGTCTCACAGAACCATAATTAGAAGTCTTTGTGTATAAACATTAACTTCAGCAGCATAGTAACTTTAGCCATGGCAGATGCAAAGAAGCTAGAGGAAGGACTAGGAGGTAGCGATTCGGTCACTGAACATGTTGAAACTGAGAAAGAGGAGAGGAACACAGAGATTGACGTAAAAGAGGAGGAACAGCCATTGGTGAAGCAGAAGAGCAAAAGGGTTGCTACTTTAGATGCGTTTAGAGGACTCACCATTGTGGTAAGCGTTACATATATTATGTAAGCAATGGTTTGGTTAGCTCTTACTTCTTTTTCTGAACTGTTACCAATATTGGTTCAGTTGATGGTACTGGTGGATGATGCTGGTGGAGCATATGCAAGAATTGATCACTCGCCATGGAACGGGTGCACCTTAGCTGATTTCGTCATGCCCTTCTTCCTCTTCATCGTGGGTGTCGCCATTGCCTTGGCCCTCAAGGTACAAAAAAGCATTATACAATCACAGCACCATTTGGTACTAACATTTTCATGGAAACGAACTTCTTCTGATCCGATTCTTGATCTTGATGCTGAGCAGAGAATTCCCAAGGTCAAGTTCGCGATCAAGAGGATTGTCTTTAGGACATTGAAGCTCCTCTTTTGGGGAATTCTGCTGCAAGGTAACGATTTTCTTGCATTTCAGCACATGATTGTGAGTTCCATGGTTTTTGGAATGCAGATTGTTGATGAAACATGAGAGCTTACCTAGTACCTTCTTTCTGCATATTAGGAGGATACTCTCATGCTCCTGATGATCTCTCCTATGGGGTTGATATGAAGCAGATCAGATGGTGTGGGATCCTTCAGGTACTAACCATACATATGCACTTTTCTAATACTCAATCTAGGGATAATTGTAAGAACTGGTTGTGAATTATCTCAATTCTATATAATTACGAGCTTTTGGGTAACTTTCTTGTTTATTTTGGAACAGAGAATTGCATTAGTGTACATGGTTGTGGCTCTGATAGAAACAATGACGACCAAGCTGAGGCCAACGGTCTTGAAACCAGGATATTTCTCCATTTTCACTGCATATAAATGGCAATGGTGAGCAACAATATAAGAGCTATGACATGAATTTGTACGCGAAGGAAACAAAGGTCTTAACATTATGTCTAAATTTGATTTAGGCTTGGAGGGTTCATATCATTCCTCATATACATGATCACAACATACTCTCTATATGTTCCTGATTGGAGCTTTGAGCACCACCATCGTCATGGATCCGAGACTTTAGTGGTAAGAGAAACATTCCACGGCCACAACCTTGTATTTTGTATATATCAGAATATTGCAGTTTCAGACACTAACTGCTGATTTCAGGTGAAATGTGGGATGAGAGGGCACTTAGGACCTGCCTGCAATGCTGTTGGTTTTGTGGACCGACAGGTTTGGGGGATTAATCATCTCTACGGCTCGCCAGTTTGGCAACGATTGAAGGTTAGTGTCAGCTACACTTGTGTCCTAAGAACATTTCGTGTATTGAATCAATTCTGCTGATAGATGATTTGTGTGTTGATTAACTTGCAGGCTTGCACTCTTAGTTCTCCGGCTTCTGGCCCTTTTCGCGAAGATGCTCCTGCTTGGTGTCACGCTCCATACGAGCCTGAGGGCTTGTTGAGGTTTGCGATCTTTAAATTAACCTGTAAAATCATGTCTGATGCGAAATGGCCTGGAGAGATGAAACCGACATTGGTTTGTGTTCTTTTTTATCAGTTCAATCTCAGCAATCCTCTCTGGAGTCATTGGAATCCACTATGGACATGTTTTGATCCATTTCAAGGTTTAGAACTTTGTTTTTGGGGATTTTAAGGATATTGTACTTGAGATGGTGAGTTAAGGATTGAGTGTTTCTTGCAGGGTCACTCTGAGAGGCTCAAGCAATGGATCTCAATGGGACTTGGCTTGCTTGCCTTAGCCCTCATCCTTCACTTCACAGGTTTGTAGTTTCTTAAAGTTCCTCATATTTATGACTTTTAAGGTTCTTGTTAGCGGTCCGCAACAAAAGATGTACTATCACATTTTAATATGGTATCGGTTGCGTGGATTGTCTCAATCTGGTCTGCACGGGATGAGTGTTAATGTCCCCTTTTGTCACACCTCGGAATATCAAATTTTACTTTTTTGGAGGGATCAAGTTTTAATACGAATTTTTTTTTCTTCTGTTCTTGGACTTGCAGCAATTCCAATCAACAAGCAACTCTACAGCTTCAGCTATGTCTGCTTCACGGCGGGTGCAGCCGGAGTTGTCTTCTCAGGCTTTTACTTACTGGTAAGAGACACAATGTCTAATTCATGAAACAAATCAACAAACATATGCATTCTAAGTAATCATGTTTGTGATGAACAAATTAAATAAACAGATCGATGTTTGGGGAATCCGGAGGCCATTCTTGTTCTTGGAGTGGATAGGAATGAATGCGATGCTAGTGTTCGTGATGGCCGCACAAGGCATATTCGCAGGATTCATTAACGGCTGGTACTATAACGACCCCGACAACAATCTAGTAAGTGCACTATCATCATGTACACAATCTTGTAATAAAAATGTTGAAAAATTCCACCTATCAGCTTTTTAACGTTGAATCTGAAATGATGACAGGTGAACTGGATTCAAGAACATGTTTTTAATGATGTATGGCACTCGGAGAGGGTAGGGACTCTGCTATATGTAATATTTGCGGAAATCACATTCTGGGGAGTGGTTTCTGGCATATTGCACAAACTTGGCATCTACTGGAAGCTATGAAGAAAGCATAGGATTCTGATTGTCTTGTCTTTGCTTCTGTTGTCTGTTCAGTGTTTTGTATGTAATTAAGTTTTTCTCAAATGAATCATATATTATCAAAACTACACCCTTTGACGTTATGCTTCACATCTTTTTCATATGAAATGCTAATATATGTATAGATCTTGCAAAAAATCTTTTCCAAGAATCAGGACAAGAACACGTGTTTCTTGATGTCGAAAAATATCTTGCAAAGAAGAGCAATGTCATGAAAAGGACAATATGTTGGGATATGCAAGCACCATGCAAGCGTAAATGACAAGTGTTCTAGAATCACAGACGGCTGATAAAGACATGAAAGGAAGGTGATGTTCAATGAGAACCAGAACAAGACCCAAAGGACAAAACCATTAAGGTTTCTTGTCCGAACCCGCCTAAAGGTCCAAAACAAACACAAGCCTAACCAAATAAAGCAAAAACCTTTTACAGAAAAAAGAAGAAAGAAATGGCTATGGTTTTCAGTTCTCAACAAGTCTCCTCAACAAAAAAACATGCCTCCACTCATCTTATTATGATGGCAACTACCCAATATTCACCATAACATGGTTTCAACAAGATTGAATCCATGTATAGATAAAAGACTGTTCATATATTTAGCTCAAAGCAGAGTAATTTCTGTACAAGAACATGTTACCTGGTAAAGTTGTTGATTCACAGCATACTAATTCATTTCCTATGGCTTCTAGATAGATACAGACTGTACAATGTTTACGAGGGTTCGGTCTCTAAAGCTGGTTCCACTGAAAATAGAGACGTGGAGGGGCTTGGCGTCTTTACAGCATATGTTCCATAGTTCATAGGTAATGTACACGGGAGGAGCGATCGGAAACCCGATAGAGAGAGGAATCAATAATATCACTCCCAACCCATCAGCATTTTCCAAACTTCTTTCTCGATCTTGTGCCCGGAAACTGGCAACTCGTTGCCTTCATCGAGTCTAACTCTATAAACTTCCCATTCTCGATCTCCAATCATATGCCTCGCTATTGCAGCCTGAAAAGAATAGGGTACTTTACTAAGGGAACTAGATTTGAAAGCATAGAAGATTTTAGCATTTGGAGTTGATATGGTAGGAAGTACCGAGAAGATGCAAGTGTCAAGCATCTTGAGAGCAAAGGTGATGTCATGGAAAACAAGCGGCCTTCCCTTGCCGGATAACTCCACAGGGTTTGCAACTAGCAGCTCGGTATCAGGGCCTCGGCTCGTGACAGCTACTCTAAGAGGGCGGATTAATTCCATCCTCAATCGAGATGACAATGCATTTTGCTTGTTAGGGTCGACTATTTTCTTCCCGTCAGCTTGCATGATGAACAAGTCAATCTCGCAGCTTCTACTTTGCTTCGTGGAGAAGCGCCCGTAAGAAATCTGCTAACATGTTAATAATGAGTTATTTAGAATTAGAATACATCATTTTTTTTGTCTCATACTGAAGTCCTGGAAAGCTTGTATTTGTCGTACCTGAATATTGTAGTCCTTGAGAGTCCTCATTATGTCGTAGAGAAGGCCTTTGTGATCTTGGCAAATGATTTGGACAAGCGTATGGGCAGGACTTAGCGAGTTGTCCATTGTGATGGAAACATCGCTGAAAGTGAGCAATCCTTTCGGGTATTCGCCAGACATGTCCGAGGGGAAAATGTCTTCCGTGATGGCAGATGGAAGAAACGAAGATGTCTGTGAACACGCAGTGATTTCAGGGCCGACCATTTCTATCTCACAACTTATCAGAGCATCCTCCATTACAGCTTTCAAATGGTCATGTGTGTCCTCCTGCCTCTTTCTCGTGTGCAGAAGTTCCCTAAGCAAAACAGAAAAATCACTTGAGTTAAGGAAAGGTGTGTTAAATGCTGAAATGGAGATTTTGGGATTATGCTGAATCGTTCACATCACAATGCAATAGTTCCCAACACAACAAGACGCGAAATCATCATTTTAGACTAGATTTTTATTGATCAGCTAAAAAGATTTTATTGCTCTAAAAACAGTACAAAAAGAGAGAAAAATGAAGCTAACAAAAGCCTACAGAAATATAAAACTAGAATGCATATCGAACTTGTTAATCAAATGCTATTTCAAAGTAACCAAATTACTCAATCTATTACGCACATACACATCATGTGATTATGACTTCTTAACAACTAGGAAGACAAGGGAGTTTAAAGGATAGTTGCAAATATGGAGGATGCGTAGAAAATTGAAACCTGGTATCTGTGATAAAGAACAAGTCCATAACTCTCCCATCCGGGGTGGTGGATACTTTCACTCTCTTTATGGTAAGCTCAAGCTCACAAAGAACAGCGGTCACATCTGCCAAACACTCTCCATATCAGTAAAGCTAGAACAGTTCATCCACATTCTATGCATCCAAATTCCTAACCAGAAATGATAAAAAGTAGACTGAATTTCAGACGGAGCAATAGATAACAAAAAGGCCGAATTTGGTCTTCAAGCTTAACCTCTCAATAGATTTGGCTATGGATCAGAACACGATAGTGTAAAGACATTGCAGAGACCAGACAAGCAAGTAATTTTGCAACAAGTAAATAACAATGAAGGAATTTATAGACAAGAAGCTGAAAACTACCATGTAAAAGCCCTTTTCGATCATAACAACAGAGCTTCAACAAGAACACATCTGGTGGCTTTGGAGGCTGCAAATCTGACTGGTAAAAGGAAATTCCTGAAGCTGAGGAGCAAGAAGGGCACGCCGCCACAAGCCTCTTCTTCAACAAAGACCACCTAGTCGTTGACTTGCTCACAACCCAAAATACTATGTAACACCACTTCCCATCCGTAGACACATCTTCACCACAAAATTCAGATAAAAAACTCAAAAATCAGAAGAACAGAAAGACCCTTTTAACTTATTTATTAAATCAAGCAAAAAAAGCTACAAAATTTCAAAACTTGAACATAACCCATCTCATGATTTGCAAAATTTCACAAAACAAAGCCACCCCCTTTTGGTTGCTGAGGGGAAAGGAAGAGACTTTACCTTTCTGGTAACTGAAGAATGAAAAATTGAAGATAGAAGAAGTGAGGATGTTGGTTACCTCCTCGAACGACGCTCAATCCGAAGAATAGAATGATGCGACAGAGATCACAGCCCAAGCCAGTTTTGTCGGGACAATTCACAGTGATAACACTTGGGTCGCCTTCTCTCTCCGACTGCCTGATAATAACCACGTCGTCGTGAAGAATCCCCATCTTCCTTCTTGATGATCGGACCAAACACGAGCTCTCTTCTTCTTCTTCTTCTTCTTCTTCTTGTTGTTGGCTATGTATATATATTTATTTTGCTTTGAGATCGAGCTGTGCTGTGCTGTTGTTGTTGCTCTCTCGGTCACAGTGTCTGTGTGTGCCTCTCTCTCTCTCTCGGTGCTTTTGCTTCTGATTCACTTGTTCCTCTTCTTGTTGGTTTTCTTGTCTATTTTAACCATTTTCTTTCTATCTATTGTTGATTTTTTTTCATTTCGGTTTGGTGATTCACAGACTGTTACGAGGTTCGAAAGGGTCTTCTTAAAATTCTCGTACGGCCTCGAGATTTTAGCTTCAACTACCTACCGAGAATTTGCACTATGGTTTACTTAAATATATGTTTCTTAAATAGTTGTTTATTGACCAAATGTTTCTCAAATTGTTATTTAAAAATAGTTAGCAAATAAGAGCATAAGATGGTAGTAAATTTAAAAAGGCTCATTTATTTGAGGAGGGAAAATTGAGATTACATGTTTATAGTAAGTTTTATTTTTAATAATGTCAAAAAATATGTCATTATATTTCTTCTAAATATATCTATAAAATTTAAATAAAGTTGAATATTTTATCGATTACGGTCACATATCTCTCACACAAGCTCTTACTCCCCCTCATCTCTCTCATACATAAAGTTGAATGTTAACATTCTTCCTATTCATTTTTCTCATCAGAAAATATAAGAAGAATCAAATCCAATTCTAATGAAGGTTGGTTAGAACAAACGACAACTAAAACTAACCAAGTATATTATTGGGAGTCTCATTTGAATGACCAAGTACGAGAGGAGTCCCATTTACGAGGAAGATTGGTAGCTTATGACGGTAAATAGACTTGACTATGTCAAATTCTAAAACGTTGCAAAAATTCATTATCATTGGTTCATTAAATGAAAGGAAATTGTTGTCAAGTATACCAGGTAGTTGTTCATTTCTCGAACAGTAATTGTAAGAACATATAAATTAACATTAATTTGAATTTCTTGATGGAAGTGAATTATTTTCAATATCCGCATGAAATTTAAAAAATGGTAAAAAGTCTCTTTATAATTGTCTTTTTGCACTAACTCTCTCTTCACTATAATTTTACAAAATCTCTCATTTACTCATGTTCAAATTTGCACTGTTTGTGTAATTTCGTGAAAATTAATGGAAGCGTCACTTGAGGACGTTTTAGTTAGCACGTTTAGGGGTGGGCATGGGTCAAGAATCGGACCGAACGGGTCATGAACCAGACCGGACCGAACTCCCCAATTTTCCATTTTAATAACCGAAACCGTTACTTTTGGTTCCCGGTTCTCTGGTCCTAGTTCCGGTTTAGTTCTCTAACTCTGTTGCTAAAATGCCCACCCCTAAGCACGTTTGAGCTGACACTTAAGGGACATTTCCATTAATTTTCACGGATTTGCATAGACAGTGCAAAAATAAACATGAGTAATAGAGAGTTTTACAAAAATGAACATGAGTGATGAGGGAGAATTTTAGATTCAAGGAGCCCAGTAGCCGAGTCCACTAGTCGACCAAGCTACCCACTCGGCTACCTCGAAGACCACTCGGCCACTCCAACTCGGTTACCACACTTGACGACCACTTGAAGATGAAGAAGGTGTTCAGTAGTCGAGTGAGGCTCGACTATTAATGTCGAACCAGCTGATCTGCGAGATTCTTTCCTTATTTAGATTTCACTCTCTCACGCCTATTTAAGCATCACTTAGGGTTCGACCTACACACGTTTTGGAGAATGGAAGTCGTCAGTTGCATATCACAAGAGCCAGAAGATACCGATGTGTTGGGTTTCGGAGGATTCAAAACACAGAATATGCACTGGAAAATAAAATTAAAATTCCCCCGAAACAACCCTCAAATCGTTGCAAGCCTAGATCTCATATTTCTACCCCAAAAAATAAAGCTAAGTGATTTACCTTGAGATTCGGATCGGATCAGTCACCTGGAAATCCCGAATCGATCTTTCCATCTCTATTAAGCACACACACGAATGCACAAGAGCGCCAGATCTAAACTCATATTCCCCTACTAGAAAGAAAATAAGTTCGGTTAGTAAATTCGGCAGAGTAACGGTTAGGAAAAATCAAGTTATGATTTTTCAGCTTATAAGGCCTCTATTTATAGAGATTGGCTAGGGTTTGGGAGCATGAACCAGCCCATAAAATGGGCTAGGTTCGGCTCCCTCAAAACCCTAGCCGCTGACCACCTTGGGCGGCTTGGGCCTAATGGGCCGAACCCATTAGGGTTTCGGCCATGAGGCCTTGGCCTTGCCCAATTTGGCAGCCCATGAGGTGTGCCAACCTCATGGGTTTCGGCCCCATTCATCACCATGGCCGGCGCTCAAAACCCTAGGGTTTTGGCCCGGTCCATGACACTTGAGCTGACGGGCCCGTGGCTCAAAACTGCAGGGTTTTGTACATGGCCCGATTTAATCAATCCACAATTAATTCTGTCCAGATTTCCTAATACGTGCATCCTTTGCGTGTGACCTTCTAGGCTCATATCACGTTGGCAGATCGATGTAAAATTATCATTTTACCATTTCCATCATAAGTGGCCTCTAGTAAGGCATTATGATTACCCAACGTACATGATTATCGGCGATCCGATTTAACCTCATGTCGTCCAAGTCACTACCCTTTTATCACTAGGTAACTTGATTAATCATAAGGCATAGAGCCGTCATCTTTATTTAATTAATCGTTATTTCTTGATATCCGAGATGACTGAAAATGATACTCCGTATCATCTGCATGGCCATGTGTTTCCTTTCAGTCATTCTCATCAAGTGGCTCAAACCGATACCTATCCCATACCGTAGTAGGAGGGATAAATCCCTTAGACATCTCTCGTATCATACATATAACCCATCCCCGAGTCAATTACAACCGTTATGGGTTACCCTTTCACTAAAAAAACGTTAGGTTTGAGTCAAACTCGGATATTGACTATATTGTGATCACAGAGACTCTTTGGTCTAAGGATACAATGACAAGCTACGACATCTGAATATGTTCATGACATCATGTATGTAACATATTTAAGTCGGGTCGTCCAATATCATTTCCTCAATGATATCTATGATCTGACTCCGGCAAAATCTATTGCCATGATTAGTAGAGCGTGATCATAAAGAGTCGTCCTCATACTGGTCGCTTCTGATGAAGCTTGACTGACCAGTGACTCGTTAAGTATAAATCATACAGATCTATAGTTCTACTATTAGTGATGACACACTCAATGATATAGATCGATTATACTTAACATATTACTACATCACAATAGTAATATAATGCCGATTTTACTTTGTTGCATACGATAATAAAACTATTACAGGCTTACTTTGTATTGGACTAGAGCGCAAATTCTACACGATGATCAAGGATCAAAGGTCCACTTAGGTTTATTTCGATAGTTTAAGCAATATTTAGTTGTAAGCAAGATTGCTACACTGTGAGAATATTTGTTCTATTATTGATTGAGGTATTATTCAAATATTTTTCGATTGCATTTTTCATATCCATGTTCTTAGAAATTTAGGGTTTAAAATAATTTACATGAACCTGATTACCTTTATTTCTCGCAGGATCATGAGTAGCTAATTTATTAGATCGGAGGAGTATGATGAATAAGGGTTGTGGTTTCAATCTATAACATGTTAGGTTAACTAATAAAAGGTTAGGGTAGAAAGTTAAAGGTTCTGAATGTGATTTAACTACTAGTTCTCCCCTTGTAGGCTTGAACTAGATCAAATTTAGGTCTTGAGGCGATAGCAAAGGACTTAGGTCAATTAGATCATTAAGAATCTGGCTCAATAATAGTGACAAGTTTGGGAGGGTTTATGGCTATAGAGTACCAACCCGAAAGTTAGAGAATCTTATTAGACTTTTGAGTGTAAATGATTCAGTTGTTGCTAGCTTAGGCCGATTTAGTAATCATAGGATCAGTTCACCCTTTATTCGCTCATGGAGGGGCACTGAGTAAGTTTTGGATTACCCACCACTTAACAACCTTTAACTTAATAATCTTCCCTTTATAGAATAACTAACTAATAAACTGAACACACAATTCCCGAGATTCCACACACTTCGGTCACTCTTCTCACTTGATACACATCATGCATTTCTTGCTTCATTTACTTGCTTGTTGTGACTTACATTTTACTTTTATAAAAACCCCTTGCATGAACCACCGACCCAGACCGATATTGCATGCTACTAGCTTCCGCAACCCTACATGCACTAAGCCATAAGTTTTCGTGGAATCAATAACTTTGGGACATAATACCCCTACTTGACGACTGGTACACTTGCCGTGTGTTCAGGAGTGGCTGAGATCTTGGGTGTCGAGATTTCCTCCTACAAATGAGTGAAGAAGAGTTTTTACAAAAATACAGTAAATAAAGAGGGTGAAAAAAACATAATTATAATAAGAATTTTTGCAATTTATTTTTTGTTTTAATTTACATCTTTCATGTTTGAAAAGAGAAAATTGACAGTATCAACTAACATTTTGATTTACTCTGATTCAATAAAATATAATTGAATTTTGATTAAATTCTATGGCACTAATGATACAATACAATGATCTCGTGGGCTTCAAATTTCTGAAGCTAATAATTTTAAAGTTTTTTTTGAAGGAATTTAATTTTAAAGTTGATGTAACTGAAATGAAAAAATATATAATTAAACAGTTATATTAAAATATGCGCAATTGGTTATATTTATTTGTGAATATTTGAAATAAAATTTAAGCAAAACTATACATATATATATAAGAAAAACATATTCCTAGAATCCTAGTTGTATATATGTAAGTGTGAGGGTGGCACATAGGTGAGGTTTTATCTAGAAGTCAAAAGAAACCGAAACAATATGACGTGGAAGTGACATGCTCCAAGATTATTGGGCCTATTATATGGTAATGTCGGTCCAACAACTCATCTACGGAGTCCTTGGAATGCGTATCGCGATATTTTGATAGGGTCGAGTCGACACACGCGCGCACAAATACGCCGCCATCACGTGTCTTATATTGTGGACTGGTGGGTCCCATCACGTGCCTATCTTAGCGGAGACTTCAAGAAACGCTCCTCCCTTTACTTTTCTTCCATTTCCTAACACCATCTAATTAAATTCAAATTTAATCCTCATTTTTAAATATTATTACGACCATAAATGTAAAATGAAATTGTCACAAGTCAATGGAACGAGGTGGTGAGATCGGGGGTTTTTCATTTTTACTCAGCATTGGACGATTCAACCCAACTCAAATCTGATTAATCCAATACCCAACAAAATCGTGTGAGAAATGAGTTGGATTGACCCAATCCAACAGAGGTCGAGTCGAGTTTCGAGTGACATCTACGAAATCACCGAGTCACCCGACACACAATTAGTAACATGAGTCAACTCTTTTATCTCTATTAGAGTTCAATTAAGAATTCTAATTATAATTTTAATTTGAAATTGAGAGTTTTGAATTCAAATTGATTTCATTTTGAGTTAAATAACAATCTAACCCAAAACTTAAAACTTGTTTTCTAGGTCTAAGAAGTTCATACAAATCAAAATCCCAAATAAAACTTATAACAACCCGTCTCATATTTAATAAAAGTTAATTTAATTAAAAGTTGATATATATCTTCTGTTAAAATAAATTTTAACATAATATTGAGTAATTTTTTTTTTCTTTTTGCTGGTCTTCGACTCGCACCCCTCCGTTTTAATTGTTGTCACACCTATAATAAGTCTTTTGTATTTGGGTCACTTGCAGATGTCATTTTCCCTGTTATTATTTTTAAATTCATTATAAATTGAGATCTAAACCAGCCATACAAGTTAAGTCAAGAGGGACATGCTTCAACCCTAACTCACAGTTAGACCTAATATGACTGTTCTAGTAAGATAATGAGCGACCCTATTAACTGATCGTTTTACAAAATAAATTCTCACATTTGTAATTTGAGATAATAACATCCGACGATAAAAATTGACTACCCCCAACCAAATGGATGAATGGAGATTCCGACGGCCTTGACCAACGTAGGTAATCGCTTGAGTATTAACGTGTCTAACCCTGTCTCTTTTTACACGACACATCAACGCCTCCCCAAGACCCACAACTTCCACTACCTCCGGACTTAATCACCCTTCCTTACAGTCGTGCTTGACTTGTGGCGGCAAATAGCTGAAACAATTTAAATATTTGGATTGAATTTTAATGGTGATAATCGTAAACAATGATCGTGCACCTCAATTGTGTAAAGAGTTGTCGTCTACTTCCTTAATTGAACAACATTGTCGTGGACTATGAATTTTGTTACATTATTTATCGAAACAACTAAAAGTGGATCATGTGCAACTGTGCAAGTTATATATGCAACCACCATTGTTTCAAACCAACGCACACACATTTTTGAATTTAATTTTTGTATTCGAAGGTTATTTTTATCATTACAATTTATTCTTACCAACCTTATTAACTATTCCAAAAATGAGCGTCTCAACAAGTTTTTGCACTTATGGAATCACATATCAACATTGCAGAATTGAATAGTATATAATTTTTTTCAACTATCTCTTTTAATTATTATATGTAAGCCATAAACAAGAGAAATAGTGCGATCATCCATGGTGCGTCCAATATAATCCACTTTACACGTGAGGGTGCGCCATCACAATTTGTGACGACACACTGTTTGTATGTTGTTACAAACTTTAACGGCACCGTCTGTTTGGAACGGTAATAGTATTATTAGTTACGGCTCAAATTTTACGTGCGCCGTTACAAAAATTTATATTATTAAAAAAATAAAAATGAAAAAAAGAGCTAAATATATATTTAATTTTTAATTTTTATTTAATTTTGAAATTAAATAATTAAAATTAAAATTGTTTGAGAGGTCATAAATGATCAAATTACCCCTTATTCGGTCGAAATTGACCGAATTACCCTTAAGAGATAATAAATTACCAAATTATCCCTTATTTGGTCAAAATTGACCGAATTACCCTGATGTTATCGTAAAATTAATAATAAAATTGGGAGAATGTACCCTAATGTTATCATCATATGAAAATACCCTAACGGGTATTTTTAATTAATTTCGAATATACCCCTTAGTGGTATTTTTTATTATTTTCGAAAATACCCCTAAGGGTATTTTTTATAAATTCAATAAATAATAAACTAAATATTTTCAACAAATAGTTTCTTAAATTCAAAAAATATTAAACTAAATATTTTCAACAAATAATTTCTTAAATTCAAAAAATATTAAACTAAATATTTTCAACAAATAATTTCTTAAATTCGAAAAATATTAAACTAAATATTTTTAACAAATATCATACAATTTCCATAATTTAAATTAATCCCATGCTTGTATCTAAATCTCAAAAAATTCATGTGAAACCTAAAACTAACAAATTCATCTCATGCATGTTAACATCTAAATATTTTTAACAATTATCATACAAATCCTAAAACTAACTTGAGGATTTGAATATGAAAAAAATAATACAAAAGAAGGATATTTTAACCTAACCAGGGGAAGCAAAGATGTGATTTCTGGCGACGGGGACGATGATGGAGAGCAACGGCCGGCAACGGGGATGGCGACAGAGAGCGACGACCGGCGACGAGGACAGCAACGGAGAGGTAGAGAGGGCTGAGAAGAGAGGCCTGAGAGAGAAGAGAGGGGGAGAGGAAGGAAGAAGAGGGTTTCGATGTTTTATAAAATTGGGTTTTGTAATAGCGCACATAACTGTGTGCACCGTTACAAATAAAGTTTGTGGGAAGTTTAATTTTTCACGAAAATTTCGTTTGGCGCCACTTTTGTAACGACGCACAGTTACATGTGCGTTGTCGCAAATAAATTTGTAACGGCGTACAATTAACATGCACCGTTACAAACCATAACCCTAAATTATTATTTTAATATTGTTGGTCTGATCGTGAATGATTAGCGGTGTTCTTGTGGTTTGATTTTCCTAAAATTTGTACTATACCATGTACAAGTTATTTAAAACTAATTGAACGGTTTCGATTATATATATCTATATATACCGATAGTTTGATGATCAATGTGTTTAGGGTTTATGTTAGGTTTTACTGTCATAAACCCTAAACTCACGTTTTCAACGAAAATAGTTTACGTTGAAAATAAAGTTTTAATCCAACCGTACGAATAGGAGCGCAATTGATTGCTATTTCATGTGCCAAAACAGTCAATTCCGATAATGTATGAACCTCGATCCAAACCGGTCAAGGGGAAGTCATTTGTGTTGACTATAAAATTTGACAATTTGAAACGGCGCACAATATATATGTGCGTTGTTACAAAAATATTACTGACGACGCACATACCAACGTGCACTGTTACAAAACCTAAGCCTAAATTATTATTTTATTCATGTCGGTCCGATCGTGAATGATTAGATTTGCTCTCGTGGTTTGATTTTCATAAAATTTGCACTATACTAAGTACATGTTATTTACAACAGATTGAACGATTTTGATTTAAAAAAAAATATATTTATCTATTGAACGTTGGATAAGCTATGTGTTTAGGTTTTAGGATAGAGTTTACCTTCTTAGACCATAAACTCACTCTTTCAACGAAAGTGGTTTATGTTCCAAATCATGTTTTAATCCGACCATACGGATCGGAGCACAATGTTTTAACGATGTGCCAAAATTTTAGTCAATTCCGAGAATGTTTGAACCTTGATCCAAACCGGTCAACCTTGATCACCTCCGTAAGTAACAGTCAAACTCACAGTAGAAACATTTTTTGGGAACATGAAAAGAGAACAAAAAAACCGAAGTCAAGCGAAAGTCAACAATCTTGAGTAGGGAGTAGTCAAGATTTTTTACTATTTGCGACGGTGCACTTTCAAATGTCCGCCGTTACAAAATATTAGTAACGATGCACGGTCCAATGTGCGTCGTTACAAACTAACGGCAACAACAACGATCATTTTACTCTTAACGGTAAGATTTGGTCAATGATCAACAATTTTTTAACGGCGTACGTAGAGTATGTGCGTCGTTACAAATTACCTTTGTAACAACGCACGTAAAATGTCCGCCGTTACAAAAGTACCTTGTAGTGGCGCACATACCTTGCATTCGCCGTCAGTAATGTAAGAACTTATAGTGATTAAGATTTAAACTTGAATCACTAGCGGCTGTAAAGTACAACTAAAAACGTTAATTATTTCATTATATCATAAAGCTAAGAAATTAAAAGGCAGGTTACAATAACTTTTGTTGTCCATGGATCGGACCCTACAAAACCCAACAAATTTCAAAACACGTTTGTAATTGTATAATTGCAAATGGCGTTGGTTGGAGGAGAAAAAGAAGGTGAAAACATGGATGTCCAGCAAATGAGGAACAAGAGTAGTGCAATGGTAGGAAATGAATCCACGTCCTGCATCAAAACGACAGCAACATCAAAATAATAAATTAATGGAATTATGAGAGAGGAGAAGGGCAAAAGAGGTAATTACGGATGATATTATAATCAGGAATGATAGAGACTAAAACCACTGCACACGTCTGCGGACAATCTCTCCTGACCTCACTAGATCTATTGTTTCAGATTATTTCGATAGATATTCGGTCAAGCTTAAAAATATATTGTATTTTCTTAACTCACATAATTAGTCTCTTTAATCAAAATTTACTATAAAATACACATATTTTCGTAAAATAAAGTTGAAAAGAAGTTAAATATGTGATTGAAAACCACTGAATAGAAGTTGATAGGGTGACAAAAGGAATAGATGACTCGGTCGATGGAGTCTCAAACCGGTTAAATAAGATATTGAGATAAACCCGTGGTTCAATTATCATTTTATAAGTTGTTAAAAACTAAGAGAGTGAGATAAAATTTGTTTTTAATAATCATATAAATAAAAATAAAAATTTGATGACGTATGTGAGAATTCAAATTGTTTAGGTGACGCGTACACGAAATCATTTCTTAATTTTGTTATACTTGAGATTTTCACTTGTTTTTACCGTGGATGTCATTTTGTTGGAAATTGAATAGGGCAGGTGAGAAATTGCAACACTGAGTAGTACACTATTTTATTTTAAAATTGGGTTATTCGAAACACTGGGCACAAAATGTAAGAGTGAGCCGATTGATGATCTTGTGTAACTTTAAGTAGCAGACGTAACTATATATAGATTGAGCTAAAGCCAAAACAATTTTAGGAGAGACTGGTAAATGTGTTCATTAGTTCTGATTAGATATGATTTTGAATTTTGAAAGTGACACATTATGATATCCTATTAGGCCAATCCAACCATATAACGTAGTAAACATCTTCAATTTTATAAGAAAATATTTTCTTTGAAAAAACAATTCAGTTTTCAAATTATTATTTAATTACCACTTGTCACACACATCTTATATCATTTACTAATAAACTTGTTATTTTATATTAAATTAGATTTTGACATGATTAAAGTAAGATGTATTTATTTCTGTTCTTTTTAACTGTCACCCAATAATATTAATTATATATATAATTATGGTGAAATAAATAAAGGGGTAATTTCATTTAGGTCACCATAAAAGTTTGTAGTTTCACTTAGGTCACCATAATTATAATTTAATTTCTGAAGTCACCACAAAAGTTTGTAGTCTCACTTATGTTACTATAATTCTAATTTAATTTCTGAGGTTACCACAATAAAATTTTATTTCGATGTTGTCTATTTTTAGTTTGAAAATATCAAAATGCTCTCACCTCCTTTTCTTCTTTTTCTTCTTCACGATCCTTCCCTCACATCTTTCATCGACCACGACCCTCCCTCCGCCACCTCCTCAACCTCGCCGGCGCCGACCACCTTCACAAACAAGTGTTTTACTTGTAAATTGTTTGTCAAAAAGATTGTAAATTATTGTCTGTCAAACAGTGCGTCTTATATGTTTTGTATGCGTGAAGGAATACAGAAGAAGATTAATGTAAGAGTAGAGTAAAGATAGTGATACAAAAGAACGAAGAAATTGAAAAAAAGTAGGTAAAATTGAATACATGATTAGTGAGGGAAATACAATAATTAAGAAAAAGAAGGGAGTGGGTGGACGAGGATTCCACAAACCATGTGTGAAGATTCGCCATAGATACTCTGTGTCTTTACTTTCAAGAGAGCTCTAACTCTTCTCTTGCTCGGTGGATGGATGATACTCAACTATGTACCTATAATATTATGACATCTGTACCACCTTTGCCCCGCCTCATTCAAGATAATGATGTAATTTATAAGCAGAGTTAGGAATGACAACAGGCCGGATTTAGTCAAACTCGCACTTGAAATCCGTTCACCATAAGCAGGTGACTGACCTGCAAAAAAACTCGCTCATCATGAGGGAGTGCCTGACTCGTAAGACCCATCAAGTACGGATTTCATTTGTAACTTAAAACCCGACTCGAAAACTCAAATATTGATTTAATTAACAAATTTTTTCTATCATACAAGTACAAAATTTAATATAAATTTATGTTATATTATATTAATTTAAGTTTTTTTTGAGTGAGTTGATAATTAAAATTTAGTTTTTTTACTTTTTTGCTAAAAAAATTAATAAAAATGAAATTATATTACATAATATTAATATATAAATTATTATTATTTTAAATTTGTATGAGTGCAGGTTAAATTGGATCGGGCATAAGTTAACCCGCACTCGACCTGCGAATTCGAATATTTTGCCAAGTATAATGCATTAACATGTAATTTCATTAATGGTTGATTTTTGAATCATACATAAAAAAGGACAATTCGATGAAGCTCAATAGCAATGTGAACTAATTCTAAATCAAAAATATTTTAATATCAGGATCTAATCTGATTGACCATTGACTATACATGTGTGTATTATTATTAGTTGTTTATTACTAGAAAATAAACCTCCTACCATTATCATAATCATTCATGCTTTGCTTGCAAGGCAAGATGAGCCAGAGGATTTTATTTTCAAATTAAGTCAATATCAGCCTCATTAATAGGCTGTCCATTTTAACAAAAAAAAATAACGATCAACAGAAAATTGGACAGAACCATACTCAAAAGACCAAAAAGTATGGATTATAATTTGGGTATAGTTTAATTTGTAAGTAAACCAATTAATTTTGATTTGGTTTTGATTTATGTAATTTAGAATGAGCGGTTAATCATAAAAATCGAACCATAATTGATCGTAAAAGTTTCAATCCTGTAGACGTTCACGTCCACCCGCATCTTCTTACTTCCGTAAAATTGGAATATGTGTTTTTCTCTTTAATAATATTTTATAACTTGTGCATATTTTAGTAAGTTTTTTTTTATATAGTTTATGAATCATTTTTACCATGAAGACAAAAAAAATGATGACGATTGGGGATAACTTTTTTTCTACTTATGGTTACTTTTAATTTAATATTATTTTACGGAAGTATAATTTTTGATGGACAGTCGTGTTGAATTTGGTATTATATTATAATAAAAAAAATTATATTAATGCATCTAAATTTCTTGTTAAAATTGAAGTTGGTCCACCTAAACTCTCAGTCCCAGTCCTAGATTTAGGTTTTAGGAGCATAGCATTCATGTGAGGCAAAACACTCCAAACCAGTAACATGGTTGACTAATGTAGGTGTTTCTGCCTAACACCTATAAACAATAACAACACTGACCCCACAGAATCATTTCAGTAGATTTGCTAATTCATGCAAAATGAAACACATATCAACAAGCATCCAAGAAGCCATTAATGGTCTCTAAATCAGTTCATGTTCTCAAGTGCCTAACTCTCTTGGCTCTTTCCCACTCTTATAACCTAAACTAAGATCAGTTGCATCCTCATTTTCTTTTTCTGAGAGAAGCCAAACATTTCAGCAACAGCCTATACATTTCCGGTCGATAAACACTAAATTTTAAACATAGGATGATTCAAATCAAAAAAGAACAACACTAACTAATAAATATATCAAAAATCCGATCTGCCGGATTCGAACCAGCGACCTAAGGATCACCTGTTAACCACTACAGTCCTCCGCTCTACCAACTGAGCTAAGGTCGGTATTGAAATGGGCCGGGCAAGCCCACATGGACTAATCATGGTGATTTATAGAAGACGACAAGCGACACTTGGCAGCGTACTGTTCCCTTAAGGCTGTTCTTTTGTGGGCCCCGAAACAATCCAACGGTCGGCATAACGGGTCTATTGTACACACTTGTGGGCCCATTATAGGACGAACTGGCCCAAACCCACCAGCCACTCTCTCAAGTGCTCACTTCCATTCATGGCACTACAAAAGGGTCATCTTCACGATTAAAATTTAAACCCCTCTTAACTCGTACGTAAATCACATGTTTTTATCCTAGCATAGTTCGGAATAAGTGACTCTTCGGTTTGGTGTTAAAATCTGAAAAGGACCCATTGACCACTTATTCAACGACATTGATACATTCATATAGATCTTGGTAACAAAGTGTATGTATAGTATATTTTAAGAAAAATCTCGCGAATCCTAACATTTTAGAAATGTATGAAAGTCAACTATATTTTTTATGAAGACCCAAAATCATTTGGACTTTCTAATGTGTGAAAGTCAACCGATTTTGAAGAAAGGTAAAATGAAAAATAATGGCATGGATTTAAAATTTTGAAAGTTAAAAGAGAGGCATTTTGGTCTGTTTTGTACTGAAAGTAAGTTAAATGAAAAAAAAACTATCCTTACATTTTATTATGATATAAATTCAAAAAATATGACAATCTTTTTAGTTTAAAAATAAAATAAAAGAGTAATATAGTACTTCTATTCTATTTCAGTTCATAGTTAAAATAAAAATCCAACTTAAAATTTTAGTTCTAGCAAATTTAATACTATGACTGAGAGTATACATGTATAAATTCAACTTAAAATTTTAGTTCAAGCAAGTTTAACATTATGATTGAGAATATACAAGTATAAATTTAAAATGTTCATAACATATGATTGGTAAATAAATAATTAAAATTTTATTTATAGATTTAAAATAAAACATGATTTTCATCAATTCTATTATTTTAAAACTATGCAAAACACAACTGAACCGAATCAAATGAGAACATGTCTGCAATTATTTGTAAGTTGGCCCTAGCAGGGAATATAAAAACCCAATAACAATCCAAAATACCACTACATTCTGGAACTTCATTGACTACATATATATGAATCGCAAAAAAGGTTGGGGCAGCTAAGAAAACGAGAGGTCATTGATAAAGACCGATGGTCGATCCATATCTCATGTGTTTGAAAACATTCCATCACTTTCTGCAACTTATTTTTCTAATTTCGTGTTCCTCAAAACCTCCCCACCACTGCCCACCATCCTACTTTTGCCATGCTTCCATTATTGTTCGCTTAAATAATTAACGTCATTATTTTTAAATAATTGATAACATTATCATATTATATATATCTTCATTAGTTTAAAAATTATTTGATCACCTTCAAGTTATTGTTCAATATCTTCCCAGTAAATGTATCACACAATTTTGAACAATGTTAGTGATAATGATACACTTTTTATTGCATTGACATATATAATGACTTCACAGGTTGAAGATACAGTACTGACATGATAATTATGCTTGATTTATGATATTATAACTATTTTTGACTAAATTGGAACAAGGATACTAACTCGTAAGCATTTTGAAACATTTTCTGAAAATTGGAGCTAATAAGCAAATCATAGACTGCCCCACCTTCCCTGGCATTCACTTGAGGTTGAGTTCAAGACACATAACATTACATGATACCATGAAAACAACAAAAACACTTTTTTGCTTTTCTTATTTGAAAATGACAATTCAAAAAACACATTCAAGACTTGAGAAAGTAGAAATAAAAATTTGCATGATTTTGCATTTTGCACATCATCATGTTAATTTCAAAGAATTAAAATTAGCCCCAACACTCAGGGGTGAAGGAATGGTCTCTCCCGGAGTCCCTGCAGTAGTCATAAACCATGTGGTGGGTCTGCACCCATCTCATGGTCCAATGCTGCCTCCTCGTGAGGCCGCCCGACCGGTAAGGCGAGGCCGACACGGGGTGGCACCACGCCGGAGAATAGGCTGAGCAACCACCGGCCTTGAAATTGGTGTACCTTGCTACAAAGGGTTGGTACCTATAATCTGCTTTGTATTTTCCATCTTCTGTTGCCCAAGATGAAGCATCCCATATGGACCCATAAACCCACATTGGCCTTAGAGGAAATGTAGCTCCACTCTTCCTAGGGTACCTCCTTATGGGCACATCATCCACCAAAAATCTATGAAACCATAAATATGATTATTACATCACTTATTTCAATCATACTCACTCATCATTGATTACAGATACAGAAACATATAAATATACATATCAAATTACTGATTACACGAATATAATAAAAAATTTATATTCATTTTTGTATGTATGCCCATGTTAAAGATCTTTTGGGCTTTAGTGAATATTTCTTATTTGGGACCATGATGATCGAGCTTTTGATTATTTTCTTGTATGATAAATTACAAAAATGCCCTTTTTATATAAGACCCAATAATGATACCTATGGAGTGTGACAAATAATGTTGCATCAACAATTTAAAGGACAGTGGCAAAAAATGTAATTAAATGGGAGCTCACATGATTTCCTTGGGACTCCAAAGGATGGCATAGTGGTGAAAGGCTTTGGTGGGATCAAACCAGAGATGGAACTTCATCTCTCTCCCAATGATCCTCCCATCCCCACTCCCTCTTATGAACACATTTGTCTGTAAAGTGTATGGCTTCCCAAATGTTGTCCCTAGGAACTCTATGTCAACCTCATCATGGAACCCAGGATGGACTTCACTGTTTGAGAGCTGCAACACATAGATTTTGACCAATTCATCATAACAACAATCGTATGTATGGCGATTAGAACCAGTGACCTGATACTTACGTAAAAAGCCGTAATGACCCCTGCAGTGTAGCCAGGTTGGAGCTTGATGGAGGCACCAAAGTAGCCTGATCTGAATGGCTTAACAGACTTGAACCCACTTCCTGTGATCAAGAACCAACCAAGAAAATGCAGGAAAATCAGAAACTTGCCAAGAAAATCAAAGAGGAAATGGGGGGAAACGACAAGGACCTGTGTTCTGATCAAGCCAGATTGTGAGGGCATTTTGGTCCATTCTTTGGTGCTGAGGACCCCAGAGGTTCCTGAACCCCTTGTAGAAGCTCATGGACCTGAATCTTGAACTTGGATAGTAGCCAGGTGAGGGAGGCCACTGGGCATTGCTTGAAGGAGCCATGATCAAGAGTTGGAGGACCAGAGAAAGGAACAGACCAGAAGCAGCCATGATCATCAAGAAACAAGCAACAGTGCAGAGAGAAATTGGAATAATTGTGCATATAATGCAGAGAGAGAGAGGTCTATTAGCTATTGGGCAGTACAGGTTGATATAAATAAGGGGAAGAGGTGGGTCCATACCATGAATTCAACAGTAGAAACTCCAAGTAACTTTAATTCATCTACAAAATCAAGTAAGTAGCTGAAGACCTCAAGATGTGTATCAACAATAATTCACATATTTTCCAAGTGAAACTCGAATTTACATTTATTTATATGTGGACGGTATGTTGATTGGTGAGATGTAATTTCACAATTATCAAACTCTTATGTATGTTAAAGTCTGGTATACTTAGAAATTATAACTTAATTGTAACAAGCTTCTGTCTATATGATGCAACACTTAACATGAAATAAAGGGTGTGATCAAATAAAACAGAATGGATTAAAATGGACAGTTCAAAAAATGTAAGTGGGGGTTGTGTTCTTCCCTATCATAGGCCAGCCAGTTTCCTTGCAAGTCTCCAAGATTGAACAAAAAAGGAAGAGTTATGATTGTAGCTTGTTCTTTAATGGGAGGTTGCCTTGTTGAAAAGCCAAGAAAATGAGATGAGAGATTGGGCAGAGAGTGAGTAGTAGATTTGGAACTGTGCAGCCTTTGATTGAAAGCTACTTGCATTGATGTCTGCCTCACCATTCAAAAGAAAAAAAAAAGAAAAGAACGCGAGGTTGAGTGGACAGAAATAGAAATGACAAAATGATCATAATCGATGAAAACCCGATATTTCAAATTCAATCTGATTGAGTTAGATCCGACGGTTGAGATCAGATCGGATTGGAATGATCATACCCAAAACAAAAATTGAGGATGAATGTGTTAATGTGAATTAAGTCTTGCAATGAATGATGAAATATTTGAACTTCACTAAAGAGGGTGGGTCATGGGCTAACCTCAAATGGGTCCCAACCTAAGTATGAGTTTTAATACAAGGAGGTCCCCCATACATATATACATGCAGTGCAATTAATTTGTTATCTATGAATTGGGAGGACTGTACGGACGATATACTATTCAATTAATTACTCTTGCTTTTATTTGTCTGAAAATGGTGGTGATTCAATGAATAAGAAAGTTCTACCTCACAACTGTTCATTCCAGTCGGGTTAGTGATCCATCTCTTTCCTTACCTGATATCTGTACCGTTAATCATCAAAACTTTAGTACCTTATTGGGGTTCTCGTCTAAAACTATTAACCTCGTTTGTGTTTTAAGCAAGTATTTTATGATTGTTTGATCTTTTTTCTAAGAGTAATGAATATGAGGGTGTATTGAAGTTAACATAGAACTCTTCTGAATTGATAAAAGGGAAAATGACACTTTTGTGTATTCGAATATACAATTTGTCATTTTTATACGTTACTTTTTCATTTTCACTACCCTGAATTACATTTTGGGACACTTTACTCATAAAATAATAAAAATACCTAAATTACCCCTGTAATTGAACCAGTTCAATTAAATCTGTCTCTGGTTCAGCCCGATTCACTTAGAAGATCAAACCATAATTTATCAATGGGAAATTATTGTTTTACCCTTCCTTAAATAACAAACAACACTCACAATTGAAGGGCATAAGAGACATTTGACAAACTAAATAATAATTTAAAAACAAAGTAAAAACTGGAAAAATATTTTCCTCCACTATCTCTCCTTTTCTCGCCTCCCAAACACCCACCTGGTTGGCCAAGATCGGAAAATGAAGAGGGTGAAGGTCGAAGACGACGGTAACGAACTGAGGGAAGATGATTTTTGTGGGTTGTGTAATTTAGAACTCTTTCTCGCTTCCCAAACACCCACCCAGAAATTGAAAAAAAAACTTAGATTCAATTTACAACAACTAAGAACAAGATGTCCCGATCTACAAATTGATGTCCATGTTTGGATGTTGGGTTGGGATCGATTATAGATAAACATAAATAGATCTGCAAATTGATGCTCATGTTTGGCTCTTGGGTTGGGATTGATTATACAAACAAAATTTCTTAAGCAACTCTATTTGGTTGTTGTTGGGTTGGAATCGATTATGTATAAACAAAAATTAAAAAGCTAGGAATTGCATTAGCACTCCATGGCCAGACACTGAGCGAGCTCCGGGTCGATTGGTCCGTCAGCGGCGATATTTGGGCGTCGTCGTCGCAGAGCCGTGGTGAAAAACTAACCGGTCATCTGAATCGTAGAGCTGGGGATCCACTAGAGAAAGGACGATGACTTCAGAGTTGAGGGAGACCATAAGGACGAGCATGCCGGAGAAACGCGATGATCGATGTCGGAGAGAGGCCAACGAGGAGGGGGCGGCAGAGGTGGAGGAGAGAGAAGGGGTATGTTTTGAAAATTTGATAAATAGTTGATGGTAATTTCGTCTTTTTACACAATTGAAATTTGACCAGATTTAATTTTGATTCATTTCAGGGGTAGTTTAGGTATTTTTAATATTTTAGGAGTAAAGTGTCCCAAAGTGTAATTCAAGATACTGAAAAAAGAAGAAAAAATGTAGGGTATGAAAGTGATAAAAGTGTCATTTTCCCTTGATAAAATAAAAAAAATGCGATTGAAACACGTCATTAACAATAAATAAAATGAATTAAATTTGAGTTTACAAAAATTATACATATCTTTCAAATCAACATTCAATATTAGATTTATACACCACACTAGATTGACATATAGACAGTGGATAACGATAGTAAAAAATTAATTGTCGCGCTCGTGCTCCCATTACTTATTTTTTATTGGTTATAGACAGATTTGTATGTAGTTAGTAAGAGAATAAGGGTCATACAGACAGTGGATAACGATAGTAAAAAATTAATTGTCGCGCTCGTGCTCCCATTACTTATTTTTTTACTGGTCATAGACAGATTTGTATGTAGTTAGTAAAAGAATAAGGGTCATACAGACAATAGATAACGATAGTAAAAGATTTGTATATAGTTAGTAGTAGAATAAGGGTTGTACACCAATGATGTCCGTATTTTTTTATTTTTTTACTAGTCGCGGACGCGCGATGTCTGTCGCCCATATTTTCATAATTTGAACCCTCATCTCAGATCCATTTTCTTTTATTACTATTATTTATTCCTTTCCCTCTCGGTTCACATAAATATGCTCCCACCTCCCTTCCGTCGGAGCTCCAGTTGTCGCCATCTCACTCTCTGTTTACATGTTTGTTGTTGTGTATTGATCATATGTAAATAGTTAATTTTGTGATAATTTTGATTAACAAATGTACATTTCTTGTTATTTTGAGTTCAAGTACAAAAGAGGTAGCTGTGAGGGTTTGTGGCTGTGACAAACTTCAACATGAATCACCACGACGTTAAGAGGATCATGAAGCGCAACGTTGTCGATCGGCAACCAAGTCATCGAGTAATTTCATTTTTTTAATTTGCACTGACTTACGGGATTCGGACGTGCACGATGTCCACATCCTTTATTGTGGGCAGTGCACGTGAAAATCTCTGTTCGCAGCTGTCATTCACAACTACAGAGAGATAGTCGCCCAACACGGGCCACCGACTTGATTTTCGGATCGAACTCTCGGGGATTGAATGTGGGATCAATTTGTATAATGTGTGAAATAGAAAATCTAAATTTCTATCATGTTTGTATGGTTTTTTATCACGATTACAAGTGACAAAAATAAATCAATGACCTAATTGAACATGCAACGAAAAAAGGAAGGCTTGTGTTTTCTCAAGTCCATGGAGAACCATGGGTGTTGATTTCCTATTCGAATTCATGCAATCGATTTCATAATCTTGGAATTGCAATACTACGTTTCCCTAAGTTTTAGAACGTCGTGTTTGTCTCTCGACATTAAACATAACTCAATCCCTACCCGTTGAATTGTCTCTCGACATCCTCAACGGCTCAGGAAGGCCTTAAATCCAACTATGACGATTCAAGAAGCTAGATACTCAATGGATCCTTCCACCAAATATCTTGGTGATTATGAAGCCCTATATCACCTCTACTCTCGTGTAATCAACCTAAACCACAATTATCCAGTAGATCAAGCTAGAGATTCAATTAACAAACAATAACCCACCCACAAGCATATTAAAAAAGGGTAAGTGTCACAAAAATACAGTTAGCTTTACACGTTTTGCAGCCGGATACAGCTAACTTAAAAACGTGTTTTAAGGACAGTTAGGTTTGGTTTAATGTCAAGTTAGACAAAATGGTTAAGTTTCAGTTAGTTTTGAGTATAAAAAACCAAAATGCCCTTGATGATTGTCTATCAAATTTTCAAATGCTTGCCATTATTTACCAAATTATTCATAATTCATCAAATTATAATACTTATTAATAATAAATAATTTTATTTATTATTATTATTTAATAATAAAAGTAAATCAATTTAATTATTGATTAATAATAATAATAATAATAAAGTACAATAATTATTAATAACTAAAATAATATTGATTATTAAAAATAATACTAATCATCAATAGTTTTATTAATTATTAATAATATATTGAACTTTCGAATGACCTAGTTCTCTCATACGAATTCCATTCCAGAGTTTAGTATATCAAATTGAAGAGAATCGAAATATTAATAATTTTGAAGAAATAAGTTTTTTTTATTAATAATGAATATTATTTCTCAATTAAAGGAAACAATCTAACCAGGTTTAATTAATTAATTAATATTTTAGTAGTCAAATGGATGATACTCATAATTCAAAAATAGACGATTACGATTGCTCTGTCCTTTTTCTCCAGCCGGTTGGGTATGGCTAAAGGAAAAGATGAATTCTTAAGGCCTATTTTTGTATCTTTCACTTCTCCCTGCGATGGCCGATGAGAATGTAATGAAAATAATAAAACTTGATTTACGTTTAACACATAAATTGATTGATTATCTTTGGTTTACAAATTTGAACTCAGAAAACGGCAAGACACAAACAAACATATCCCCTTCTATTTACATGAGCCTGAACAAGTTATAAAAATATGTTCTTGCAATAAGATGTTGCACAGATTGTTAACGATAATTTGGGTACATATCAGCTTCATTTTCTGATTCACATAGATGAAATTCACTTTCTGGAAGAAGATTGCTCTTGTGATGCAGAGATATCCAATGATTCCACGCCCGTGTTTGCGAAAAACAGAGGCTGTGAGGGAGTTGCTGCTACTTAGCATATTAGCAACTAAATTCATCACTCATCGAGCTTGTTCTGAGACAAGGATCGATTACATTCACTACTGTTCCTTCTTTCCAATTCCTCCAAGGCTGCATCACAAATCCGCCCGCACATGTTCACGAACCGAAAACAGAAATTTGAGAAAGAAAATGACTATACATACATAGTTGAGGAGATCTTCCCTATTCTCGCAGTGTAAAATGAGTTATTTTTGTAACCTGTCACAATCTCTCGAACCAACACACCAAAGCTATATACGTCTGACTTAATCGAGAAGTGGCCGTGCATTATATACTCTGGAGCCATGTATCAACTGTGTTTATGCAACAAGATCAATTGTTGAGAATTTTACTATAGGAAAAATGACGAAAAGTACTTTGTATTGTGACATTTGTGCAAGAGCGTGTTGTGTAATTTGTTAATGACAATCTCGTGCTCTAAACTTTGTTTGTTTGTAAAAAAAGTATGTATTTTTTAAAATTAACATTTTTTCTTTTGTTATTTGTTCTATAGCTCTAGTGATGTACTTAGTGGTCTAGGCTTGCGTTGTGCACAAACTCGTAGATAACAAGCCTTTCTTCAGATTCCAAGCAGAAGCCAAGGAGCTTAACTAAGTTCCAATGCTGAAGCTTGGCCACTAACAGAACTTCATTCTTACATTCGATATCTCCATGTCCCGATTTTTGGGAAAGCCTTTTAACGGCAATTTCTTGTCCATCAGAAAGCCTACCCTCAAAACCCGCCAAGTCCTCAAAACATATAGTCAGAATAAAAAAAATAGTTTAGACAATTCTAGTTTGAGCATGCTGGCTCTACTATATTTATATGAACACGTCAATTTAATTATCAATACTATTTCTAGTACATATTGCTACTATGCCTTATCTGTCACCTTATAGACAGAACCAAATCCACCTTCTCCAAGCTTATTAGCATCAGAGAAGTTGTTTGTTGCATCTCTAATGGTTCCAAACTCGAATTCCAGAGATTCCACATTTCTATTCTCTTCCAATTGCAAAACAAACAAACAAAAAGTTAATGAAGTCTGTAATTCATTTTTCATGTACCAAAATTTGAAAGGTCAATTTTATCTTGCTTTAGTCTATCCAAATGATAACTTACTCCCAAGTTTCCCTCTTCTCTTCCGGAATCTGAAAGAGATACATATGGCTACACCAATGCAGATAACCAGCAGCAAAACAATAGGAACAAGTATGATGATGAGCAACGGGCGAGACGTTTCCTGCATAACCCAAGTGTTTGTTAATATAGGCTCATTGTCACGGCTCAATAAAAAGAAAACAAAGAGTACCTGTAGAAGTCTTTATGTTATAGAAAAGTGTGTTGTAATATTCAAATTTGCAACTGCGCCTAAGGATCCTGCCGCCAATCTTGCCTTGAAAAGAGTTGGCCGTCTCTCCAAAGGCGTCGCCGAGGCATGTGTTGCACTGAGTACTGCTAAAATCAGGGGTACACTGCACAAGCGCGTATGTGGTTTTTGAATGAAGGTTAAATGAAAAATGTCACGAGTTTGAAAATTTGAAAGCAAAAGGTGGTATTTTAGTCTTTCTGAAAATGAGCAAAATAAGAAAAAAAAGCTTTCTTTGATGTTTTATGAGATGTTATGAAGTTATTTATAAGTAAGTGATGATCGTGTTAACTTGGCTGTACAAAAACAAGATTTCCCCTTAATAAATATCACATCTTAAGGCTTTATAGCCATACAACTAAGGCTTAGCATGGACGAATACCTGGCATGCTATGTGGGTTTTTGAAACCAACCCGAGGGTCATGAGTTTTAATAAATCAAGAGATAATTACACATTACTATCTCTAATTATACACGTTTTTCTTATCATAGTCCCAAACTTGAAAACTTGATTTACAGATATCCTAATTATTTTTTTTACATTAAATTTATTATGGTTAAATCTAAATTGTGTGGTAAAATGCATCATATGTTTTTCGTCCAAAATTGTATTTTCCATGTATTTTATCATTAAATATGAAATAACATATTTACTCTCAATAAATTAACACATTTGATTTCTGCTTTGAGGGTAACTTTGTCTTTTATGATACAGATTTAACAAATGGAAACTCTCACCTTGAACCTCACAACCCTCATTTATCTAGTTTTATAGCAAGCTTCCAGGTGGCAGCGAGATGGACGACGATGGCCGGAGACATTAGGCGGCAACGAGATTGTTGACGTAAGTGGTGGTAGGCCGAGGAGATCGACGCAAATCTAAGCCGGAAGAATCTGCATACTGTATTGAAATCTCAGCTAACCCACATGGACTACAGATTGTCGAATTCACTCAATTTCTTATTTGTTGGGGGAAAGATAGACGCTTTTGAATGGTCTAATTGACAAGAGGTAAAAGCTTTTGAATGTCCTAATGATGTTGAATAATGTGCTTTCAAATCAGATTTGGCGACCACCGGGGTGGCCTAATGCTGTTGAATGGATTAATTGACAAGAGGTATAAGCTTTTCATATGACCCTTTTCAAATTGTTTTTTTTTTTCTGATAGACCAATGTACTCATGACCAACGCATCAAAGGATTTTATTTTAACAACCTAATATACAAGAATGCAATATAACTCAACAATAAACACTTTTATTGACCAATGCTTCATGAGCTTTATTTTTTCTTGAATGTCTCGATCGCAGTCTTGTCGTCCTTATTCTAGAATGTTTTATTAAACTCGGCAAATGTGAAGTTACGGTAAGCTTGTGGCTTTTCTGGGGACACCAGCTCCGGTAGAGGTCCCATATCACCTGCCTCCTTCCATATGGAAAGGTAGAAGAAGGTGACGGCTGAGATTCTTGGTTGCGGCAACGTGTTTGCTCGGTCTCAGTGTTGCACGCTTTTATACTCATCATTCGACATTATCTATGTAATTATAATCTTTAGATATATATACACATAATAAAAGTTATAAGTATAATATATATGTTAATAATAATTAATTACCTGCAGCATATTGCCGATGTTGACTATCAAGGCTTCGGGAACAGTCTCGACGTTGACCCAATTATCGCCGTGTTTGACCTGCAAGTTGGGCAATTGGTTCTGCAGCAACGCCGTGATGGTCCTCGGGTCAGTATGTGACGTCAGCTCCACAGTGAGGTCGGCCTGAGGGCAGTAAGGATAATACAATCCAGCAAACGCCCTCCCATCAACACAAGTTAGCTCCTAGAGCCTTCTGGGTGGTAGGGAACATGATTCGTATCAAAACATGCCCAACGGAAATTAAGACCCCGTTCCTTGTAAGGATCATGCTAGAATCGGATTAATCAAGAGAAGTGATTCCCAAAATACTACCTTTGAATCAGGAGAAGAATGACAAGGAATCGATCGAAGATAGCAACGCTTGGAGATATCCTCTACGTAGTCCTCATGAGCAATCCAGTGATCGAAGAAAGAAGTAACCTCGACCTACTAGAATCAAGATCACCTTATGGGTTTTGGTATCACCAAAATATGAAGAAAAAGAGGCAAAACCGGCCAAGGAGAAAGATATGCTCCTGTATTCCGGAAATCACTGTCCCAAACATAAGCTTCGTCGTGTTCAGCACCGCCATAACCACCACTGTGAACGCTTCCAAAACAGCACTCCGTGGTTTCGCCGGTTCCGACTCCATCCAACTTCTTGGCATGAGGCCCGCCCTAGTGCACCGGTGTCATCCTCGTCCGTGCTGCCCAGAGGTTGGCTCGGCCGGATCGGAGCGCCTTAATCTTGTGGTATTATTTTCACGTCTTCAATCCTTCCATTTTACGGTGCACCAACTTTGGCCCCTCGCATGTTTCGATCAAAATAATGTTGGTTCATCATCGCTGCAGTTCTCAGCGTAATGCGCTATCTCTTCTTTCGCTTTCTTGCATTCGGATGCAAAATGTCCGTATTCATCACAATAAAACATTTACTTCGTGATTTATCAAACTTACGATACGACTTCCTCTCACCTTCCTCGTCGCGGTTACCGCAGTTCTTTCTTTCCTTCGCGACCAGTGACTCCCACTATGCACGGGTGAGAAGTAGCTGCTATCCTCTTTCTTCTTCTTTCTCTTGTCTCCTTCCTTTCAGGGTAGCTTCAAACGATTTCTGCCGCCCCACTGCTTCAGCTATAGTCATGGTGGTCATGTCTCCCCACTGTTGAATGGTCCCAGCAATTGAAAGGAAACGATCGGGGACTGACCTGAACAGTTTCTCAACAACTGCACTTTCTGCAACTTGGCTTCCTAGTCCCCTTATCTCATTTACAATATTAGTGAGTTTTAAAGAGAACTCATCAATAGTATCTGTTTCTGCCATCAGCATTCTGGTCGAATTCACGCTTCAACACCATCACATTTACAGTTTGGACTCTTGCTTCACCAACATGCATGTGTTTGAGTGCTTTTCATGCTTCTTTTGATGTAGTTTTATTAGAGATCGTCATCATGACCACATCACCACATCAGGTATGGCTTGATAAATCATCGCCAGTGCACACTGATCTCTTTCTTCGCTGACAGCTACATTTCCTTCAATTGCATCCCACACTCCTTGGGCTCGCATTAAAACTTTTAACCTTGCAGCCCACATCTCGTAGTTGCTGTCAGTCAACATCGTGTACGAAAATGGTAAACTGCCACTTCTCGCCTGTACCTTCGGCGAGGAGGTGCTACTTACCCCACTTCCCGATGTCATTGCTGGAGTTTTATCGCCCATTACTTCAGTAACCACGCTCTGATACCAATTGAAAGATTACATATGGTAAAAACTCCAAGAACAAGGCTCAAAAGACGAATAAATAAATGCAAAATAAGATGAACAAAATAAGATATAAGAATGCAATATATATCAAGTTGGAAAGAAAGGAGATGAGAATTGCAAACTCAGTTTCAATGCCAGACTTTATTTCATCATTTGATGTTTTTATATGCTACAAGTATCAACCAATATACCTAAAACTAAGAAATAATTCTCCCACAAACTAAGGAACTACTCATCCTTTTTTACCATGCACTACTCAACAACCACTTGCTTGGTCACGTAATGTGCAACAGTGATATTTTTTCTTGTTGCACATGCCACATCATTTCTATTATTATTTTCAAACTATTAATACTAATAAATATACCATAAGATTAAACTAACAATGTATACACATTAGATCCAAGACCCATGAGGCTAGTCTTTTGGGTCAGAGGTGGGCTCTAATGTGTATGTGGGCTTTTCTTGTGGTGTGCTCCTCCTTGGTAAGACCCGGTTCTCCCCAACAATGGTATCAGTCCCACGTTTGCACGTGATCTCATCGGGCCGGCAGACCAGTGGATCTCATGGTAGATCAGAGCCAGGTAGGCCAGAGGATCTGGAGAGCCATGATTTAATCAGATCAGGATTGCCAAGTGGGTCAGCTGGTGAGAGTGCAAGACGACTTGGGTTTAGGGGGAGCAACCCGGTGTGATGAGGCTCAATGTGGAGAGGGAGATTGTTAGGAATTTTGCATGTGAGTCCAGGTCCCACATCAGAAGTATATAGAGTATAAGGAGAGTTTATATACACATTAGACTCAAGACCCATGAGGCTAGTCTTTTGGGTGAGAGGTGGGCTCTAATGTGTATGTGGGCTTTCTTAGTGGCGTGCTCCTCTTTGGTAAGACCCGGTTCTCCCTAACATAAGTCCCTTCCTAAACTCGCCGCACGACCCTGTTGAGCATTGCGACTCTGTCATGACTTAGCATTTTGGGTGATTGTTGGTGAGCCACGCGGAACTCTCGAGTTGTAGTTAGATGCTCGGTTGGGCCGTTGGGGCACCAATGTGGCTGCTGGGTGCATCTAGTCGGAACGGGCCGCGCGCAGACATGCTTGGCCATTCATGGCAGACCAAGGGACATACATCGGGCGGTCGTGCGATGGTCGACCGTTGGGTGTGTTGTTGGGGGCTGATTGGGCGAGGCGACGAAGGACCCTCAGCGTGACATGAGGGTGGTTCGATCGATTCAAGGAGCGGGAATGACAGCGACAACGATAAACCTATATGATGTTTTATACTGCTTTTGTTATGCATTGACTATGAAATAATAAGAAAAGTATAGCTTATGCCACATGCTCTGAAAGGCTCTTTTTCGTTTTAATGTCATGACCACAATCTTTGTTGATAATCCACGAAAACAAGTACACAACATCGTAACAGAATTGAACGGTATGTTTCCACGTGTGTTGTTGTGTTCAGACGTAATTCACTGTTGGATTAATATTGAATGGTTGTTGCTTCTAGCGCAAGAAATCACAAAGCATGCATTCGACTGCTACATGCATACTTGGTCGATTCATGCTTGAAGGAAGTTAAGTACAGTTACTGCTAATGGCTTTGGAAGAATAAAAGGCAGTTACTTGCCATTCAAGTAACTGCAATATTTAAGTAGTTTTAGGTGAGCATTTAGGTATTAGTTTAATCAACATTAAAGCAAAGTTATTAGGAGTTTATTGTCAGATTTAAAGCCTTTGTATTTTTGTATAAGTAGCCTTCAAGAGTAATAGAAAAAGCATCCCTTCGGTGGAGAAATTTGTGTTGTTGCTTATTGTTGTTTTGCTCATGAAGCTTTATGATCCAACATTTGGTATCAGAGCCTCGCAACAATGGCTAACAACACACTATCAGAGGGATCAATAACACCACTAAAGAGAGTTGGCGGTGAGAGCTCAACAGAGGTTAGAGCCTAGAGACGACGAGTGCACATCTCATACCGGTACCACATGCTAACAGAGAGCAGCTATGAGATATGGGCGAGAAAGATGCAGATCCTGATGAGAGCATCAGGAGTATGGGAAGTATGAGCCAAGTGGGTTCGTCCCAGAAAAGTGTGAGCCAGGTGGGCTCATCCCAGAGAAGTATGAGCCAGGCGGGCTCATCCCAAAGTAGTATAAGCCAGGAGGGCTCATCCCGGAGGAGTGTGAGCCACGTGGGCTCATCTCGGAGAAGTGTGAGCCACGTGGGCTCATCTCGGAGAAGTGTGAGCCATGTAGGCTCATCCCGGAGAAGTATGAGTTATGTGGGATCATCCCGAAGAAGTATGAGCCAGGTGGGCTCATCCCGAAGAAGTATGAGCTAGGTGGGCTCATCCCAAAGAAGAAGAAGCCAATTGAGAAGAAGCCGGCCGAGAAGAAGACCGCAGAGGAGACGGCTTCGGTGAAGAAGAAGTCAGCAGCACGATGAGGGCCAGCGGAGGCAGAGACGACTCCGGCGAGCACCATGGAACCGCAGGCCAAGAAGCAGCCGCCGAAGATCCACCAGAAGCGACCGTCGACGCCGCCGAGCTCCGAGATCGAGGAGTTCTGCTCGGCCACCGAGAAACGCGAGCAGGACCGGTTCGCAGAGAGGTACAAATTTTGACGTTGTAAAGGATGTGTCGTTGGAGGGGCGGTACCAGTGGGTTATGTTGAAGCGGTGAGGATAGAGATGTGACGGAGACTGTAGAAACAGACCAAAACGACGGTGTTTTGGAGGCTAAGGCATGTGAGGTGTTGGCTCTATCTTGTCGTTTTCTTTACAGGTCTCTCCATAAATTCCATTAAGAGAGGTGGTTGATCTTCCTGATGAGTTGATCAAGAAGAAGTGCAAGGACGTGTCTACTGGAAAATGCAAAATTACTATGGAATAACATACAGACAAGGTTCAAGCTGTGGTATGGAACCATTACCGTCCGCATGTTCTTCTTAGTGGATCTTTTTATCATTCAGCCGTTATGAGGGATGGAAGGAACCCTACTCATCCTGGTTTTAAGTGGTCAGTCACAGCTGATGTTGAAAGCTTGGAGTGGGATCCACACACTGAACACTCATTTTTGGTGAGTCTTGAAGACGGGACAATCCAAGGATGCTGAGGCGAGTGTAAATTAGGAGATGCTCAAAATGTTCTCAGGCGGCGGAAGACGTAATGGTCCTGACGACCGAGGTAGAGATTGCGGCGGTGCTGACGAGAAGAAGAAGGTTGTAAAGGTAAGGAAGACATCCCTGGACAAGATCAAGGAGAAGCTTCCCGGACAGAGGAAGGCCGAGGAGCGGGAGGCGACAGGAGAGAACTGAGATGGTGGGTTCTTGAAATGCGAAGGTGTACGATAAGCACAACGTGGTCGTGAGCATCAGAACGAGAAGGGTCCTGGGAGCCATGCCAGACGACGAGTCTTTGAATTCTTGCAAATGAAAATGAAAATGACGTGGTGAGCGAGGAGCTCATGAAGAAGATGAATGGGTCGTCGCTGTCGTGGAAGCTCAAGAGCATGAAGAGCTTTCGCAATCTGATGGGGAGCTCAAATGGAGTTGATGATCTTGCCAAGATTCAGCAGGAGGAGAACCAGAAGCTCGAGCTCTGGTCAACTGGAGAAACCAAGGAATAAGAAGGATAAAAGTCGTAGGACTAGGTGGCGGTGGCAGTGCCGGTGCGGAGCTCTGCAAGAGCAGCATGAGCGAGCATTTGACCGAGAAGAACCACCACTGGAAGAGCCTCACCTCGTAGGAGAAGATTTTCAGGAAGGTGGCGCTGACGTGGAAACCCGCCGATGAGATGTTCGGAGTGTCGGTTCCGAGGAAGGCACGCTCAGCGACAAAGATGTCGCATGAATCTTGGTTGGAGTGATGGAGTCCAAGTTTGGGTCCCGATCCAAGCCGGAGTTGAGAAGGAAGCTTGAGATTGAGATTGATAAGGTGAGAAAGTTTGCAAAGAGGATTGAAGATAAAGAAGATGAGATTGTCAATGAGTTCAATTATCCGATGTCTTGACCGAAGAAGTAAACCTCGTGGAGCGCCAGTGCAGTGAGTCCTCGAGAAAGATAGACCTGCAAAAGAGCTTGCCGGAGGTGCTAGAGTCGAAGAGGCTAATACTATTGAACGAGAACGTGAGGCTGAGATATAAAGTAGCATCACTAATAAAAGAGAACAAGGGTCTGGCCTCATAGTCGATTTTCGTGCAGCGAAAAGCTGGCGAGATAACGAGGCGCGTATTAAAGATGAGGGAGGATCACATAGTGTTCATGCAGAGTCGCAAGATCGAGGACCTCAAAAGGCATATCTACGGTTTATAGAAGAGGAACCAGAGTACTATGACCTCCTCACAAGGAAGGACCAGAACCATCACTAGAGAGAAGAGGCTGAAACAACCTTGAAGAAGAAACAGAGTGTGATTGGTTTAGAGCCATATTTTTAGATAAACAAAATGAGGTTGGTTGAGGAATGTAAGGGAGAAGAACTGGGTCAGTGACTTTTGGATGGGAAGGCATGCCTGGTGAGGAAGGCCGAGTACAGGTTAACGACTGAGATGCTTCTAGACCATTCTTTTTTCGAAATCTGTGAAGAGGATGGAGGGCAGTTAAAAATGGTCCTGAAAATGGAAATGACTACTTTTACATTCAAGATTAGGGGAGAAAATGTTGGATTAATCTTGAATGGTTGTTGCTTCTAGGGCAAGAAACCACAAAGCATGCATTCGACTGCTACATGCATACTTGGTCGATTCATGCTTGAAGGAAGTTAAGTGCAGTTACTGCTAATGGCTTTGGAAGAATAAAAGGCAATTACTTGCCACTCAAGTAACTGCAATATTTAAGTAGTTTTAAGTGAGCATTTAGGTATTAGTTTAATTAGCATTAAAGCAAAGTTATTAGGAGTTTATTGTCAGATTTAAAGTCTTTGTATTTTTTTTATAAGTAGCCTTCAAGAGTAATAGAAAAATCATCCCTTCAGTGTAGAAATTTGTGTTGTTGCTTATTGTTGTTTTGCTCATGAAGCTTTATGATCCAACATTCACCACTTAATCTTCTGCTTCTTTCATAACGACATGAAATTGGATTCAGGTTTTGCTGCCTACCTTTTGCACGAGGAGGAGCAAAGTTGTTCAAATGGGACTTTAACCCATTTTCCAATTCCCACTATATATTTTGAGATGCACTGTGAATTAGAGCACAGTTGTGGCTGCGCCCGTTGAGTAATGCAGCAAACTGCTAATAATATTACTTATATTTACTCTTTTCAGCACTGATAGACAAATCACCCATTCTCTAAAACTTTTGAAAAACTTGTTAAAATTTTCATGGGAGAAATTTATTTTGCCGTCACAATCCTTTTTCTTTGCTTCTGAATTTTTAATGATGAAGATGCCAAATATCGTCAACTGTCAAACCTAGAAAATTTTACCGCATGATTTATCAGTGTTTAGAGCATTAATGTTCTATTAGGATGATAATAGAATATTAAATAAGTTTTACTTCTTCATTATCCTTTAGACATGCATGGATTTCCGGTGTAACTTTATGTTTTTTCATGGATATTTTGCCTAAATTTGAGGAAGTAGAGGCGTGAGGTTCAGTATAATATTGAGTATCATGCTATTCAATTTTGAGAATAAGTTTTCTTGGGATGTCATTTATACTGCTAATTTATTTTTGTGTATAGTTAATCTATAGAAGTTAAATTTCATGTTTATTTCAATTATTTTAAGTGTTTAATTTGCTAAAATACATATGAAGAACGACGATGATAACGAACAAGGATATGGCGATGTAATACACAAAGGATGCCCATATATATATATATATCGGATGCAGGGCCGGCTCCACTGTTATGCAAAATAAGCAACCGCTTTAAACCTCTCAAGAAAATAGGCCTCTAACTTTTTTTAAGAATTCATTATCTAATTTACATTTAAATGAATTAGAGAAACTTAAGTATTAATATCGAGAAATTTCATAGATTGAATAATGATTTATTTAAATTGGTTTATAAATAAAACTAATTGTATTTATTAAATCAAAAATTAATTATATGATATCTCATAATTTATAATCCAATTAACTATCAAGACCCCTTTCAAAGCAAAGCGGTATGTTTAATTTAATAAAATTATGGAAATACCATATAATATTTTTAATGAAAAATGGATAAATCTCTTGTTTTAGCTATACGCTATTTCCATCCATTTCAAAATAAAAGAACACTACAAATTGGAAATTTTTATTTTAAACCCAACACCCAGCAATAATGAGGTAAATATTACTAATCATATTAATCTTTATTTAAGATAAAATGCTTATCCAAATAAATAATACAATATAATTTTAGGTTTAAAATAACAAATTGCTTTAGGCCTTCATATACATTGGGCCGACCCTAATTGGATGGCACAATATTGTTGGCAATAGATATTTCATATTTTTTTTATTATTGATTGATCATACGGAGTATTATGCCCATCCGTTTGTGCGTATTTTTATTTTTATTCATAAAATAAAAGATTATTTTCTTTTTATAAAAGAAGGCTCGTTTTAAATTTTGTTTAGGCTTCAAAATTCATTGAGCCGACCCTAATCTTACTCATCTTCGTTCTTCGTTATCTTGAATGTCTCAATCACAGTCTTCCCATCAAGATTGTAGTATGTTTCCTCAAACTCGTTAAATGTGAAGTTACGGTAAGCTTGTGACTCTTCTGGCGACACCAATTCTGGTAGAGGTCCTATCTCACCTTCATTCTTCCATTTTCCAAGGTAGAAGAAGGCCGCGGCTGAGATTCTCGGTTCCGTCGACGTGTTTGCTCGGACCCGGTGTTGCACACTTTTGTACTCATCATTCGATAATATCTATATATAATTCAAAACAATTTTCATCAAATATTAAGATATGTTTATTTATATAGGATAACAATCTGGTGCGAACAAGCACTCAAGATGAGCACGCTGTAAGCCACCATCTAGCGAAATTAAAACAATCTGTGACACGTGGCATAGCGCAGTGTGCACTTAAGTGAGGATCAGTTCCATATTTTTGCGCGGCAGCGCGCATTGTGCACTTAAGTGATCTGTGCGCGTTTGCAGTAGTACTTTTGCATTTTCAATAGAACAATTTTGTTATTTTCGTTTTTCCGATAATATTTAATGAGTTTCGAGATCAATTTTTTATTATAATTTCAATTATTTAGGATTAACTTTTTTATTTTAGTAGAACAATTTTGTTCTTTTTCGTTTTTTCGATAGAGTTTAACGAGTTTTGAAATATTTTACTCTAAATTTTAAACATTCTACTCCCGGTACTTAATATTATACCCTCAATTATGAACATTCTACTTTCTATAAGGACAAACTTCAAAATTATTCTAGTTAGAAATGAAAATGTTCCCAATGTTGAATATTCTACTTCTAATTATGAACATTATACATCCTATAACAACAAACTTCATAATTATTCAAGTTAGAAATCTTAGAAAATTGAAATTATACTTTCAAAATCGATATCGAAACTTATTAAACGTCATCGAAATTGAAATTATAATTTACAATTGGGACTGAAATATCTTGAAACTCATTAAACACTATTGCAAAACAAAAATAACAAAATTGTTCCACTGAAGATGCAAAAGTTTTACTGAAAAAACTAAAGTATCTAAAGTGAATGCGTGCAGAACACTTAAGTTTACAGTGCGCGCTACCACGCAGTTCACATTGCGCTCTGCCAGGTGTTGCGCGCTGTTTTAATCTCGCTAGGATGAGCGGCACGCACGCGTTCGGGTTCGTTGCAACCACTTATTTGTAGTGGAGTGTGTGTGTGTGTGTATATATATAGGACAAATCAAGTGAGAACCAAACTCATTTGTTAGAATTTGAGAATAGATATTGAACCTTGGATTAAATCAATCTTACACACGATCAGATGGTAAATTCTTGGAAACAAATCATGCAATTGAGGGCACAATCGTCATCAGACACATTTGACATAAATAATATCACTTAATTAATTATATTCTATTTTATCTCTGCTGAATAATATACATCAAATTTAACATGAATAATATCTCTTAATTAATTATTTTTTAAAAATTATTTATGTTATTCCAACTCTTTTGATGAACATGATTGCTTTCCATTACATTTTGGTGGAAGCACTTTGTTCCAATATGAACATATTTCACTTACTAGCAGACAATTGTAGTATTAAGACATGATCATGTTTTCACATAATTCGCGATATGACATACCTGTTTTGGTGTGGACATGGTTACCTTCTCGAGAAAAATATTAAAATTTTGAGTGGTAAGTATGTACCTTGTTTTTCTTAATATTTGTTAGGACACACCTATTCTACCGTGAACACAATTCATTTAGTTGTGTTTAATTATCTCCTGGTGGACAATCGTTGTTCCGGTATAGACATAGTTAACTTACCAACAGACATTTATAATAATCAGACATGTATGACCATGTTTTCACATAATTTACTATTCTGTTAAGAATATAGTTCTCTTCTCGATAGAAAATATTAATAAATTAGGTGGTGTTAAGTATGAACCATGTTTGTCATAATTTTTGTTAGTACATACATGTTCTTCTATGAACATAGTTCACCTAGAGACAGACAAGTGTATCCCTCTATATGTACATATATACACACACATTAATTATAATAATGTTAATGATAATTACCTGTAGTAGATTACCAATGTTGACGATCAAGGCTCCGGGGACATGCTCGACGTTGACCCAATCATCTCCGTGTTTGACCTGCAAGCCGGGCAATTGGTTCTGCAGCAGCACGGTGACTGTCCCCGGGTCAGCGTGTGACATGACCCCCAAGGTGAGGTCGGCCTGAGGGCAGTGAGGGTAATATAGTCCAACAAACACCCTCCCATCGACACACGCCAGCTCCTGGAGTCTTCTGGGACGTAAGCCCAGCCCCTCCCCGAGCAGCTCCGTCAAGTCCTCGCCCACCCTCGTCATGTGGGCGTCCCACTCAAACAGCTCCCTCCTGCACACCCCAGGGACCATGGCCGCGGCCGGCACGTCTGGGGCCATCCACGCCCTGAAGAGGTCATGCCAGGTGGCAGCGGTCGACTGGCTCAAGTTAGAGTTGAAGGCGTACGTGAACCCCGTGCTCTTGTCGCGCTTGTAGTACTCCATCTTGGCCTCGCGAGGCTGCTCGTGGAAGGCCCTGACGGCGTTGAGGATCCCGACCTGGGCCGCCTCAGGCACGCCGTGGTTGATCACCTGGAAGAACCCCCACGTGGACGCCGCGGATCTCATCTCATCCACGATCGCAGGGCGGCGGTCAGGGGAGTTCATGCCGGACAGATCGATGGTGGGGATGGATAGGGAAATACAAGACTGGAGGGATGAGAGAATCTCGGGGGGCTGGACGAAGATGCGGGGAATGGAGGTGATGCCCGTGTCGATCAAACCTTTCACGCCGCTCTTGGTTTCATCAAAGGCAGTCACTTCCATCAAACGCTCCGAGGCTGTGAATGCCATAGCTAGCCACTCAACTGTTTAGTTCAGATTACCTTCAAACAACTACTTGCTTAAATAGACAATAAGTAGCTGTTGTGCGTGAGGTACAATATGCACATGATATCTCATATAACTGTTTTTAATTGACTTTTAGTTTTATGAGTATACTAAAATAATATATAACTAACTGATAGCCATATATTTCTAACTGAGTTTTATGTATAAAAAAAGGAAAATCCTCGGATGATTATTTTGTTCTATTTTCTTGATAATCATATTTTTTATTTACTTTCAGTAGTATATTACAATATTATATAAATACTAATCATCATTTTTTATTCAGTTTTAGTTTTATTAATTAGTATAATACAAAAATGTATGGTTAAAGATAATCACAATTTCTAATTAACTTTTAATTTTATTTATACACTAAAATAATATATAGATAACTGATAATTATTAGTTTAAATAACTTTCAGGAAGTTGATTTTGAAGATAATGAGTGTAGGTGAAACTCGTATGTATACAATTAAAAGGTTTTGTATGAAATTTTTCATAAAAAATTCATAGAAAACGGATATTCATAAATTTTAATTAAGTTTTTATTTTATTAGTACACGAAAATAATACAGTCACATTTAATTGAGTTTAAAATAGATAAATCGAGAATTATCGAATTTCACGTAGCATTACATTTTAAGAAAACTGTATGGGTTTAATTTTCCTGAATTTGTAAATTGTTTTCCTGTAAATAACTACTATATATTAACTGTTTAAAATTTTAAAAACAATTACTAAGCAAAGATATCTAAGAGGTTCAATTTACACTATAAGAGTTTTGTCACAAGGACGGCGCACCCAACGCGCATGCCTAAAAAACGCAGGTATAAGGTAAGGACGGCGCACGGTGCGCAGTCGTTAGCGCGCTGTCGGTAAGCCGCAGTTAGACGCTAACGACTGCGCACAGTGTGCGTAGTCAGAAGCTTATAACTGCGCTCATATAGACATGCGCAGTCGTTAGCTTCTGACTGCTCTCGTGTTCATGTGCGCAGTTACTTCCTAAGGCTTGCGCACATGTAAATGTGCGCAGTCGTTAACTAAGGACAGCGCACCCTTGTATGTCCGCCATCCTTAAGGCAGTGTGTTTTAAAAAAATTATTGCAGAAAATTGGAATGCCAAAATCCAATTCTTTGCAATATTTTTTTAAAAACCTCAACAATAAATATATAGCAAATGATCCTCCCATTAGTTAACGTGTTGAAAAGGTCTAGTCCTGATACGAATGATGACAACCAAATCGATCACATACCCAAAATCGTGTACTTGATACCCAAAATGCAACCAGAACAATAAGATAGGACTAAACATTCAATTGCTAAATCCTAATTCAATTTAAGCTAGCAATCATGAATTCAATTTAATCAATTAAACATTAGTATTTAGCAATCATGAATTCAAATTAATCAATTAGACATTAGGATTTAGCAATCATGAATTCAATTTAATCAATTAGCTAGAATCAATAAAAATGAACAATGTACATTGATAAAATCAACAATGTACATATTTGAACTTAAAAATAAAACCCTAATCATACATATTTGAAGTTAAAATTAAAACCCTAAGTAAAGTTTTGCTTAAAACATTAGAAATGTCATTAATTATCATAGATTGACTCAATATATATGCATGTACAATCTGAAAATGTGAACAAAAGTTATACACACACATATATAATCTGAAAATCTACTGCCAAACAATATATACATCAAAAAATTATGAAAATTGAAAAAAAAAACAGAGTTTCTTACCTCGATGGGAACTGAGCCGGCAACGGGAACTGAAGCATGCAAAACGGGAACGGGAACGGGCAAATCACATTTTTTCTTTGAACAAGATGGATTGGCCTGAAATAAGTGATATTGCTAAATAGCATGAAATTCTTACTATTTTATATTGACTCCACATAAAATAAAAAATTATCCTAAAAAATTAAGGGTTTTTTTTGCAATTCAAAAACAACAAACAAAAGGGTCTTACAAATTCAAATAAGCAGCGAGCTTGACATAACTTGGAGCTCCTAAAAATCAACAATTTTTTTGCAATTACAGAACAACAAACAAAAGGGTCATAAGAATTCAAAGCAAGTTGCAAAACCCACCTGTACCATACGTTCCTGGAACCGAAGCCAACAAAACGGGAACGGGAACAGACTCCAGCGAAGGGAACGGTCTCCGGCGATGGCAAGACGGCGACGGGAGTTCATGAGGTCTGGAGGTGCATAGGTTCCTGGAACCGGAGCCGGTGACGGGAACTGAAGCTGGCGACGAGAAGACGGCGACGCGAACGGACTCCGATGACGGGAACAGACTCCGGCGACGGCTACACGGCGACGAGAAGTGGAGGCGTGCAGATAGAAAAACCAGAGAAGAAAAAAGAGAAAGAGGAAGAATGAGAGAGAGGAGGGTTTATGTTCGATATAAGTGTCAGGTTAACGCCTGCGCACAATGAAAAGTGCGCCGGCCTTAGATAACGCATGCGCACAATGGAAAGTGCGTCGGCCTTAGGGTTTATAAAATGTTGACTAAATACTCTGTCAACTAATCGGTTATGATCGCGTGGTTCGATTTGGCTAAAATTTATTTTACATCGGTAAGCCATCATAATATACATATCCAACGGTTTTGATTTTTATAATTCAATTTTCTTACATTCGGGATGTGGACATCATATGTTTAGGGTAAGTAAACCCTTACTTCCCATAACTCTAAACCTCTAAGTTCAAGACGATTCAATATTGTCAAATATTTTTATTAATCTAACCTTACGGATGGAACCGAAGATATGTTTCTCTATGATAGGTAAAATTTCGAACAATTTTATTTTTAAATCGACCTCGATCATGTACCGGCTTTGTCGAAAGACGTGTACATATAACAAGATCATCGGAGTACTAGCTAACCTGTTTGTCGAATCGACTAATCTTTCGTTCGATTTCATGTATAGGAAACAAACTATCATATGTACACCCACAATTACAAAAATATTTTCAAATCTAATCGGAAAATTGAGGTCAAACGTGTATTGGAAAAAAAATGTCAACACTTTACACTTAAGGACTGCGCACAATGGAAAGTGCGCCGGCCTTAGCTAACATCTGCGCACATTAACAAGGTGCGCTGTCCTTAGCTACGGTTGAACCTGCGCACTTATTCTTAGATGCACAGTCCTTAACTTGTGCTTGCGTATTTAAAAGTGCGTTGTTCTGGCCTTAGCTAATACCTGCGCACAATGATAGTGCGTTGTCCTAACTTTAGCTAATGCCTGCGCACTATTTTATTCCTATAACACAAAATTGTGTTTATCATTTTCAGTTGAGATTTAATTTTATTAGTAGACTAAAATAATATATAGACAACTTACAATTATCAATTTTAATTTTATCTGTATATCACAATAATATATATATATATATATATATATATATATATATATATATAGATGAGTTATATTTTTAACTGAAATTTAATTTTATTATTATTTCTACAAGAATATAAAACTAAATGATAATCGTAGTCTAGTTGAGTTTTAATTTTATTAATATACTAAAATAATACATTAGACAACTGATAATTATCATTTTCAGTTAAATTTATATGTGTATAAGAAAAATCCTGGGATGTTACGTGATATCACTTTTGAAGAAAATTGTATTAGTTTCATTTTCTTAAAATTCTGAATGTTTTCCGTAAGTAACTGCCATTAACTTGTAATTGCTTATATATTTAAAAAAAATTTACTAAGTAAAGATAAGGAAAAATTGCAGGTTCCTATCATGTGCAGTGTATTATGCAATTTTTTTTTTTATCGTAATCACTATCCTCTACTCTTTTTAGTTGCATGTCACCACTATAAAGTTTCATTTAGTTACACCGTTTATCACAAAGTTAAGTTTGATATAAAAAATTCATAATACCCCTATATTAAAAAAAATTTAAATTTAAAAAAAATACTTTTAATCAGATAAATAATAAAACACTGATTACAAAAATACTTTTAAAAAAATGGGGTTTTCAAAAAGATATTCAAAATAAAAAACCACTATTAACAAGTTTTTTTTTGATATATATTTAAAAAAAATATATTATTCAAAAAAATAATAATATTAAAATCAGTTTTTATTATTTATTCCATAAAAAACTATAAAGAAATAAGATAAAGAAATGATTTTTTTCATTTTTCAAATATAAGGGTATTTTAGTCATTTAATAAAATTTGCAACTGAAATATTTAAATGACTAAAATACCTTTGTATTTAAAAAATTAAAAAAAAATCATTTGTTTAACTTATTTTTTTATAAATTTTTTATGGAATAAATAATAAAAAACTGATTTGAATATTATTTTTAAAAAATATATTAAAAATAAAAACGTTGTTAAAAGTGGTTTTTTAATTTAAATATTTTTTAAAAACCCATTTTAAAAAAAAATAATTTTGAAATCATTGTTTTACTATTTATCTAATAAAAAATATTTTTTTAATTTTTGAATTTTTTTAATGTAAGAGATATATGGACCTTTTACATCAAACTTAACTTTATAATGAACGGTGCAACTAAATGAAACCTTACAGTGCCCTGCAATTTCACTTCACTTTATTTGTGCGTCGTTAGTAATGAAAATTAGTAACGGCGCACACAGTAATGTGTGCCGTTACAAATGTTGTTGACCGTTGACCACTTTGTTGCCGTTATGAAAAACGGTCGGAAATGAAGCCGTTGTTGTTACCGTTACCTTGTAACGGCGCATCTAACAGTGTGTGCCGGTACAAGCAATTTTGTAACGGCGCACAATACCATGTGCGCCGTTACTAAAATGTAGTATAAATCTTGGCAGAACCTCCCCTTCTTCTTCCTACAACTTCTTACAACAAATTTTCTCCCGACAATGGTAATTTCGTAATTTCGATACCTTACAAATTTTCCCGAGTACCCTATATTTGTCCCTCACAAATCTCCTGACAATGTATGTACATATTTTTAAATAATGCAAATTTGTATATGATTTTATATGAATTTGTATGGTTTTGTATAAATAATTTGCATGTTATATTTATTATTTTAGTTTTGAAATTGATGAAATTAATTACCCGATTCCATGAATTGCATGATAACATTAGAGTAAATTCTCCCGATTCCATTAATTGCATGATAACATTATGATAAATTCTCCCGATTCCATTAATTGCATGATAACATTA